>JAAALK010000283.1:82490979-82699514 GCA_019279435.1 Zizania palustris | reverse complement strand
TCATAATCTGTCTCTTTCCTTGTCTTTCTTTTATACTTGTTGACCAGATTTGATGAAGTGACTCGATCCTTGTTGGTACACATGTCTCTCTCTACATGCCAATCATCAGGACAGTGTGCATGCACCATGTTGACTGGGAAAGGATGTCCATCAATGTTCATCAGCTTCTTTCCATCATCAAACTTGATTCAGCATTATTCTACGGTAGATTGAAACTGCTGCCTTAATACCTTGCATTCATTGGTATGGTGTGATAGAGAGTTGTGCCACTTGCAATACTTCCTCTTCTTCAGCTTGTCAACGGGTGGTATCACATGGTTCAGTGATAACTGAATTTGTTTCTCCTTGAGCAGCAAGTCAAATATCATATTGGCCTTATTGATGTCAAAGTTGTACTTCTCCTCCTAGACGGATGCCTTCACCCAGGGACATGCGACCGACTTCTTGTTTCTAGACCATGTGGCTAACCCGACTTCTGCATCGGACTCACCATCCTTGTCGGAATCCAAAGGGTATACTTGGGTGAATGCGATCTTCTTTTGACACTTCTCCCTTCTCGCTTCATGGAATCGGCTCTCATGTGTCGATACCCTCTATACCAGGTGTGAGAGGCTCTCAAATTCCTGTGATGAGAATTTCTCTTTTATTTGGTTTAGGAGTTCATACAAAGCTAGCTCTACCAGTTGGGTGTCACTGAAGCTCAAACTGTAGCATCTGCTAAGCACGTCCTGGAATCTCTAAACATAATCCTATACCGACTCATCCATCTTCTGTCGTACTACCATCAAGTTGGTAAGCTTCATCTCATGTATGCCGACAAATAAATATTTAAGAAACTTCTTTTCTAAATCTGCTCATTCTTGTTGGCTCATCACGGGGTACTAGTCAGACAACTGGGCCTATGGGTACTCTTTAACACCCTGAATTTTATAAATTTAATAAATTGGCTAAGATAAAAATTTTAATTGAATAAATTAAGTTTGGATAATAAAATGGTTGAAGTAATTAGAAAACCTTAAGGAAGAATAAAAAATAAAGTAAAACAAAAATTTTACTTGGTTAAAGCAAAGTAATTAGGTTTGAACCAAAAGAGGCAACTAAATAAAAATTTTGAGAAAATTTATTTTTCCATAAAAAAGAATTATTTTTGATTTTTGAATAAGCTAAAAATATCCAAATAAATAAGGATAGGGAGAAATAATTCAAATCTTGAGTTGAGAAAATTATGTTAGGTTCAGAGGACCAAGGTATATTTTTGAGAATTTTTATGAAATTTTAGAACCTTTGCTGAAAGCTCATATTTTATAAAGGAATTTATGCAATTATTTTAATCGGAAAAGAATTTTAATCCTTTTAAGACGCTCCCCTCCTTTCCCTCTCTCTAGGCTGGACGATCCCATCACCTCTCTCGTGCCCCACTGACACTCGGCCCCTACCTGTCAGCCTTTCCCTCTCGCGCACTCCCGCGCCCTCCCTCTCTCTTCCCTCGTTATCGCCCTGGGCCCAGCTATCAGCGCCCTCTACCTGCCCGAGCACCCCGGCCCACCTGTCGGTGCTCTTTCCCCACACCCGCGCTCACTGCCCAGTGGACCCCACACGTCATATCCATCTTCCACACCAGAATCACCCACAATCTCTCCCCCCTCGCTGGCCGAAACACTAGCCCCCCAATCCGCCGCCACCTGCCACCTCCCCTCGAATTGGTCCCAGATTAATGCTCCCCAATCTCCGGTGACCCTTTCCCCTCTGCTCCCCCACTCGATCAAATCCAGGTTCATCCGATCGCCTTGCATGCTAGCTCACCGGCGTTAATGGGGAATTACTCCTCGGTTTCCCCCGATTATGCCCTTCATTGACCCCGCCGATGACCCGTATAAAGCCCTAGCGTCCACCGCATTCCAAGCATCCCCGATAGCCCTCCGTTTTCACCAATTTAGAGCGCCCGTAGGGTAATTTAGCGTCGTCGCCCAGTTTCCGCTCCGACCGCCACTCGTCGTCGCCTGAGGACCTCACCACTCCCGTCGTCAACACCATTGTGACCGCCATCACCCTCTCATCTCCGACCGCCCTTCTGTTTGTGCCGCCGACCACTGGAGGACCACCGTCGTCATCGACCCGAGGAAGCCTTGCTACCCTTGCTCGTCGCCGGCCTCGACTCGATGCCCCTGACCCTCGACTCGGTACCAAACTGACCCCCATGCTTTTCTAGTTTCGTTTTCGCCCTCAATTCCCGCCACCGGTCATCGCCTCTGTCGCTGTGCTCACCGCCGTGCACTGCCACCACCGAAGAAGACAGTCGGCAACGGGGTTTACCCCATGCCGCGCTGGATTTAATCCTGGCCATTGAATTCACTTCAGGCGGCCAGGATTAAATCGCGTAATCGAGCGCCCAGATCCCGTTCGACAACCGTTGACAGGTATCGGTCGATCTCGACCGTCGGTTTCCACTTAAACGTCTTGCACGCCCTACAACCGCCTGATCTAGATCCGACGGCCCTGGTTCATCCGGTCCAAGCGCACAGTGCTCGGGTTCGCCATGAGCTCAGTTCATCGTGGACCGGAGTCTGTTTAAAAAATTTAAATAAATTCAGAAATTATTTTAAAATTCAAAAATTCATATCTTCTTCGAATTAACCCCAAATTTGACCATTCATATTTTAGAAAGTTTATCTTTTTATTCTCTTCACTTTCATCCAATAAAATTTATATGTTTATAGTAAACTTTTATATTGTTTTAATTGGAATTCAAATAAAATTTGAGAAATCACTTCAAATTTCAAAAATTCATAACTCCTTGGAATTTACTCTAAAATTTACCATTCAAATTTCATAAAATTTATCTCTTTGTCTTCTACATTCTTAACTGATTTAATTAATTATATTTGTACTCTTTATTACTCAAAATAAAACCAAGAAAAATATTCTTAAACTTTAAAAAAATATTCTCCATTTTTACTCCAAAATTCACCATTTCAGTTCCAAAAAATCCCTCTTTTCATTCCGTACGACTTTAACCAATTTAATTAGAATGCTTCTACTGTTTATTTTATTGTTTCTATTAATTGTTTATTGTTATCGTTTTGTGTGCCTAGAAGATTACGACACCGTCAAGGAGCTGGAATATTTTCTCGAGGTTCCTCCATCTCCATTCACTAATCCAGGCAAGTCACCACCCCATTTTTGAGCATATTGAACCCAATTTTATTTAAAATATTGCTTAAATACATAGGTTATAAATGCATTAGTCAAATTAAATGCCTTAGAATATAATTATTAGATCCCCGACCTTGATGTGCAAACCCAAGCCATGCTGTTGAGCCTAAACTCCTTGTCACCATTATATCTAGAATTATTAGATAGTGTCCAATGTATCAACACAACTGCTATAGGCTAAAAATGAGTCGTAGATACTTGGGATTCTGTTATATGATCCCCGTTATTTCTCTCATCTTTGGTATTCTTTTGGTCTTGGAGTTTTGGTTAAGAATGTTAGCATGGTGGGTTCCAGGTGCAAGTGAGGGCATTTGTTAGTCGCACTCGAGGCACTATAAGGACAGGTCTGCGGGATACGTTGCAATACACTTTCGTACTAACCACAAGTCTAGTGGGTAAGTCCTAACTGGAGGTATGGGGCATTCCAACTCGAGGCACCAGTTGGTGGGGTCAAGTAGCACATGCGGGTGACTTGTACCGAGGAGGCACAAAAGGGGGCGCGACGTTGGCCCAGTGCACTAGCGCGCCGGCGAAACCTAGAGTGGGTATTATCGAATTGGAGGATTTCATGCTAAAGGTTTTGGCATGAGTTCCTATGACTTGGGTCATCTAAACACACTATGGTATGCAGGGATGAGTGCCTTGTGGGTATTGTAGTACACCTCTGATCAGAGTTTAAATATTTTCGAAAATCCGAGCCCACGGTCAAGGGCGGGTTGCGTGACATCTCATAGTTAGTTTACAATTATGAGTGTTGCATGATGGTATGACATGTAAGGACTGTTGAGTGAGGAGGGATTTACTCCTCGAGTTAGAAGATGATGCATTATTCATGATTTAATTTATCTACGAATAACCTGATCACATTAAATGCTTAATATTAAAAATGTAGTTTTCCGCACTTTAAACCATTACCTTCCTTTGGCATTACCCTGCATTATTATTGCATTCTTGGTGTCTTGTTGAGTAATTTTGTACTCACCCCCGTTGATTAAAATTTTTAGACACTGAATTCTATGAAGATGGAGGTCTGGAGTAGCTGTCCCAGTCAAGGATGCGAATCCTAAAGCAAGATGTTCACCACCAAAAGTTTTCCTTTCATTATTAATTATGTGTAATAAAATAGCATGTGAGCTATATTTTGTTTGTCGTAATACGTGGTCGTGTGATGAACACTTTTTAATTATTGTTTTTCCTTGGAAATTCAATAAAGTTCTGGTTTTATGTTAAATCGGGGCGTTACATATTGATCCAGCCGAACAGTGTTGTACTTGTATTTCTCTTCATTGCCATAGGGTTGTGCTCCATAATACGCGGTCTGGGTACCCCTGAGGGATACCATCGGGTGCTCCCCTTAGCAACACGAGATCAGGAAGTACATTCCTTGCGACACCATATATAGTTTGGGGCACTTCTTGCCTTATCGGCCCATGTGGAGCAGTCGTAGGCTGAGGTGCCGCCAAGCCCCTCTCGAAGCCATATGTATTTTGTGATGGGTATTGCCTTCCTATCCCTTGGGGCATAGGACTCAGTGGCTGGGGCATCATACTCTTTTTGATACCAAATGAGGCGTTCGGTGGTCCCTGCCTCATCGGCCCTTGTGGCGGTGGCACTGGTCGAGTGTGCTGCAGATTCTGGAGCAGACGTGGATGGTTGATAGGAAAATACATTGGCCCTTGCATTGGTTATTGAGCCACAATGTCATCAATGGTCTTCTTGATCAATCTGTATAGAGTGTTGACTAACACCTCGGACTGATTGATGAGGGCATGGTGGAGTGTGTTGTTGATGATGTCTTGAAAACTGACCCGGGGGCTTTCATCTTGTAGGCCAATTACCTCCGTTAGGGTCAGCTTCGACAATTGATTTCTTTGGATAGGGCCAGATCGAGTCATACCGAAGGACTCGAGGCATAGCTTCTAGTAGTCATCTACGTTCCTCTGTACCTCTGCTCTTTGCTCATCGGTCAATGCCTCCAAGGTGACTGGGATGATGTTACTATTATTGAGTTCGCCCACCATAGTTGAGTTGTTTGAGGATGGTCCCACTAGGCGTGCCTATTGGTGCGTTTTTGGTCACACTTTGATACACACGTGGCCTAGGAGATCTGCTTCATATTTTGGCCCTCGAATACTCTCTTTCTCTCTTTTTTTGTCGGGATTGGTCTGGCGTTGTAGAAAAAGAGTCATTTTGGCCAATAAGTACTCGGCTTTCCTCATCCTTGTCGTTTATTCCTCCTTCATATCGCTCTTCGCTTCTACTCTGGGCTTGCCTTCATCAACCTTTAGTGCTCTTCCGATTGTTGCCACCTTGTCACCCTCTCCTTTTTTACCCTATATTGAAAGGGCAACAAGATGGCTGATATCGATAGGATCCCCCTGGTGAGTCTCTGATCTTTCATTCCTTGGCTTCTTCTTTCTTTTTTTGGTTCTCATTTTTGCCTTGTTTTCTCTTCTGACCAATTTTCTTATATGTAGGCCCTTCGGAACCAAGTTTTTATCCCAATAGTCACTCATCGGCCATTGCATCGGCCTCTCCCTTGCTGAGCCCTATCAGAACGAGTCAATGTTGGCTGCATCTTGTTATTTTTTGTCTGATGCATTAAATGCCTTCGTTTTTGGACATGGGCCGATGAGCTCTACTTTGCTTGACATTCATTTCTTGACATGTCTTGATATTGTTTCTTCGGCCAATCCTTTCTCTCTCTACATCCAATCGTCCCACAACTTAGGTATCGGCTTGGCTGACAATTGGAGCCAATACATTTCAAGGCACAACAAGAAAACTGGCCCTGTAGGTACTCGTGAGCATATTGCCTTCATCAACCTCTAGTTGGAGGAGTTTGTCTTCTATGTGTCAGCTCCAGCCTCGACCTTCCAGTTCCAATCCCTAGCCGAATGGCTGCCGCCCTTGTGAGGATTCCCCATGGTCGCTTCCTCCTTGGGGCCACATACCATCTTCTGAATTCTGTATCAGCCAACCTATCGGCAAGTACCTTCATCGGCCGGCCCAAGGGGCCCTAGTGGTTCCTCCAACTTTGGCTAAATGTCTACACTGTTAATCTCGTTGGGGGAACCGCTCTTTCCCATTCATACGTTCCCGTCGATTTTCCTAAATAGGTCATCCCCTCCTACCATCGTTGTTCTTCTCTAGGTGAAGCGGTGGCATTTTTTCCTCCTCTTCCTCCCTCCTCGGCAGCCTTGGCCACTTTCCTCAAGGCTTTTTACCTTGGGTTCTCCGGCCGAATCACCTGGTTCCCTTTCGGGTACCATTTGGAGTATGAGCGGCCTCGCCGGCCCATTTGGCCCGATGTGTCCCATGATGCGGAGTCCTTCCATATCTTATCGGCAGCCATCTTTCTCTGTCTGCTTCCTGTTGATTTTGCTGGTGAGCGTTCCCAGTGGTGCTCTTACGAGTTCTACCACCCATCGGTTTCTTCGCGGTAGCTGGGCTTCGGACAACTCCCGCCCCATCTATACTTCATCGGCTGGATTCAATCCCATGGGAGGGTTATGAATGCCTTGGAGTGGGATCGTCTTTCCCACATGGCCGATGAGATACCCACTGGGAGACTCGTCACTTGGGCCACTTGTCGGGCGACATCTTTTGCCTTCTACGAGTGGTGGGACGAGATAAAGATCCACATCTTCAATCGTTTCTCATTGGTCTACCAGGAATGGCTTCATCCAGTCAGCGTCGAGGCGGACCCTGAAGTAAGTGTTCCGTCCTTCTCTTTTTCCTTTGGTCGTTTCCACTTTTATCTGATCAGGATTTGTCTTTTGCAGGATGTTGATCAGGACACCCCTTCGATGAGCCTCAGCGGCTGGCCAATATGATACGGACCGGTGTCGGCCACCACGAACCTAGGTACCAGCGCCCCCACTCCTACGGCATGGGTGAATGGGCGGTGGACCTAGACTATTGGCCGCTCTGAGGGTCTTCGATTGGCTTATGTCGAAGGGAGCCTTCTTGAGGATGGAGCCGAAGGGAGCCTGCTAGGTCTTTAGTGTATTTGCCTCGTAACCTCTGCCGATGACCTTCCCCGGTATTGGGCCTCTAATGTCATCTCGGTCTGTAATTTTTGCACACCATTTTTGTTGGCCTAAGGGCGATTCCTTTGCATCGGCCGTCCCAAGGCAATGCCCCACGCAATGGCTATTCGCACCTCGTCCGAACGATTAGAAAGTGTTTCTATGATCACCTCGCTTGGCCTCTTCCATCTCTGAGCTTCTTGTGATGCATTTTGGGTCTAAGGGCGACGCCTTTGCATCGGCCATCTTAAGGCGAAGCCATCGGTATCAGCTATTTGGGCTTTGTCCGAATGGTTAATGATATTCTTTCAGTGTACCCGTTCAGCCTTTTTCTAGATATTCTGAAGCAATCTTCAGTTCACTACTTTTTTAGTGGGGACCTTCTGCTTCCTTTGGCATCATCCTTTACAGGACGAGTTTAGGGAGCTCTTCGGTGATTGGCTTGATACCGTCATCTGACACTTCAAGAAAATTGTCATCCCAAGCTTCTCCAGATAAACAGACGACTCCCTCCACTTCCCATAATGATAAATTGGTTGTAGCTATGTTAACTGATTTATCGGCGGGAACTATTTCCACCTGGTCGCCGACCCACTATATGAGGTTTCTGGTGCATTATCGAGGGGAAGCAGTAGTTTGCATGTGTCCAATCACGTCCCAACAAGTTGTAGGATCATTTCCCCTCTATCACGAAGAATGTGGTCGGCATTGTCTTACTTCCAACTATCAACTCTACGTTTAGTACTCCCATTGTGTCCTGATGAGGTCTTTCGGCGTATTTCCCAACTTGCGGAAGGTGGCATAAGGCATCAAATTGACAGTCGCCCCTCCGTCTATCATCATCTTGGACATCGGCTTCCCATTAACCAACCCCTTGATGTAGAGAGGTCTTAGGTGTCGATGCTCGAGATCTTGTAGCTTATCAAAGATTGCTGGATGGGGATCTAGCATCAACTAAGCCATCGTATCAGTGTGATCCACGTCTGAGGAGCCATGCTGAATAGCATGGGCCTCCTGGCTCCAGATGTGATGAGTCATTGTCAACGATAATCAAAGAGGACAGAAGAAGAAGAGATCTGCTGTTTCATGGGCCGCGTGTGACTCAGGTACACGGGCAGCAAGCGACTGTCGGGCAGAGGAGGATGCGAAGTCGGGCTGGCCCAATCCGGGTACATGGGCCAGAAGCAGTAGAAAACCCACTGGGCTGTTGACCAGGGTTGACTCAGGTACACGGGCGGTGAGCGATTGCCAGGCTGAGAGAGCTGCGGAGTTCGGCCGGCCCAATCCGGGTACCTGGTGCAAAGTCGGTGGAGGCTTTGTCAGTTTCGGCGCAAAACTGACAACCGTCCATCTTGTATCCGACTGTCCAGAAGAGAAGCCGTAGTCGCTACGAAAACTTAGCTTCCGGATAAGTCATCTGTATCTCTAGGCCCACAGTCAGTCAGTCGTGTCTGTAAAAATACCTAAGGGCAGTAGAGTCTTTTCCTTTATTCTTGCGTCTGTAAAAACCCTAAGGGGCAGGTGGAATGTTCCTAGTGTTGGGAGCCTATAAATAGGACCCCAATCCCTAGGGTTTGGACTACCCTTTTGGCTGAATTCAATACTACTCCTTTGGGTCACTTTTTGTCTCTTGCCTTGCCTCTCTCCTCTCCTGTTCTTGCTTGCGCCGCCAGGTATTTTTGCCCCTGTTTTGTTGCCCTGCATTCATTGTTCAGTGAAGTTTCTAGTCTCAAACCGTGTGCAGCAACATCAAAGTTTTATTGGCTTCATTTCTCTCACACAGCAAGTTTTTCCATTGATTTTGAGGCTTCGGAAGCTTCTCTATTGCGTGTGTTCTTTGTGAGTAGTAGTACTAGTTCTTGCTGTTGCAAGTAGTACTGCTACTGTTGCTACAGTACGCTGTGGCAGCTTTTTACCTTCTACTGCGCAGCTTTTTGATCGAAGTTGACAGGCTCTAGAAACTTTTCTGTCTGTTTTCTGGCGAAGCCATCCTTCTCTGTTCGAAGCCCCTCAGCTCCGTGAGGCAGGCTTCGATCTAACATCTTCGAAGGCTTCATTCAAACTTCGAACTTTGCTTTGTGTTTTGTGTTGCTAGCTTCGAAGCACTTCTTGAACGGACAACATCGCATACTTCGAACGACAGTGCGAAGGTTCTCCGGCTCTAGCTGTTCGAAGTCCTCACTTCGATAAGTTTCAGAGTTGGCTTCGAAGCTTGTCTTTCTGCTAGGCTTCGCGTTGGTTTCTTTGTGGCGTGTCAGCCTTCGCTTCTCTTTTCGAAGCTAGCTCTTTTCAAAGGTAGAGTGTAGGCTTCGAATTTGGTGCCTCTGTCGTGTGACAGGCTTCTCTTCTTTGTTCGAAGGTAGTCTGTCTGTGTGTTACATTCAAAGCTCTCTGTTCGAAGGTTTAGGTTCGGAGTACTCAGTTCGAAGCTGTGTCCAAAGCCTTGCCTTCGAAGTATATACTTCGAAGCAGGCTCCGGCGTTGTCATACTTCGCTTCGAAGCATACTTCGCTCCCTGCCCCTTCGAACGTGGCTAGAGCAAAACACCTTCGGCATCTTCGATAAGCTTCGCAATTGACCTCCGAAGCAGGCTTCTCCACCAACCTCCGAAGCAGGCTTCGATCAGCGAAGCAGGCTTCGACAAGCTTTGAACCGGAGACAAATCTGAACAGTAACTTCTCTTCTCACTGGACATATACTTAGATCATTTCGTTGAGAAGTTTAGACCTGCCATATTTTGTTTATCTGCCTAGTTGTACTACTTTGGTAGCTCTCTGTTTAACATTAATTGATTCTAGGCTAGATACCTTTAGACTTAGGCTATCTGTTCATTTTCTGTTGCTTAGTCTCTTGAGGTGCGTTGGGTGTTGGGAACAGGCCATATATTCGAAAGAATTTTTAAGGCGCCCATTCACCCCCCCTCTGGTCGCTACTTTCGGTCCTACAAGTGGTATCAGAGCGAGGTTAGGTTTTTCCATACCTTAACCGGTTCTAAACCCCGGTAGTGACCATGACGTCTCCTGGCAAGGTCCCGTCCTTGGAAGCCTATGGCTATAATTATTGGAATACTCGCATGCGAGCCTATCTTATGAGCCAGGGTTCGGACATTTGGGATATTTGCGTTCACACCACGTTTGTCATATTGCCAGTTACTGAGCAGGGTACTGCTGGTATCATTGCTCAGCATCTGAGCAACAGTAAGGCTGTGAACATTCTGTTTTCTGGTTTAGGTCCCACTGAGTTTGAGGTGTGTGAGTCATCTCTCCACTGCGAGAGAGATCTGGGCTACCCTCAAGGCACACCATGAGGGAACAGCACAGGTAAAGGCTCGGCTCTATCAGACCTACCGGCGTGAATATGAGAATTTCACACAGAAGCCGGGTGAATCTGTTGAGGCTTTGTTTGGTCGTTTTCAGTCGATCATAAACAAGCTTCGGGACAACAAGGCTGAGGGTGCTCAGTTAGTCTCAGATCATGAGCAGGCGCTCAAGGTTCTCCATACCATGGACCCAAATATCTGGGAGATCAAGGTATCCTCTATCGTTGAGAGCACTTCTTACGATACCTTGACCATTTCTGAGTTGTTTAGCAAGCTGAAGGCCACTGAGGTAGATATCCAGCTGATATCAAATCTCACTGGTTCTGGATCAAAATCCTTGGCCCTTGCTACACCTTCTGTTGATCCCTCTTCTGTGAGTTGTGCTGGGTTCTCTTTGATGTCTATCACTGAGGACCAGCTAGAGTTATTGGGAGATGATGATTTGTGTCTTTTTAACAACCGGATGCGTCGTGTCTATGATAAGAGAATGTTCAAAAGACACGGCACAAAATCCGGATGCTTTGAGTGTGGTGATCCAAGACACTTCATCGCCGACTGCCCCAAGCGCAATGGATACAAGAAGGGCACCGGTGGCAGCTTTCAGGACTCCGGCAAGCACGAGAGCTCATCCTTCAACAAGGGCAAGCCGAAGACTCGATTCTTCAAGAAGGCCGTGAAGGACTACCGGCGAGAGAACAAGAAGCGCGACAAGGCCTTCTTCGCCGAGATGGAGAAGAGATACTCCAAGCGGTCCACGTCTTCTTCCTCTTCATCGAGCTCAAGCGATGAGGAGATCGCCATCAGGAAGGGGAAGGACAAGGACGATCCGGCGGGCCTCTGCTTCATGGCCTTCGGAGACAAGCCGAAGAGCCGCTCACACCGGCGCCGAAGATCCCGCAAGAGCTTCTTCTCAATGGCTCTTGGGGATAAGGAAGAAAAGAGATCCTCCGACGACTCCGATGACGACGACAACAAGGTATCATCCTACGAGCGCGAAATAGTTGATTTACTTGAGAGCAATCGTCAGGAGTTGAGATATCGGGAAAAACTGCTTAGGGGGACTAAGAAGAGGATAGATGAGTTAGAGAGTGAGCTTGCCGTGGCCAATGGCAGAATCGAGAGTCTATCTTCTTCTCCTTGCTTGGGTGATAGCAGTGAGTGCCCGAAGTGTGAGGTGCTTCTGTGTGATCTGTCGACTCTAAAGTCCAGGTACACAGAAAGGGTTGATGAGAGGGACGCTTTGGCCACTAAGCTTGAAAGCGCTCAGCTAGAGCTGAAAGATGCTCAAGCCACTGTCGTCACACCCTGTGTTCATTGCCCAACTCATCTAGCTGCCTTAGCTGAGCTAAAATCCAAGGGCGATGAGCATTTGGGTGATTTGGAGAGGTTGAGAGCTGAGCTTGCCCAGACTAGGCTAGAGCTTGAGACACTGTCAGTTCCACCCACTGTCTGTGAGAACTGCCTGTCTCTTAGAATGGAGTTGATTAAGCTGAAAGCCGAAAAGTCTGTCCAAGTAGAGAGTGAGTGTGAGACCTGCTTGTCTCAAGTGGAGGTTCTAGCTTCCTTGAGAGAGGAGCTAGCAGACTCTCAGAATGAGAACTTTTACCTCCGTTCTATCCTGAGTTGGATCAGTGCCAGAGAGCCACAGCTTGGCAAGATGATCCAGCAGTTCAAGAGGCAGGATGGGTTTGGGGTAGGTTACACCTACACCAAGGCTGACTTTGAGAATGCCATTAGCCGGGCAGTGGAGTGGAGTAAAATGACTCCAAAGCAGAGGTATCCCAAGACTCACTCCACTGAGTCTTCCTAGGCTTGGCAGCCCAAGGATGGAGTGATCCATGAACCACCTAAAGCTCCACCCAAGAAACCTATCTGGGTTCCTAAGCCCAAACACCTCCACTCTTCTCTAGACTCTCTTCCTGGACCTTCTCAACCCAAGAAGACTACACCTAACACCACCAAGCCCAAACATCCCAAGCCTCAACCACATCCCAAGAAGCCCACCTATCATTGTGAGTACTGTCAGAGAGACGGGCATCTTGCGGAGTTCTGCTTCAGGAGGAAGCGGGTTGAGAGAGCTAAGAGGGCTCGTAGTGATCAGGAGCAGTTCTACCAGCAAGGTGGTAGACTGCGTGTTCCTCGGCGCGGGGAGAGGCTGGAGGCCAGGCCGCGTCGTGTAGGTGGTGGTAGAGGAGACGGCTTTCTTGCCCGTGCTCCAGTTGGTGGTGTCCTTTCCGGCAGAGTTCTAGACCGTGTTGGCTATGGTTCTGGACCTCGTGGCCGCAGGGTTAGGCAGAACCGAGGACCGCGCTTTGAGCCGCGTTTTGGTCCAAACTCTTTTGATGGTTTTCGCTTTCCATCTTTTGAGCAGATGGCTCGACACTGGTTTAGCTCTTTTGCTAAACCTGGTGCCGGACCATTTGCTCCCACTTACAGACACTGATTGTGCAGGACCGGGGACTGGAGGATGTTTGGATCATGGACTCAGGATGCTCTCGCCACAAGACGGGACATCGCAGATGGTTCTCCAGTCTCACTCCCCCAAGCTCCAAAGAGTACATCACATTCGGGAACAGCGGTCAAGGGAAAGTAAGTGGCATAGGCTCAATTCGCATTTCAGATCATTTCTCTTTAAAGAATGTTGCTTTGGTTAAAAATTTGAACTTCAACTTGATTTCTGTTTCGCAACTTCTTGAGGACGGTTTGGAAGTGCGTTTTAAGAAGGGTAATTCTTCTGTGGTTGATTCTAGAGGGTCTTTGATTTGCCAGATTTTACCATTCGGCAAAGTTTTTCGAATTGACTTCTCTAGTTCTTTTGGCCCTTCTCGCTGTTTGATTGCTGGATCTTCTTCTGAGCTCTAGAAGTGGCATAGGAGGTTAGGTCACTTGAGTTTTGATCTGCTAGTCAGGTTAAGCTCTATGGACCTCATCCGAGGATTGCCCAAGCTTAAGTTGGAGAAGGATCTAGTCTGTCATCCCTGTCGTCATGGGAAAATGGTTGCCGCTTCTCACTCACATGTGACTCAGGTGATGACTTCGTATCCGGGCGAGCTTTTACACCTGGACACTGTTGGTCCAGCTCGGGTACGTTCAGTCGGTGGGAAGTGGTACGCACTTGTCATAGTTGACGACTTTTCTCGTTTCTCGTGGGTTTTCTTTTTGGAGTCTAAGGATGAAACTTTTCAATTTGTTCATGACCTGATTTTGAAGCTGAAAAATGAGAACAATGGTCGGATGCGAGCAATTCGCTCTGACAACAGTTCTGAGTTCAAAAATTCTCAGTTCGTCAGCTTCTATAGTGATCAGGGTCTGGACCATCAGTTTTCCTCTCCCTACACTCCCCCACAGAACGGCGTTGTGGAACGAAAGAACCGCACACTAGTCGAGATGGCCAGGACGATGCTCGATGAGCACAGGACTCCTAGGCGTTTTTGGGCTGAAGCCATGAACACGGCTTGCTATCTGGCCAACCGCATCTTTCTTAGAGCTTACCTTGGTAAGACATCATATGAACTGTGGTTTGGCAGACAGCCCAAGGTGAGTCACTTGCGAGCGTTTGGCTGCAAGTGCTTTGTGCTCAAGAAGGGAGGGCATTTGGACAAGTTTGAGTCTCGTTGCTGGGATAGTGTTTTTCTTGGTTATGCTTTGCATTCACGAGGTTTTCGTGTTTGGAACCTTGAATCCCAATTGCTTGTCGAGACTTGTGAGGTTTCATTTGATGAGTCCTTGCCTTCTTTGACCCCTTCTTTTGAGCTTTCTGGTGATGATGAGCTCGGAGAGTCCATCTTCGAGGAAGATGAGGATACTCCAGCTGCTGATGAGGGTGGGCCTTCTGCATCCCCCGCAGAGCCCATACCTTCTGAGACTTCGACTGAGGATGAGGGCGGACCTCTGATCACTTCTTCCACTACGATCGAGCCCCCTTAGTCGAGTCCAGAGGTGCCAGCTGCTGACTCCAGTGAGGTGACTTCGGATCACCAGGGAACCCGAGCAGTTCAGCGTGATCACCCCTCAGAGCTCATCATTGGTGATTTGACTGAGAGAACTTTGCGTTCTTCTGCCTCTCTTGCTGTGTTTGCTGAATCTGTGTTTGTTGCATCTTTTGAGCCCAGAGATATTTCTCATGCTCTTTCTAACTCTAACTGGATTAACGCTATGCAAGAAGAGCTTGAGAATTTTGTCCGCAATCGGGTTTGGACACTAGTTGAGCCGCCACCTGGATGCAACCCCATAGGCACCAAGTGGGTATTCAAGAACAAACAAGGTGAAGATGGGGTTGTGGTGCGCAACAAGGCTCGACTAGTTGCCCAGGGTTATTGCCAAAAGGAAGGTATTGACTTTGAAGAAACCTTCGCTCCTGTTGCCCGTCTTGAGTCCATTCGTATTCTTCTAGCTTTTGCCGTTTCGAAGGGTTTTAAGCTTTTTCAAATGGATGTTAAGAGTGATTTTCTGAACGGGTACATAGAAGAGGAGGTTTATGTTAGGCAACCCCCCGGTTTTGAGAACCCTAAGTTTCCTCGACATGTTTTTAAGTTGCACAAAGCTTTATACGGGTTGAAGCAAGCCCCCAGGGCTTGGTATGACCGGTTAAAGCAATTTTTGTTGGGGAAGGGCTTTGTGATGGGTTCTGTGGACAAAACTCTCTTTTTGCTCAGAGTTGCTTCAGACTTCTTAGTTGCTCAGATTTACGTGGATGATATTATTTTTGGCGGTACTACTGATTCTCTTGTGTCCAAGTTCTCTGAGCAGATGCACAGTGAGTTTGAGATGAGCCTCATGGGTGAGCTCAAGTACTTCTTAGGGCTCCAGATCAAGCAGACCAAGGACGGCACCTTCATCCACCAAGGTAAGTACACTCGCGACATGCTTAAGAAATTTGACTTTGGTGGTGAATTGAATCCGCAGATGACCCCGATGGGCACATCTGGGGGTCTGGACAAGGATGAGAGCGGCGTCAAGGTCAATGAAAGGGAGTTTCGAGCGATGATCGGTTCGCTACTGTACTTGACGGCGACAAGACCGGACATACAGTTCGCCGTGGGACTTTGTGCGCGTTTCCAGTCTTCACCACGCGTGTCTCATCGGCAGGCTGTCAAGCGCATCTTCAGGTATCTCACTTATGCGCCCGATCTCGGTCTTTACTATTCAGCATCATCATCTCTTGATTTATCTGGCTTTTCGGATGCCGACTTCGGTGGGTGCCGGTTGGATCACAAGTCGACTTCCGGTACTTGCTAGTTTCTTGGTTCTTCTCTTGTCTTTTGGTCTTCTCGAAAGCAATCTGGAGTTGCTCTTTCGACCACAGAGGCTGAGTATGTAGCTGCTGCTAGCTGCTGCTCACAGTTGGTTTGGATGATTTCCACTCTACGAGATTTTGGGTTGTTCTTTCCTACCAGAGTTCCTTTGTTTTGCGACAGCACCAGTGCAATTAGTGTAGGGAAAAACCCATGTCTCCATTCAAAAACCAAACACATTGATGTGCGCTTTCACTTCTTGCGGGATCAATATGAGAAAGGTGTCATTGACCTTCTTCATGTTGATACCCATCATCAGTTGGCTGATATTTTCACCAAACCCCTAGATCAGTCTACATTCGAGCGTTTACGAGGGGATTTGGGTGTTGTGTATCCTTTTTAGGATATTTTGCGTCAGTTTTCTCTCTTCTTTACTCTTTTTTTGAGTCTTTTTGTGTGTGTTCATATCTTGCATATTCACATATCACACTTTTGAGCTTGCTTCTGTTATATGATTGAACTGCTTTACTTATTCTAGCTGGTACATGCTTTTGATTACTTGTCAATGATCATGCTTTGCTTCAGTTCAAATGATATGTCTGATATCTGTCATATGCATGGCTTTTATGCTTTAAAATTGAAAAATGATCACCATTGTTTCTGGTAACTAGCATGCGTAGGCTGAATGTTCTTGCTATCTGTTACATGCCTTGTAGCTAGTTTCTGACTTAGATGCAAATTTGCAACTTGGACATCTGTATGCTTTAAACATGGAAATGTGCTATAAAAATGATGAAAATTCAAGAACAATGAAAATTCCATGCCTTTTTGTGCATAACTTGAAAAGATCCAGGTGGGTTTGCTTTGTCGCATTACATTTGTTCTGGACTGCATACCATAGCACTTTGGTATGAACTAGGACAGTGTAGTGTATGCCAAGACCAATGTCTTAAGCTTCTGATGGTCCAGATCTGGCCTAGGCTTGACTTGGTCGGTCAGCATAAGGTTTGACATGCAAATAACCCCTGGCAAAAATGAAAAAGGAAAAAGAAAAAGCTTGAAAATTGAATTGATAACAAGTTTGCTGACGCACTTTGTTTTTGAACAAAGCTTATCTTGGTAGATATCAGTTAGCTTTTGCATCTCATGTTTTACCTTGCTTGTTTTACTGGAAAATGTGGTGATGCTTTTTGTTTGCAAAAACTGAAAAATGTGTGCTAATGACTTTCTTTAGATATCATCTATTGCACTGATCATGCCATGGGTCTTATACATTATCTCTTTTGCTATACTTGTTAGATGTTGTAATTGCAGTCAATCATGTTTGAGAAGCATGCTTTCTACACTCCTTATGCACTCCAGTTGAATTCACTGCATATTTTGAGGGGGAGTTGCATTTCAGGGGGAGTATGTGTCTCTATTGAGTGCTTGATGAGTTCACTTGTCAACAAGGGGGAGAAAATTTGGGATCAGAGTTTAAGGGGGAGTTTTTACTCTGTTGATATCCTTGTTGTTCTGAAATCGCACTCATTTTGAGCTTTTACGTTTTGGTTAACCATAATGACCGCTTCTTGCTTTTGTTCGGCTTTTGGTCATTAGGGTTAAACTTTTTACCTTATTTTTCTTCTTCTTTGTTTTCTTGTGTTTTGTTTTCGTGTTTCCACATTTGTTCGCAGGTGCTGAAGAGCTGAAGAAGAGGAGTGTTGACAATGCACTCATCAAGGGGGAGATTGAGGAGCCATGCTGAATAGCATGGGCCTCATGGCTCCAAATGTGATGAGTCATTGTCAACGATAGTCAAAGAGGACAGAAGAAGAAGAGATCTGCTGTTTCATGGGCCGCGTGTGACTCAGGTACACGGGCAGCAAGCGACTGTCGGGCAGAGGAGGATGAGAAGTCGGGCTGGCCCAATCCGGGTACATGGGCCAGAAGCAGTAGAAGACCCACTGGGCTGTTGACCAGGGTTGACTCAGGTACACGGGCGGTGAGCGATTGCCGGGCTGAGAGAGCTGCGGAGTCGGGCCGGCCCAATCCGGGTACCTGGTGCAAAGTTGGTGGAGGCTTTGTCAGTTTCGACGCAAAACTGACAACCGTCGATCTTATATCCGACTGTCCAGAAGAGAAGCCGTAGTCGCTACGAAAACTTAGCTTCCAGATAAGTCATCTGTATCTCTAGGCCCACAGTCAGTCAGTCGTGTCTGTAAAAATACCTAAGGGCAGTAGAGTCTTTTTCTTTATTCTTGCGTCTGTAAAAACCCTAAGGGGCAGGTGGAATGTTCCTAGTGTTGGGAGCCTATAAATAGGACCCCAATCCCAAGGGTTTGGACTACCCTTTTGGCTGAATTCAATACTACTCCTTTGGGTCACTTTTTGTCTCTTGCCTTGCCTCTCTCCTCTCCTCTCCTGTTCTTGCTTGCGCCGCCAGGTATTTTTGCCCCTATTTTGTTGCCCTGCATTCATTGTTCAGTGAAGTTTCTAGTCTCAAACCGTGTGCAGCAACATCAGAGTTTTATTGGCTTCATTTCTCTCACACGGCAAGTTTTTCCATTGATTTTGAGGCTTCGGAAGCTTCTCTGTTGCGTGTGTTCTTCGTGAGTAGTAGTACTAGTTCTTGCTGTTGCAAGTAGTACTGCTACTGTTGCTACAGTACGCTGTGGCAGCTTTTTACCTTCTACTGCGCAGCTTTTTGATCGAAGTTGATAGGCTCTAGAAACTTTTCTGTCTGTTTTCTGGCGAAGCCATCCTTCTCTGTTCGAAGCCCCTCAGCTCCGTGAGGCAGGCTTCGATCTAACATCTTCGAAGGCTTCGTTCAAACTTCGAACTTTGCTTTGTGTTCTGTGTTGCTAGCTTCGAAGCACTTCTTGAACGGACAGCATCGCATACTTCGAACGACAGTGCGAAGGTTCTCCGGCTCTAGCTGTTCGAAGTCCTCACTTCGATAAGTTTCGGAGTTGGCTTCGAAGCTTGTCTTTCTGCTAGGCTTCGCGTTGGTTTCTTTGTGGCGTGTCAGCCTTCGCTTCTCTTTTCGAAGCTAGCTCTTTTCAAAGGTAGAGTGTAGGCTTCGAATTTGGTGCCTCTGTCGTGTGACAGGCTTCGCTTCTTTGTTCGAAGGTAGTCCGTCTGTGTGTTACATTCGAAGCTCTCTGTTCGAAGGTTTAGGTTCGGAGTACTCAGTTCGAAGCTGTGTCCGAAGCCTTGCCTTCGAAGTATATACTTCGAAGCAGGCTCCGGCGTTGTCATACTTCGCTTCGAAGCATACTTCGCTCCCTGCCCCTTCGAACGTGGCTAGAGCAAAACACCTTTGGCATCTTCGATAAGCTTCGCAATTGACCTCCGAAGCAGGCTTCGCCACCAACCTCCGAAGCAGGCTTCGATCAGCCAAGCAGGCTTCGACAAGCTTTGAACAGGAGACAAATCTGAACAGTAACTTCTCTTCTCACTGGACATATACTTAGATCATTTCGTTGAGAAGTTTAGACCTGCCATATTTTGTTTATCTGCCTAGTTGTACTACTTTGGTAGCTCTCTGTTTAACATTAATTGATTCTAGGCTAGATACCTTTAGACTTAGGCTATCTGTTCATTTTCTGTTGCTTAGTCTCTTGAGGTGCGTTGGGTGTTGGGAACAGGCCATATATTCGAAAGAATTTTTAAGGCGCCCATTCACCCCCCTCTGGTCGCTACTTTCGGTCCTACAACGTCATCGTCACAGTATGCCCGATACTCTGTGGGGACGAAGAAAATCATGTTTACCTTTGCACCCTTCTTTTCGTCGTTCTGATCGGCATTGTTCTTTGGTCGCCATTCACATTTAATTTCTCATTGACGATCAGTATCCTATACGTATACCTATGCCTTCCCCTCCCTCTACCGCATACGCTGCACCCTTCTCTTCTGGCTTCTCGTGAAGATCCCCGGGGACACCACTGCGGTCTCTCTGTCGTGTTTTCATCTTCATCATCCATTTGGTTGATTTCTTCGGGATTGAGGGGACCGAGTATTTCCAGCACTAGTACTCATGGAGATGACAACCTTTAGTGCATTGTCTCTCGATCATGTGGCCCGAGCTTGATGTTGTGTGACTAATGATCGTCTTGCGTTCTGCCTTGAACACCGCATTATGGGTAGTCATCGATGGACGGTAGGCGTAGCCCCTCATTCTAGCAAAGCCTGAAGAACTCATAGTTCTAATGGGGATTGAAACACGAGTGGCCCAAACTATCTTAATTATTCTCCCTCTCTTCCGACCTCCTTTGGTATTTCCTGATGAGGCCCGATGAGGTGATGTTGCTGCCGAATCGTCTTCCTCCCCTTGCACGTCGGTCGCCACCATAATGCGTGTGCACCATGTTGATCGGGAATGGGTGACCATCGATGTTCATGGGCTTCTTCCTGTCATCGACCTTGATTCAGCATTGCTCCACAGCCAATTGGATCTGTTGCCTGAACACCTTACACTCATTAGTATGGTGCGACAGGGAGTTGTGCCACTTGTAGTATTTCCTTTTCTTTAGTTCTTCGGCAGACGGTATTACGTGGCCAGGTGACAGGTGGATCTGTTTTTCCTTAAGCAGCAAGTCAAATATTTTTTCATCCTTGTTGACATCGAAGTCGGTATATCTCTTCTTTTTTGGCCGGCTTTATCCACGGGCAAGCAACCTGCTTCTTATTCTTGGACCACTCGGCCATGCTGACATCTGCATCCAAGTCGTTGTTCTTATCGGAGTTCGAGTGGTATATTTGGGTGTACGCCACCTTCTTCTGGTACCTGTCCCTCTTGGCTTCTTGGAATCGGCTTTCATATGACGATACCCTTTGTAGCAGTTCCGATAGGATCTCGAACTTGTGTGATGAAAACCTCTCCTAAAATGGATTCAAGAGTCCTTGAAAAGCCAATTCCGCCAACTGACCATCGCTGAGGCTCAAGCTATAGCATCTGCTCCGCACGTCCCAAAACCTTTGGACATAATATTGTATCGAATCATCCATCCTTTGCTTGATGGACGTCAAGTCGGTGAGCTTCATGTCTTGGATGTCGGTGAAGAAGTACTTGTGAAATTTCTTCTCTAGGTCGGCACATCCTCAGATGGAGTCCACCGGCAGCGAAGAGAACCACGCAAATTTCGATCCTGATAGGGAGAGTGGGAAGAACCGGACCCTCGGCGCCTGTAGGACCGAAAGTAGCGACCAGAGGGGGGTGAATGGGCGCCTAAAAATTCTTTCGAATCAATGGCCTGCTCCCAGTACCCGACGCACCTCAAATGACTAAGCAGCAAAGTATGAACAGATTGCCTAAGTCTAAAGGTATCTAGCCTAGAAGCAACTGATGATAAACAGAGAGACACCAATACAGTGCTAATAGACAGATAAACAGAATACACAAGACATGGCAAGACAAACTTCTCAGTACAGCAATCTAAGTGCACAAAGAGTGGGAAGAGAAGTTAGTGTTCCAAATCTGTCTCCTGTTCGAAACTTGGCGAAGCCTGCTTTGCTGGTTGAAGCCTGCTTCGCTGGTCGAAGCCTGCTTCGCTTGGTCGAAGCCTGCTTCGAAGTCCCTCGTCGAAGTAGAGCGAAGGTGGTAGTTAACGTGCCGAAGGTTTGTTTAGTCTAGCCTAGCTCGAGTGAAAATGCAAAGTATGCTTCGAGGCGAAAAATGACAGTGTCGAAGCTTGCTTCGAACAGTGTACTTCGAAACCTATCCTTCGAACAGAAAGCTTCGAACACGATGCACAGAGAAACAACCTTCGAAAGATAAGCGAAGCCAAACACACAGCAGCAAGACAAAAACGAAGCCTACCCTCTACCTTCGAAGCTAGCTTGGTCGAGGTATGATGAACGAAGTTATAACCTTCGAACCGAAGACTAACTTCGATTGACAAACTCCGAACCCACACACTGTGACCTTCGAAAATGACAGCAAGAAGGAACTCACGTCGAGCGAAGTCTACCAGAGAGACAAGCTCCGAAGCTAACTTCGAAGCCTGTCGAAGTATTGACTTCGAAGAGCTCGAGTCGGAGTATACCTTCGCAAAGATGGTCGAAGTATGTCAAGCCGACAGACTAAGTGCAAAGCATACTTCGAAGCTAGAAACTCAGTACTCAAAGCGAAGTCGAAGTTCAAGCGAAGCCCTCTAGGATGTCAGATCGAAGCCTACCTCACGGAGCTGAGGGGCTTCGAACAGAGAAGGAGGCTTCGCCAGAAAACAGCCAGAAAAGTTACTTGGCCCTGTCTACTCGATCAAAAAGTAACACAGTAAAAAGCAAGGCTAGAGTACTAGTGTATTGTTGCTATAGAGAAATAGTACTACTTGCAACCAGCAAGAACTAGTACTACTCAGTGAAGAACCGAAGCAACAGAGACTCAGTTCTCAGGAATAGAAGTTGCTGCGCATCAATAAAGACCATAAAAACACTACAAACCGAATGACAAGAGGAGGGAAGAGAATCTCATAGATTCACGAAGAACAAAAAGGAATGTAGGAATTAAATCACAGGGAGCAAGAGCCCGGCGGCGCACAATAGGAGAGAGAACGCAGGAGACAAAATGACCCAATAGATTAAAAAGTGAATTCTAGAAGGGGTAGTCCAACCCTAGGGATTGGGGCCCTATTTATAGGCTGCCCAATGACCTAGAATATTCCACCAGCCCCTTAGGGTTTTTACAGATGCTAAAATAAAGGAAAAGACTCAACTGCCCTTAGGATTTTTTACAGACTCGACTGACTGTGGGCCTAGAGATACAGATGACTTATCCGGAAGCTAAGCTTTCGTAGCAACTATGGCTTCTCTTCTGGACAGTCTGATACAAGATCGACGGTTGTCAGTTTTGCGCCGAAACTGATAAAGCCTCCACCGGCTTTGCACCAGGTACCCGGATTGGGCCGGCCCGATTCCGCAGCTCTCTCAGCCCGGCAATCACTCACCGCTCGTGTACCTGAGTCAATCCTGGTCAATAGCCTAGTGGGTCTTCTGCTGCTCCTGGCCCATGTACCCGGATTGGGCCAGCCCGACAGTCGCTTGCTGCCCGTGTACCTGAGTCACACGCGGCCCATTAAACAGCAGATCTTCACTCTTCTCAGACCTCTTTCACTATCGTTGACAATGACTCATCACATCTGGAGCCATGAGGCCCACGCTATTCAGCATGGCTCCTCAATCTCCCCCTTGATGAGTGCATTGTCAACACTTCACTTCTTCAGCTCTTCAGTACCTGCGAACAACTGTGGAAACACGAAAACAAAGAAGAAGAAAATAAGGTAAAAGTTTAACCCTAATGACCAAAAACCAAACAAAAGCAAGAAGCGGTCATTATGGTTAACCAAAGGTAAAAGCTCAGAATGAGTGCGATCTCAGAAACATCAACAAGGATATCAAAAGAGTAAGTGAGACAAAAACTCCCCCACAAACTCTATCCCAAAATTTCTCCCCCTTGTTGACAAGTGAACTCATCAAGCACTCAAAAGAGACACAAACTCCCCGTGAAACGCAACTCCCCCTCAAAATATGTAATGAATGCAACTGGGGTGCATGAGGAGTGAATAAAGAATGCTTCTCAGATATGATTGACTGCAATTACAACATCTAACAGATACAACAAAAGACATACTGTCTAAAACACATGGCATGATCAGTGCAACAAATGATATCTAAAGAAAGTCATTAGCACGCATTTTCAATTTTCGCAAACAAAAACATCACCACATTTTCCGGTTGACAAGCAAGGTAAAGCATGAGATGCAAAAGCTAACTGATAGCTACCAAGATAAGCATTGGCCAAAACAAAGTGCTTCAGCAAACTTGTTATCATTTCAATTTTCAGGCTTTTTCTCTTCTCTTTTTCTTTTATGCCAGGGGTTATTTGCATGTCAAACCTTATGCTGACCGACCAAGTCAAGCCTAGGCCAGAACTGGACCATCAGAAGCTTAAGACATTGGTCTTGGCATACATTACACTGTCCTAGTTCATACCAAAGTGCTATGGTACGTAGTCTAGAACAATGCAATGCGACAAAGCAAACCCACCTGGATCTTTTCAAGTTAAGCATGAAAAGGCATGAAATTTTCATTTTTCTTGATTTTTCATCATTTTTATAGCACATTTTCATGTTTTTAAAGCAGAAAGATGTCCAAGTTGCATGTTTGCAGCTAAGTCAGGAACTAGCTACAAGGCATGTAACAGATAGCAAGAACATTCAGCCTACACATGCTAGTTACCAGAAGCAATGGTGATCATGTTTTCAGGTTTAAAGCATAATAGCCATGCATATGACAGATATCAGACATATCAAGTGAACTGAACCAAAGCATGATCATTGACAAGTATTCAAAAGCATGTACCAGCTAGAATAAGTAAAGTAGTTCAATCATATAACAGAAGCAGCTCAAAAGTGTGATATGTGAATATGCAAGATATGAACACACACAAAAAGACTCAAGAAAAGAGTAAAGAAGAAAAAAAACTAACACAAAATATCCTAGAAAGGATACACAACACCCAAATCCCCTCGTAAACGCTCAAAGGTAGACTGATCTAGGGGTTTGGTGAAAATGTCAGCCAACTGATGATGGGTATCAACATGAACAAGGTCAATGACACCTTTCTCATATTGATACCGTAGAAAATGAAAGCGCACATCAATATGTTTGGTTTTTGAATGGAGACAAGGGTTTTTCCCTACACTAATAGCACTGGTGCTGTCGCAAAATAATGGAACCGTGGTAGGAAAGAACAACCCAAAATCTCGCAAAGTGGAAATCATCCAAACCAACTATGAGCAGCAGCTAGCAGCAGCTACATACTCAGCCTCAGTGGTCGAAAGAGCAACTCCATATTGCTTTCGAGAAGACCAAGAGACAAGAGAGGAACCGAGAAACTGGCAAGTACCGGAAGTTGACTTGCGATCCAACCGGCACCCTCCAAAGTCGGCATCCGAAAAGCCAGATAAATCGAGAGATGATGAAGCTGAATAGAAAAGACCAAGATCGGGCGCATAAGTAAGATACCTGAAGATGCGCTTGATAGCCTGCCGATGAGATGCACGTGGTGAGGACTGAAAACACGCGCAAAGTCCCACGGCGAACTGAATGTCTGGTCTTGTCGTCGTTAAGTACAATAGCGAACCAATCATCCCTCGAAACTCTCTCTCATTGACCTTGACGCCGCTCTCGTCCTTGTCCAGGCCCCCAGATGTGCCCATCGGGGTCATCTGCGGCTTCAATTCTCCACCAAAGTCAAATTTCTTAAGCATATCGCGAGTGTACTTTCCTTGGTGGATGAAAGTGTCATCCTTGGTCTGCTTGATCTGGAGCCCTAGAAAATACTTGAGCTCACCCATGAGGCTCATATCAAACTCGCTGTGCATCTGCTCAGAAAACTTGGACACAAGAGATTCAGTAGTACCGCCAAAGATATCATCCACGTAAATCTGAGCGACTAAGAAATCTGAAGCAACTCTGAGCAAAAAGAGAGTTTTATCCACCGAACCCATCACAAAGCCTTTCCCCAACAAAAATTAATTCAACCGGTCATACCAAGCCCTGGGGGCTTGCTTCAACCCGTATAAAGCTTTTTGCAACTTAAAAACATGTCAAGGAAACTTAGGGTTCTCAAAACCGGGGGGCTGCCTAACATAAACTTCCTCCTCTATGAACCCATTCAGAAAAGCACTCTTAACGTCCATTTGAAAAAGCTTAAAACCCTTCGAAGCGGCAAAAGCTAAGAGAATGCGAATGGACTCAAAACGGGCAACAGGGGCGAAAGTTTCTTCAAAATCAATACCCTCTTTCTAGCAAAAACCCTGGGCAACTAATCGAGCCTTGTTGCGCACCACAACCCCATCTTCACCTTGCTTGTTCTTGAACACCCACTTGGTGCCTATGGGGTTGCATCCTGGTGGCGGCTCAACTAGTGTCCAAACCCAATTGCGGACAAAGTTCTCAAGCTCTTCTTGCATAGCATTAATCCAATTTGAATCAGAAAGAGCATGAGAAACATCTCTCGGCTCAAAAGATGCAACAAAAGCAGATTCAGCAAACATAGCAAGAGAGGAAGATGAACGCAAGGTTCTTTCAGTCAAATCACTGATGATGAGCTCTAAGGGGTGATCACGCTGAACTGCTCGGGTTCCCTGGTGATCTGAAGTCACCTCACTGGAGTCAGCAGCTGGCACCTCTGGATTCAACTGAGGGGGCTCGATCGAAGTGGAAGAAGTGATCAGAGGTCCGCCCTCGTCCTCAGTCGAAGTCTCCGAAGGTGTGGGCTCTACAGGAGGCGCAGAAGGCCCACCCTCATCAGCAGCTGGAGTATCCTTATCTTCCTCGAAGATGGACTCTCCGAGCTCATCATCACCAGAAAGCTCAAAAGAAGGAGTCAAAGAAGGCATGGACTCGTCAAATGAAACTTTGCAAGTCTCGACAAGCTGCTCGGAGTCGAGGTTCCAAACACGGAAGCCTCGAGAATGCAATGCATAGCCAAGAAAAACTCCATCCCAGCAGCGAGACTCAAACTTGTCCAAATGCCCTCCCTTCTTGAGCACAAAGCACTTGCATCCAAATGCTTGCAAGTGGCTCACCTTGGGTTGTCTGCCAAACCGCAACTCGTACGAGGTCTTACCTAGGTAAGCTCTAAGAAAAATGTGGTTGGCCAGATAGCAAGCCGTGTTCATGGCTTCAGCCCAAAAACACCTAGGATTCTTGTGCTCATCGAGCATTGTCCTGGCCATCTCGACTAGCGTGCGGTTCTTTCGTTCCACAACGTCATTCTGTGGGGGCGTGTAAGGAGCAGAAAACTGATGGTCAAGACCTTGATCACTACAGAAGTTGATGAACTGAGAGTTCTTGAACTCAGAGCCATTGTCAGAGCGAATTGCTCGCATCCGACCATTGTTCTCATTCTTCAGCTTCAAAATCAGGTCATGAACAAACTGAAAAGTTTCATCTTTAGACTCCAAGAAGAATACCCACGAGAATCGAGAAAAATCGTCAACAATGACAAGTGCGTACCACTTCCCACCGACTGAACGTACCCGAGCTGGACCAATAGTGTCCAAATGTAAAAGTTTGCCTGGATACGAAGTCATCACCTGAGTCACAGGTGAGTGAGAAGCGGCAACCATTTTCCCATGACGACAGGGATGACAAACTAGATATTTCTCCATTTTAAGCTTGGGCAATCCTCGGATGAGGTCCATAGAGCTTAACCTGACTAGCAGATCAAAACTCAAATGACCTAACCTCCTATGCCACTTCCAGAGCTCATAAGAAGATCCAGCAATCAAGCAGCGAGAAGGGCCAAAAGAACTAGAGAAGTCAATTCGAAAAACTTTACCGAATGGTAAAATCTGGCAAATCAAAGACCCTCTAGAATCAAACACGGAAGAATTACCCTTCTTAAAACGCACTTCCAAACCATCCTCAAGAAGTTGCGAAACAGAAATCAAATTGAAGTTCAAATTCTTAACCAAGGCAACATTCTTCAAGGAGAAATGATCTGAAATGCGAATTGAGCCAATGCCACTTACTTTCCCTTGACCACTGTTCCCGAATGTGATGTACTCTTTGGAGCTCGGGGGAGTGAGACTGGAGAACCATCTGCGATGTCCCGTCATGTGACGAGAACATCCTGAGTCCATGATCCAAACGTCCTCCAGCCCCCGATCCTACACAATCAGTGGCTGTAAGTGGGAGCAAATGGTCCGGCACCAGGTTTAGCAAAAGAGCTAAACCAGTGTCGAGCTATCTGCTCAAAAGACGGAAAGCAGAAATCATAATGAGAGTCCGGACCAAAACGCGGCTCAAAGCACGGTCCTCGGTTCTGCCTAAAGCCTTGGCCACGAGGTCCAGGACCGTAGCCAACACGGCCTGGAGCTCTGCCGGAACGAACACCACCATCTGGAGCACGGGCATGAAAGTTGTCTCCCCTACCACCACCTACACGACGCGGCCTGGCCTCCAGCCTATCCCCGTGTCGAGGAACCCGCAGTCTACCACCCTGCTGGTAGAACTGCTCCTGATCACCACGAGCTCTCTCTGCTCTCTCAACCCGCTTCCTCCTGAAGCAAAACTCTGCAAGATGCCCGTCTCTCTGACAAAACTCACAATGGTGGGTGGGCTTCTTGAGATGTGGTTGAGGCTTGGTATTATTGGGCTTAGTGGTGTTAGGTGTAGTATTTTTGGGTTGAGAGGGTCCAGGAAGAGAGTCAAGAGAGGTGCGGAGGTGTTTGGGCTTTGGAACCCAGATGGGCTTCTTGGGTGGAGCTTTGGGTTGTTCATGGATTACTCCATCCTTGGGCTGACTAGCCAGGGAAGACTCGGTGGAGTGAGTCTTGGGGTATCTCTGCTCAGGGGTCATCTTACTCCACTCCACTGCCCGGCTAATGGCACTCTCAAAGTCAGCCTTAGTGTAGGTGTAACCTACCCCAAACCCATCCTGCCTCTTGAACTGCTGGATCATCTTGCCGAGTTGTGGCTCTCGGGCTCTGATCCAACTCAGGATAGAACGGAGGTAAAAGTTCTCATTCTGAGAATCAGCTAGCTCCTCTCCCAAGGCAGCTAGAACCTCCACCTGAGACAAGCAGGTCTCACACTCACTCTCTATTTGGACAGACTTCTCGGCTTTTAGCTTGATCAATTCCATTCTAAGAGACAAGCAGTTCTCATAGACAGTGGGTGGAACTGACAGTGTCTCAAGCTCTAGACTAGTCTACGCTAGCTCAGCTCTCACTCTCTCCAAATCCCCCAAATGCTCATCGCCCTTGGCTTTCAGCTCAGCTAAGACAACTAGATGAGAAGGGAAATCAACACAGGGTGCGACGACAGTGGCTTGAGCATCTTTAAGCTCCAGCTGAGTGCTTTCAAGCTCAGTGGCCAAAGCGTCCCTCTCATCAACCCTTTCTGTGTACTTGGACTTCAAAGTCGACAAGTCACACAGAAGCACCTCACACTTTGGGCACTCACTGCTATCACCCAAGTAGGGGGAAGACGATAGACTCTCAATTCTGCCGTTGGCTACGGCAAGCTCACTCTCTAACTCATCTATCCTCTTCTTAGCTCCCCTAAGCAGTTTTTCCCGATATTTCAACTCCTGACAATTGCTCTCAAGTTGTTGGGGGAGATAATCCTGACGGCTGAAGGGGGCCCACAACCAGGGGGTCCGAAGCCTAGCACCGGAGGCCACCTTCTGGGAGAAGGATGCCGGAGGCCACCCTCCGAGAGAAGGATGCCGAAGGCCACCCTCCAGCGGAAGGGTGCCGGAGGCCGCCCTCCAGCGGAAGGATGCTGGAGGCCACCCTTCGGGAGAAGGATGCAGGAGGCCGCCCTCCAGCGGAAGGATACTGGAGGCCACCCTCCGGGAGAAGGATGTCGAAGGCCGCCCTCCGGCAAAAGGACGCCGGAGGCCCTCCCTCGGCCCGCAGTAGCAAACCGAGGGGGAGTGTTGGCAGGAGAAGGACTGGACAAGTACGCGGGGGAACAGGATCGCGATCCTGTGAACCGTGTCGAGCGGCGTGGGCAGCGCCCGACACGGCTGATACGCTGTCAGAGTCGAATCTTCCTGTCTGTACTATGTGTAGTCTGTTTTGTCTGTACTAGCGACTGGTGGTTGACCGTGTGCCGTTGGCGGGCCAGAGGCGCTTGGCCCTCTGGACGAGGCGCCTTATAAATACCCCTCAACTGTAGTTGCAAGGGACAAGCTCAAGGAGCATTGAATACACTACCCCCGTTCTCACTAAAGAAACTTGCTGGTCCGATCCGTCGTTCCAACAGTTGGCGCCGTCCGTGGGGACCTTAGTTCAAGAAGCTAGCGTCCTCTACACCCACTCACCAAAAAGCATGTCAAGTCGAAAGGGAGAAATCACGGTTCCCCCGCGCCGGTCAGCCCGCACCGCCGGGGTCGAGCCCGCCTTGATCCCCGACCCCAGTCCTTCGGCCCCTGCTGTTGCGCCGATCGGGGCGCCCTCCCTGGAGCCAACCCAGCCACCAGAAGGGACGCCCGAGGCCGGAGGACCTGTCGGCATACCTGAGCCGACCTCCGTCAACCTGGCAGGGCTGCCGGAGGAGCCGCCGGAGCAGCACGCTCCAAGCGGACCCCCGGTGGTGTCCCTCTGGACCGACTACGCCCGCTCACAGGACCCCGACACCGCTTCAGGAGGAAGCGGGAGCCAAGCCGACACCCTGGCCGCCGAGAACGCTCGGCTTAAGGCGGAACTGGCTTTGTGGCGCCAGGAGGCGTCGCTCCGCCCTCCGGAGCCCCTCCGCGCCACGAAAGTTGTGGCCGTAGCGCTGAGCGACGTCGAAGATCTGGCGGACGAAGAAAACCCATCGTATGACGAAGAGTCCCCCCTGCATCCGGATCTTCAGAGGGTGCGCTTCGGCTCAAAGTTTCGCGCCGCCAAGCTTCCCAAGTACTCCGGGGACTCTGACCCTGGGGAGTTCTCCCGTTCCTACGCCCTGGCAATAGAAGCGTCCGGGGGGAGCCGGGACACCATGGCTAAATGCTTCCCCCTAGCGCTCGAAGGGATCGCCCTCCGGTGGTTCTGGTCACTCCGACCCGGGACCATCCATTCATGGGAGCAGCTGAGGAAGAAATTCGTCAACAATTTCCAAGGGACCTTCGTGGCCCCCATGTCCACCGGGAGCCTCTTCCAAGTGAAGCAGCAACCCGGGGAAACTTTGCGGCAATATTCCCAACGCTTCGCGCACACCAAGGCCCAGATCAAGGGGCTCTCGGCTTCCTCTGTCATCGATGCTGCCCGAGAAGGCGTCACCCACCCAGGCCTCCTCGACAAGCTCCACCGGAAGCCCATTTCTTTGGTGGCACAACTCATGACATACTTCGAGGAATACGCTCGGTCCGAGGAGGGCCAGATGCGCCGGCAAGCGATGATAGTCCCTATCCGAGCCCCGAGCACCAAGACGTATGAAGCCCCCCCGGACCCCAGCTGGGGAGCGCGCCATGCTTCCGACTTCCGTCGCCAGGAGCCTGGTCGGCAGGATCCCGTCCATCGGGACTCTCGACGGGGACGAAAGCATCTTTGGGGGGAAGTCCTCAGCATTACCTCCCGAGCCCCCGCCAAGCATCTGCACACGCCCAGCGGAAGCCGTTCGGTTGGAACCAAGGCTCCGCCCCGAGCACCCTCCGGAGAAGCCTTCTACTGCAGCGTCCACGGCGAGAACCGGAGCCACGACACCGACTCTTGCCAGACCATACTTGCCCTTCGCAGCGACTACCTTGAGCGCAATGCCGGCCGCGGCTCCACTGACAGGGGGGTCCCTACCCCTCGCCCAGAACCAGTCCAGGTAGTTGGGCGCCGCGATGAGCCGGAAGCTCTGGCTCCGGCCTCGGAGTTCGGCGGGGTCACGGCCCCCAAGCTCGAAGGTGCGCCGGATCAGGGGAAGCGAGTGGTCCTCCCCATATCCGGAGGGGGCACCCTAGGGGCTCTTTCCAAGCGGCAGCGCCGGGACTACGCTCGGGAGGTCGGACATATCGGCACGTCCGGCCCCTCGGCTCTCCCGGAGTGGTCCCATGTCCCCATCACCTTCACCGCTGAAGATGCCTCCAGGGTCAAGTTCCCGCACGCCGACCCCCTCGTCATCTCAGCAGACATCGCCGGAGTTGAGGTGTGTCACATACTGGTCGACGGAGGGAGTTCTGCTGACATCATCTTCGTGCAGGCTTTCGATCAGTTGTGCCTGTCGCGCAAGCACCTACTGCCAGCCTCGCGTCTGCTCCAAGGCTTCGTGGGCCCCCCGCTCGACGCCCTGGGCCAGGTCATGCTGGTGGTGACCTTCGGCGATTCCCCCCTCCAGCGCTGCGAAGAGATCCTGTTCGACGTGGTCGACGCTCAGTACGCCTACAACGCTATCTTCGGAAGGGGGATGCTCAATCGCTTCGGAGCCATCGCCCACCAAAACTACCTCTGCCTCAAGATGCCGACTCCTGGAGGGGTGTTGTCGGTCCTGGGTGACCAGGCCACAGCCCGCCGGGTCGAGTACGGTCATTTAGCACCGTTGGAGCCGCGGCAGATTCACAGTGTCTGTGAAGGCGCCGAAGGAGCCGGCCTCCCAGGAGGCGGAGACCCCGGGTAGAAGGGCCGCCCCGCCAAACCTCTCCCGGAGGGGGAAGTCATTACCAAGATCTTGACCCAAGAAGGGAAGGAGTACCCGATCAAGTTCGGAGGGGGTCTGGAACCGGAGGTGTCAGCGCAGCTCGAAGCCATCATCCGCGGCAACCTCGACATCTTCGCATGGTCCGATGAAGACATTACCGGTGTCGACCGCTCGATCATCGAGCACTCACTGGCCGTCGAACCGAAGGCACGACCGGTCCACCAGGGGCTCTAGAGACTTTCCACCGAACGGGCCGAGCTCGCCAAGGCTGAGACGGAGAAGCTGCTTCGAGCAGGGGTCATCCGGGAAGTGAGTCATACCGACTGGTTGTCTAACCCAGTGTTTGTCCAGAAGAAAACATCTGGCAAATGGTGCATGTGTATCGACTTACTTCTCTGAATAAAGCTTGCCCTCGTGACCCCTACCCCCTGCCTCGCATTGACCAACTAGTTGACTCCACAGCCGGCTCAGAACTCCTCAGTTTCCTCGACGCTTATTCCGGATACCACCAGATCTGGTTAAGGCCCGAGGACCAGGTGAAGACAAGTTTTGTCACCCCGGCCGGAGTATTCTGCTACCTCCGGAGGCCGGCTACCTCCGGATGCCCTTCGGCCTCCGCAATGCAGGGGCCACCTTTTCAAGACTAATCTCTAGAGCCCTGGGTCATCAGTTGGGGCGTAATGTGGAAGCATACATGGACGACATCGTCATCAAAAGCGCCGCCAAGAGCCACCACGGCTCGGACATAGCGGAGACCTTCGATAGCCTCCAGCGGTGTGGAATCCGGCTCAATCCAGAAAAATGTGTCTTCGGAGCACGCGCAGGGAAGCTGCTTGGGTACCTCGTTTCCAGCCGGGGCATTGAAGCCAGCCCAACACAAGTTCAGGCATTGCAGAACATGTCTCCCCCTCAGAACCTGAAGCAAGCACAAAAGCTGGTCGGGCGGTTGGCAGCCCTCGGGCGATTTTTAGCAAAATCAGCAGAGTGAAGTCTGCCCATCTTCAAGGCGCTCCGAGGTTCTAAGCATTTCGAGTGGACCCCGAGTGTCAGGATTGTTTCCAGTAGATCAAGGAATATCTCTCCGTCCTCGTGGCCCTCGCCACACCCCCGGCCGGCAGTCCTTTATTGGTCTACCTCGCCGCCTCCGGCAATGAAGTGAGTGCGGCTTTAGTCCAAGAGGAGAAATTCGATGGGAAGCTGATCCAACGCCCCGTCTACTTCATCTCTGAAGCCCTCGTCGGAGCTAAGGCTAGGTACTTCGAGCTTGAAAAGGTGGCCTACGCCCTCGTCATGGCATCCCGGAAGCTCCGACACTACTTCCTGGCTCACGATGTCGTCATCCCGACTACCTACCCGCTAGGCGACATGTTCTGGAACAAGGACGCCACCGGCCGCATCGGAAAGTGGGCGGTGGAATTGGCCCCGTTCGGGATCTCCTTCGTCGCCCGGACAACCATCAAGTCCCAAATTCTCGCCGACTTCGTCGCAGAGTGGACGATGGCCCCCAAGCGCGCAGGCGCCGAAGCAAGCGAGGGGGTCTGGACCATATTTTTGGACGGAGCTTACCAGGCCTCAGGGGCTGGGGCCGGAGCAGTCATCATCTCCCCCTTCGGCCAGCAGGCCCTGTATTCTGCTCGGCTAAGCTTCAAGGCCACCAACAATATCGCCGAGTACGAAGGGGTCCTCTTGGGTCTCCGCAAGGCGCACGCGCTAGGAGCAGCGCGTGTAGTCATCAAGACTGATTCCCAAGTAGTCACCGGGCACATCGACAAGAGTTTCTAGGCTAAGCACCCAGACCTTGCCTCCTACCTCGACTCCATCCGCAAGTTCGAGGCATCCTTCAAGGGCATATCCGTCCAAAACATCCCGCGAGGCGAAAACGGCCAAGCTGACGCCCTCGCCAAAGCCGGGGCAGGAGCTCAAGCCTTGCCACCGGGGGCTTTTTTCGAGGAGATCACCCAACCTTCGGCGCCCCCTCGCAGCAAGGCATCCACTTCCGCCTCCTCGGACGAGCCCCCACCGCCACCCCGGCCAGCTCCAGTCCTGTGTACGACCGATACCGATTGGCGGGAGCCCATCCTGCGCACGCTCGCGGGCAGCGAAGATGATCATCCTAGCCAGGCCAAGCTCGCCTCCAGCTCCGTGCAAGGTCATTCGAGGTCATCAATGGCATTCTATACAAGTCCGGAGTATGTTCCCCGTTACTCCGCTGCATCTCGCACTCGGACGGAGTGGCCATGCTCCGAGAAATCCACGAGGGGCTGTGCGGAAGCCACCTGGCACCACGGGCTCTCGTGGGCAAAGCTCTCCGGTAGGGCGTATACTGGCCCACTATCGTTGCCGACGCCGAAGAACTCGTCCGCACTTGCCAAGGCTGTCAGTGGATGGGGCGGCGCAGTCACCGACCCCCAGCAAGCCTGCTACCCATCCCTCCTGTGTGGCCTCTGGCCCGCTGGGGCATGGACCTCATCGAACCACTCCCCGGAGCGAAAGGCAACCTACGCTTTGCTGTTGTCGCCGTCGAGTATTTTTCCAAGTGGGTCGAGGCGGAGCCACTGACCTCCATCACATCCCGAAGCGTCTAGAAATTCTTCTGGCAGAACATCGTGTGCCGTTTCGGAGTACCTAGGCAGCTCACATTGGACAACGGAACGCAGTTTGATTCTGGGGCTTTTCAGGCATTCTACGACGAGTTGGGAGTCCAGCTCTGCTTCGCCGCCGTGCGGCATCCCCAGTCTAACGGGGCCGTGGAGCGAGCTAATGGGCATATCCTCTCAGGCCTCAATAAACGCATCGTTGGCTTAGCCAAAGGGTTATGGCCCGACGAGCTGCCGAAGATCTTGTGGTCCATCCGAACAACCACTTCCCGGGCCACCGGCTTCACTCCATTCCGCCTCTTGTTCGGCGACGAAGCAATGACCCCAACGGAGCTCCGATCCGGTTCGCTACGCGTCACAGCGCCCGAGGCCAATGACGAGCGCACCGTCTCCCTCGACCTGGCCGAAGAGACACAGCTCCGAGCCGTCGCCAACCTCTCCCAGTATCAGAAGGAGACCAAGGCATGGTACGACCCCAAGGTCAAGCGCAATGAGTTCCAACCAGGCCACCTCGTCCTTCGCACGGTGGTCACTCCCACCAAGTTGGGCAACAAATGGGAAGGACCGTACATTGTAACAAGGTCCGGGCGACCGGGCTCCTACCGGCTTGCCACCCTAGAAGGCGAGGAGCTGAAGCATACTTGGCACGCGGAGCACCTAAAGCGTTACTTTCCGTAGTCTCGTTAGTGTATTCCGCTAGCGGCCGATAGCACCTGCTTTTGTATCCAAATTGCGTAATAAAATCACCAGACAAGTGTTTTCGCCCAGAACGAAATGCGCAACGACTCTAAGAATTTTGTTTCACCGAAGCAATCGGGTTCCGAGCTCCGGCTCGACGCACCCTCGTAGTCGGGTTCCGAGCTCCGGCTCGACGCACCCTCGCAATCGGGTTCAGAGCTCTGGCTCAACGCACCCTCGCAATCGGGTTCCAAGCTCCGGCTCGACACACCCTCACAGTCGGGTTCCGAGCTCCGGCTCGACGCACCCTCGCAATCGGGTTCCGAGCTCCTGCTCGAAGCACCCTCGCTACCGGGTTACGAGCTCTGGCTCGAAGCACCCTCGTTATCGGGTTCCGAGCTCCGGCTCAAAGCACCCTCGCTACCAGGTTCCGAGCTCCGGCTCGAAGCACCCTCGCTACCGACTACCCACTAAGGAGGGGGGAAGGGAAGGAGCAAGGCGAAGGATTTCAACCGCACATATTGGAAACACGTAGGGCGTACAATGCTTATTACAAATCAAAGACAGAAGAAAAGAGTCAAGAGAATTTCTCATCCAAGCCAAGCAAGAACCGAAGGCCCCGGCGGTCGGAGGGGCCACCCGAACCAGAGCACGCTTCGATCGAAGGCCCGGGCGCGGTCCGCGCGGACCTCTCCTTCCTCTTCCTTCGCTCCTCCTCCTTCTTCTGGGCGCGAAAGGCCCTCTGGTCTTCTTGAAGTTGAGCCCAGCTGCGTAGATCGCCCCCCGGGGGGCGCTTCGTCCAAGCCGGCTTCCGTATCAGACTAGTCAACCAGTTCGGGAGACGAAGACAGGGAGCGGGGCCCTCTTTCTTCTTCCTTGACATGGTTCAGAACCCCTCGGAGGACGTCGGGGTCCGCGCGCCCGTCACTACTACGGGGAAGAACGAAGCGCGCAGGCCGATTCACTCTCAAAACCTCAAAGATAGCCCATCGGTGTCGAAGGGCGTCGTCAAATTCAAGCACTTCAACGTCGCAGTCACAATCACAGACACCCTGAGTGAGCCCCAGAAAGTACTCTTTATTAATATATGATTAATTTTCCTAAGCTATTACAGGCTAAGACAATGATAGACTCTGAAGAAGCTACACCTTCGGGTCCGGCTGACGGGCCGAGACCGAAGGCTTCGAGGGAGCCAGAGGACCACGTGTGCGGAGCGCCTCCTCCAGCCAAGCCTTGATCGCTTCAGGACCCTCGGTCTGCCAGACGGCCTTGAGCACCCTCCAGGACTGATTCAGCGCAAGGCTCGGCGTCCGGAGGTGATCCCCCACGAAGGTGACCGGATGCAGGCTCGAAGACGAAGGAAGCGGAAGCCCAGACGCTTCAAGATGCCGAAGGATCCCATAAGTGGCCACCCGAGCAGACACCTCACCGTACTGTGCCACGGTAAGGTGTATTTGCCGGATGGCGGACTGGATAAACTTCACCCGACGAACTAGGGGCTCCTGGGCGATGTCAAACGTGCCGCATCCAGTGCCGTAGCGCGCCAGCACCTTCCGGAGGGACTCCGCGGCGTCAGCCGCCGTCTTCTCGGCCTCGGCAAGCGCCTCGGTCACCTTCCCGTTCCGAGCGTTGAGGTCCACCTCGACCCGCTCCATCTGGGCCACCCGGGCCCCGAGGGCTTCGGCGTTAGCTGCCGCCTCCGAGGCTTGGGTCCAGAGCACGGACACCTCCCCCTCGAGCCGCTTAGCTTCTGCGGCCCGGGACCGAAGCCCCTCTGCTTTGGCAGCTCGGGCTCGGAGGACGCCGACCTCCGCCTCCAGCTCATCGGCTCGTGCAGCCCTAGCACGGAGCCCCTCCAACTCCGCGACGCGGGTCTTGAGGGAGTCCATCTCCGCCACTTGGGCCTCGAGCGCTTCGACCCTTGCTGCCCGGAGCCGAAGGGCCTCGACCTCCGATGACCGCTCGCGAGCCAGCCTCTCCGCGGTAGCCACTCGGGCCGCGAGTTCCGCGACATCCGCCTCGCGGCGTTGGCGTTCGGAGAGCAGGGCAATCAGCTGCCCCTGCGCCAATGCAACCACCTGCACACAAGGAAGATGATCTGAAGAAGAGCTAGGGGCTCATCGAATGCACTCCAAGAAGGTACCTGTCCCGCTGCAGTCTCGATGGCCCTGCCGAGGTCCAGGCCGTCTGATAGCCCCAGTTCGCCTATCACCAGGGCCTCGCGCAGCCGTAAGTAACAATCGTGGACCGGGGCCACCATGGATGCGAAGTCCTCACCATCCGCCAAGAAGGGGCGCAGGAGGGGCACGGTGGCGCGCGCGCCTCGAAGATCGGAAGGGGGCTGAGGCCAGACCTCTACGTCTTCGGCGGCCTCTGGAGAGGCCCTTTCGGAGGTTCCGGACTCTGTCCCGTCCTGTTGGCCCGGGGCCCCCTCGAATCGACAGGGGTTCCGGACCTCGCATCCGGAGCGTCGTCGGGGAGCGGGGCGGCTGGCTCGACGCCCCTGGCCGATATGCCTGCGCAGGTGAACAAGAGCTAAGGCCGAGAAGGCCCCAACGTTTAAGGAAAGGATGGGTAAGCTATCGTACCTTCGTCCGCAGTGTCGGCAAGGTCCTCCGGAAGCTGGACGGGCCCTGACGGGCTCGGGTGGTAGAAGAGGATGTCGATGGAGTTCACCGGGGAGCTCGCCGCCGCCGCAGCGAGCTCGGCCTCTATATCGGCGCTCTTCTCAACGGCGCCGAGCAGGTCAACCAGCCCCCCGCGGTCCAAGCTGTCCGTTGCCCTGCTCCCGTGGGAGCCGACGGAGCCCCCCTCCGAAGCTGGTTCGCGCAAGGGAGCGGTCTCGGTGCGCGGCGTCGCTCCGATGATGGGTGCCTCCTGCCTAGCCCCCGGCACGGGCTCCGTCGGACCCGAGCGAGGGGGAGCGTCTTCGGTCCTTCTAGCGCCCGGCCGAACCGACGGGGTCGGGTCCGGAATTATCAAGGGGTCCCCCGACTCCGACTGGGCCCCGTCACTGGAACCTCCCCACTCGGAGTGGGAGGCGGAGGAGCGTCCCGGAGAAAGTTGCCTCGGCCCCTTCACTATCTTCTTCTTCTTGGGGGGGCGGCGAGGAGAGAGGCCACCATCGGGATCGCCTACCTTCCTCTTCGAAACATCCCGGAGGACCTCACCCTCCGGAAGGGGCGGAGGCGAGAGCTCGAGCGCCCCCCACACTCTGTTGGAGCGCTCCCAAGAGCCCACCAACTCCATTCGCCGGGTGCGCTCGGCCGCGGTAGGGACTCCGAGAATCCTCTCCGTCATGCGGGCCACCTCCTCGGGGGTCCGGGCTACGAGCGACCCTGCATTCGATTATCAGGACCGGAGCACCCTTCGGGCATGAAAGACGGGAATAAAATTGATGGGGGTGGACACTTACCAAGTTGGCAGGAGAGCTCCGCTGGCATCGACTCGTCCTGACTGCTCCGGAGCGACGCCGGCCACTCTTCCTTCAGCGGAGGGATCTCAAGGGCCACAAACTCCTCCACCAAGTCCCGCATGCTCATTCGGCGGGCGACGATCTGAAGAAGCTGGATCCTCGCGGAGATCGACCCGACGTTGGTCTCGATGCGCGCTTCCCTCCGAAACCAAATGTGGCGCGGGATCCCGGCGAGGCCGGAGCTAAGCCCCACGCGGACGTAGAACCACCGGTTCACCCACTTCGAATACCACCTTTCGTTGGTGGCCTTCGCCGGGAAGGAGTCCGCATACTTCCTTCGGAGTCGGAGCTGGCCTCCCTTCTTCTTCGGCTGGCAGAGAGCCTCGTGCATCTCCGCGAAGACTTCCGCCCTCCCTTTGCAGCCTTCGGCGCGCATAGCCCACTCAAAAATGGCGAGGCGGGCCACGGCGTTGGGAGACAGTTGCGGGAGCTCCAGGTGGAACGCGTCCAGCACCCCGGCGAGGACCTCCGAAGCGGGGAACCCCAGCCCCGCGTCGAAGAAAGCTTCAAAGACGACGACCTCGCCTTCTCGCGGCTGCGGGGCCGTCTCTCGACCAGGCTTCCTCGCCAACGTCTCAGGACCAAGGCGGGCCCTGGTTGCTTGCTCGATCGATGCCTCTGTGCACGCGGATGGCCCGAGCTCCAGGGTCTGCTCCCGAAACCGCTCTGAGGCGGGGCGGAGCTCGCGCGCGCCACGTGTCTCCGACGAAACCGTCTCTGTCGCCGCCACCACCGCCGCCGCCATCTAGCGCTGCAAGAAGCGCGGGTCCATCGCCATTGCTGGGACGGCGCTCCTCACCATTGCTCAAAGAGACGAGAGGGGGCTTAAAGCTCAGGAAGCAGGGCGAATGATGGCTGAAGTGGCTAGAGCGGGCGCTGCAAGGTGAAGAAGGGAGAGCAGGCCGCGCGGCGAGTTATATTTAAGCGCAAGGCCATCGGTCCCTCTTCCGGTTCGATCGGCGTGCGAACGCGGTGGTTGCATGGCACCGCATTTAAGGCCAAACCGGCGCATCGAGGCACGGCGGCTCCCTGGCGGTTCGCCTCCCCGATGTCATTTGCACGCGCATTAACTGCTTCCGGCGGTGCCTGGCCACCTCCTCGGGGCCAGAGGCCCCCGGTCAAGGTGTGCGTGCACCCCGTGAGCCCGGTCAAACCCCTCTTGACCCGTCGTAGAAAGGATTCGAAGCGGTCCTCAACCTCCGGGCCCAGTCACGCCTCCCTGCTTCGGAGCTCCTCCGCATCCGTCGAAGAGGGCCGCGCCGCGGCTAGACCCGGCACCCCAATGTAAGTTACGTCTTTATGAAGGTTATCGGAATTATCATGTGCGCTTCCACCCTCTCTTAACGCAGGGCTCCCGAGAGGAAAAAAGCGAGGGGCTACTGTTGGGGGAGATAATCCCGACGGCTGAAGGGGGCCCACAACCAGGGGGTCCGAAGCCTAGCACCGGAGGCCACCTTCCGGGAGAAGGATGCCGGAGGCCACCCTTCGAGAGAAGGATGCCGGAGGCCGTCCTCCAGCGGAAGGGTGCCGGAGGCCGCCCTCCAGCGAAAGGATGCCGGAGGCCACCCTCCGGGAGAAGGATGCAGAAGGCCGCCCTCCAGCGGAAGGATACCAGAGGCCACCCTCCGGGAGAAGGATGCCGAAGGCCGCCCTCCGGCAAAAGGACGCCGGAGGCCCTCCCTCGGCCCGCAGTAGCAAACCGAGGGGGAGTGTTGGCAGGAGAAGGACTGGGCAAGTACGCGGGGGAACAGGATCGCGATCCTGTGAACCGTGTCGGGCGGCGTGGGCAGCGCCCGACATGGCTGATACGCTGTCAGAGTCGAATCTTCCTGTTTGTACTATGTGTAGTCTGTTTTGTCTATACTAGCGACCGGCGGTTGACCGTGTAGCCGTTGGTGGTCCAGAGGTGCTTGGCCCTCTGGACGGGGCGCCTTATAAATACCCCTCAACTGTAGTTGCAAGGGACAAGCTCAAGGAGCATTGAATACACTACCCCCGTTCTCACTAAAGAAACCTGCTGGTCCGATCCGTCGTTCCAACACAAGTAAATCAACAATTTCGCGTTCATAGGATGATACCTTGTTGTCGTCGTCGTCGGAGTCATCAGAGGAGCTCTTTTCTTCCTTATCCCCAAGAGCCATTGAACAGAAGCTCTTGCGGGATCTTCGGCGCTGATGTGAGTGGCTCTTCGGTCTGTCCCCGAAGGCCATGAAGCATAGGCCCGCCGGATCGTCCTTGTCCTTCCCCTTCCTGATGGCGATCTCCTCATCGCTTGAGCTCGATGAAGAGGAAGAAGACGTGGTCTGCTTGGAGTAGCTCTTCTCCATCTCGGCGAAGAAGGCCTTGTCGCACTTCTTGTTCTCTCGCCGGTAGTCCTTTATGGCCTTTCTGAAGAATCTGGTCTTTGGCTTGCCCTTATTGAAGGAAGAGCTGTCGTGCTTGCTGGAGTCGTGGAAGCCACCACCGGTGCCCTTCTTGTGTTCGTTGCGCTTGGGGCAGTCGGCGATGAAGTGTCCTGGATCACCACACTCAAAGCACCCGGATTTTGTGCCGTGTCTTTTGAACATTCTCTTGTCATAAACACGACGCACCCGGTTGTTAAAAAGACACAAATCATCATCTCCCAAAGACTAAAGTTGGTCCTCAGTGATAGACATCAAAGAGAACCCAGCACAGCTCATAGAAGAGGGATCAACAAAAGGTGTAGCAAGGGCCAGGGATTTTAATCCAGAGCCAGTGAGATTTGATCTCAACTGGATATCAACCTCAGTGGCCTTCAGCTTGCTAAACAACTCAGAAATGGTCAAGGTATCATAAGAAGTGCTCTCAACGATAGAGGATAGCTTGATTTCCCATATCTTTGGGTCCAAGGTATGGAGAACCTTGAGCGCATGCTCGTGATCTGAGACTAACTGAGCACCCTCAACCTTGTTGTCCCGAAGCTTGTTAATGATCGATTGAAAACAACCAAACAACGCTTCAACAGATTCACCCGGCTTTTGTGTGAAATTCTCATACTCACGCCGGTAGGTCTGATAGAGCCGAGCCTTGACCTGGGCTGTTCCCTCATGGTGTGCCTTGAGGGTAGCCCAGATCTCCCTCGCAGTGGAGAGATGGCTCACACGCTCAAACTCAGTGGGACCTAGACCAGAAAATAGAATGTTCACAGCTTTACTATTGCTCAGATGTTGGGCAATGATACCAGGAGTACCATGCTCAGCAACTGGTAATATAACAAATGTATCGTGAATGCAAATGTCCCAGATGTCCGAGCCTTGGCTCATAAGATAGGCTCGCATGCGAGTCTTCCAATAGTTATATCCATAGGCTTCCAAGGACGGGACCTTGCCAGAAGAAGTCATGATCACTACTGGGGTTTAGAACCGGTTAAGGTATGGAAAAACCCTAACCAAGCTCTGATACCACTTGTAGGACCGAAAGTAGCGACCAGAGGGGGGTGAATGGGCGCCTAAAAATTCTTTCGAATCAATGGCCTGCTCCTAGTACCCGACGCACCTCAAATGACTAAGCAGCAAAGTATGAACAGATTGCCTAAGTCTAAAGGTATCTAGCCTAGAAGCAACTGATGATAAACAGAGAGACACCAATACAGTAATAATAGACAGATAAACAGAATACACAAGACATGGCAAGACAAACTTCTCAGTAGAGCAATCTAAGTGCGCAAAGAGTGGGAAGAGAAGTTAGTGTTCCAAATCTGTCTCCTGTTCGAAACTTGGCGAAGCCTGCTTTGCTGGTCGAATCCTGCTTCGTTGGTCGAAGCCTGCTTCGCTTGGTCGAAGCCTGCTTCAGAGTCCCTCATCGAAGTAGAGCGAAGGTGGTAGTTAACGTGCCGAAGGTTTGTTTAGTCTAGCCTAGCTCGAGTGAAAATGCGAAGTATGCTTCGAGGCGAAAAATGACAGTGTCGAAGCTTGCTTCGAACAGTGTACTTCGAAACCTATCCTTCGAACAGAAAGCTTCGAACACGATGCACAGAGAAACAACCTTCAAAAGATAAGCGAAGCCAAACACACAGCAGCAAGACAAAAACGAAGCCTACCCTCTACCTTCGAAGCTAGCTTGGTCGAGGTATGATGAACGAAGTTATAACCTTCGAACCGAAGACTAACTTCGATTGACAAACTCCGAACCCACACACTGTGACCTTCCAAAATGACAGCAAGAAGGAACTCACGTCGAGCGAAGTCTACCAGAGAGACAAGCTCCGAAGCTAACTTCGAAGCCTGTCGAAGTATTGACTTCGAAGAGCTCGAGTCAGAGTATACCTTCGCAAAGATGGTCGAAGTATGTCAAGCCGACAGACTAAGTGCAAAGCATACTTCGAAGCTAGAAACTCAGTACTCAAAGCGAAGTCGAAGTTCAAGCGAAGCCCTCTAGGATGTCAGATCGAAGCCTGCCTCACAGAGCTGAGGGGCTTCGAACAGAGAAGGAGGCTTCGCCAGAAAACAGCCAGAAAAGTTACTTGGCCCTGTCTACTCGATCAAAAAGTAACACAGTAAAAAGCAAGGCTAGAGTACTAGTGTACTGTTGCTACAGAGAAATAGTACTACTTGCAACCAGCAAGAACTAGTACTACTCAGTGAAGAACCGAAGCAACAGAGACTCAGTTCTCAGGAATAGAAGTTGATGCGCATCAATAAAGACCATAAAAACACTGCAAACCGAATGACAAGAGGAGGGAAGAGAATCTCATAGATTCACGAAGAACAAAAAGGAATGCAGGAATTAAATCACAGGGAGCAAGAGCCTGGCGGCGCACAACAGGAGAGAGAACGCAGGAGACAAAATGACCCAATAGATTAAAAAGTGAATTCTAGAAGGGGTAGTCCAACCCTAGGGATTGGGGCCCTATTTATAGGCTGCCCAATGACCTAGAATATTCCACCAGCCCCTTAGGGTTTTTACAGACGCTAAAATAAAGGAAAAGACTCAACTGCCCTTAGGATTTTTTACAGACTTGACTGACTGTGGGCCTAGAGATACAGATGACTTATCCGAAAGCTAAGCTTTCGTAGCAACTACGGCTTCTCTTCTGGATAGTCCGATACAAGATCGACAGTTGTCAGTTTTGCGCCGAAACTGACAAAGCCTCCACCGGCTTTGCACCAGGTACCCGGATTGGGCCGGCCCGATTCCGCAGCTCTCTCAGCCCGGCAATCACTCACCGCCCATGTACCTGAGTCAATCCTGGTCAACAGCCCAGTGGGTCTTCTGCTGCTCCTGGCCCATGTACCCGGATTGGGCCAGCCCGACTTCGCAGCCTCCTTTGCCCGACAGTCGCTTGCTGCCCATGTACCTGAGTCACACGCGGACCATGAAACAGCAGATCTTCACTCTTCTCAGTCCTCTTTCACTATCATTGACAATGACTCATCACATATGGAGCCATGAGGCCCACGCTATTCAGCATGGCTCCTCAGCGCCTCGTCAACCGATGCCTCTCCCCACTAGGCGAGGAAACGGCTAATATGCTCGATCGTGGAGATCAAGTCTTGTCCCAAAAATTTGGTGAAATCAGGCACCTTGTATCAGCCTGGCAGTGGCACTCGATTGAACCATTCTGGATATGGCCGCCGATGTATGTACGTATGTTCTTTGTCCTTCAACCCAAACTGATCTCTAATGACTTTCGTGATCCGATTCACCCAATCATCTTTTTGCTGCCCCGGCGTCGAATATTGGCCGGTTGTTGGAGCCTGTTGGTATTGCTCCTGTCAGGCAGCATTGCTCCCATACTGACCCTCATCATTGTACGGTTGTGCGCCATAATACATTGTCCGATGATACTTGGGAGGGATGCCATTAGGTGTCCACCTTGTCAGCACAAGGTCTGGTAGTGTGTTTCTGGTGATGCCATATGTTACCAGCGACACCCCTTGTCTTGGCGGGCTTGCGTTGAACACTGGTAACGGCGTCGGCACATTCCTCTCTATGTCGTATGATGCACTCTGTGTCAGGCCATGTGCGGGGCCTGCCGGATGAGCCATCTTGTTGGCCTCGTGGCTGGGCAAAGTGCCCAGCTGCTCTAGCCTCATTGACCCATACGGCTCCAACGCTGGTCGCGTATGCAACAGTTTTGTCGGGTTGTATAGGAGGTACGCTGGGCCTTGCAGCGGTCTATTGACCACGGTGCCTTCGACAACTTTCTTGATCAGCCCCTCTAGAGTAGTGACCAACGTCTCAGACTGGTTGGCCAATGAGTGGCGAATTGCTTGGTCGACAATTTCCAATAGATTGGCACGAGAGCTCTCCGCTGGGATGCCTCCCTCTAATGCCAATATTGGTCTTGGAAACAGACTCTTCTATACAGGCCCCATCCTATTCATGTCGTAGGACTGCAAGCATGACTTCTAGAACTCCTCCACGTGTCGTTGAACCTCTAGCCTTTGATCTTCAGTAAGAGCTTCCATGGTGACCGAGATGATGTTTTCATCGTTGATCTCTTTCGTCATGGTTGGGTTGTTGGATATGGTCCCACTGGGCATGCCAAAAAGCGTGTTGGTGCGTTTTTTGGTCACACTTTGACACACGTCTGGCCTAGGAGATCCGCTTCACTCCAGTGTAGGTTCTACGTTCTTAGAAGAAGGGTTCAAGGCGTGCCAATCAATTTGACACTATAATTGATAAGGGAATAGAAAATATGACATTAGTAGCATGGCCTATCGGCTATCGAGCCAATGACCGCGACGGTGATGGGATATTCGTGGAATATCATGCCGATCAGCCATGAAGCTGACAACTTGAGGTGAAGTGATCAGGCGAGTGTGCCATCGAACGATAAGATGAATAGTGATCCATGTAGACCGATGGATGCCTTTCTAATGACTTATAAGATATATCGTGGAATCAAATATAACCCATCAGCTTGTACTCCGATGCAAATAAATAAGACGTGCCAGATAACAAGTCTATATCATGAAAATCATCACAATAACTAGATCGGACCTAACTAAGGCAGTAGCTAGTCACGATGATCTTAATAATATATCAAAGAATTGGGCATACTTTATTTAGATGAACAGTATACAGCTTGAAAGAGATACAATAGCAAGAGATGTCGGACTTAACAATGAAGCCTCAAACTATCACACCTAGATCACATCAATCTAAGAGATCAAACTAAACTGATGCAGCGTTAGACCTAGCCAATACACCGAGAACAACCGGTGACCATACTGTTTCAAGGTTCACCTCAAGAGATCAAACTGAATTGATGCAGCCGTTAGGATACTTGTAACACCCCAAATTTCCAAAACAATAAAAATATCATTAAATTCAATTTCTTGGAATTTATATTTCTGAAAATACTTTTAATTCTCTTTTATACCCTTTTGAACTACAACATAGAGTAGATGGCTGTTGGGGGAAAATATCTCATCTTCAGGGTTATTGCCGCCACAGCATGACACCAGATAGTGGATTCGAAGGTTTCCAGACGTCCATCTTCGAAGATACCCTGAATCAAGCTCGAAGTACGAAGATAGACATTGGTTCGGAGTACATCTTCGAACTAAGGCAATTCAAGATCTTTATTGCCAGCTAAGATGGAAGATTTATCTTTTATATTATTAGATTAGTCTTTTACCATTTTAGCCCTATCAAGGGTACCGAATAGTTTCCACTATGTCGGTTGTAATAGAGGGGTAAATAGGTCTTTTCCTTAATATTTGGGCCTATAAATACCCCCCATTTCACCCTGTAATAGGGACCGAATACAAGTTATTCAATACACACATTCGAACTATTCTAAGTTGTTATCCTTTCGGAGGCTTAGAACAGTTCTCTTCGCAAACACTTCGTTTGTTAGTTTCTATTCTACAAAAACCTGTTAGCGTAATCTTTTACGCCAACAGTTGGCACCGTCCGTGGGGAACCTAGTCCGAAAAACTTCGTTCTCTACCAACTTTTTACATCATGCCTCCCAAGCGGAGCGCACCCCGCAATCCCACTCGGAGGTCTTCTCGGATCTCCGGAGAGATACCATTCGACACGGTTGAAGTCGGAGGGCCTTCGACATTCCCTCTGCAAACTCCAGAAGGGGCTTCCATCCCTCGAACATACGAAGCTTCTCCGCCAACCCCTTCCATACTTCGACCGCCCGGAGTCCCTCCTCCACCTTCCATCCCAATTCGAACTGATCCTACTAGTTCTCAAGACCCGGAAGATCCTTCCGGAGGAGATGAAGACAATCTTGGAGATATGGCCACTCAAATGGCCAACCTTCAAGCTGAGGTAGCAAGGTGGCGACAAGAAGCTGCGAACAGGCTTCACTCTCAAGCCATCCCAACTATCCCAGAAGTGCCCGAAGACGACGATCTTGATTATCTCGAAGCCCCGGAGAACGCCTCCTTCGATAATGAATCTCCGCTGCATCCAGAGCTGCAGAAAGTTTGCTTTGATCCAAAGTTCAAAACTTCGAAGCTTTGTAAGTATGCCGGAGATGAAGATCCCGGAGAGTTCGTTCGTTCTTATGCCCTAGCAATTGAAGCTAGCAGAGGAGTTCGAGACACCATGGCGAAGTGCTTCCCCTTAGCTCTTCAAGGAGTGGCATTAAGGTGGTTCTGGTCCTTGAAGCCAGGATTAATTAATTCATGGTCACAGTTGAAGAAGAACTTTATAAGCAATTTTCAAGGCACCTTCGTGCCTCCCATGTCAACAGGAAGCCTTTTTCAGGTGAAACAGCTTCCCGAAGAAACATTGAGGCAATACTTTAAGCGCTTCGCTCATACGAAGTCGCAAATCCGGGGGTTGTCTGCATCTTCGGTAGTTGATGCAGCTCGGGAAGGCGTCACTCATCAAGGCCTCCTGGATAAGCTTCATCGGAAAAGCATCTCCTCGATCTCTCAGTTGATGTCATACTTCGAGGAGTATGCGAGGTCAGAAGAGGGTTGGCTTCGAAGGACTGCCGCTACTTCGTCCATATTGCAAGAAGTTAAAGTAGAAGTGAAAACTTCGGCGCAGCCGCAAGAACTAGTCTTCGAAGTTCAACATGATCGGAGAAGAGGGCAAAAGCACCCTCGTTCTGAAGTCATGAATATTGCACCTCCACAGAAGTTTACACAGAGAGCCCCACAGTCTTCGGGGAACAAGGCCAGCGGCTGGAGGCCGCCAGGGAAAACGGCTGGCATGGGCCAGACCCTTTTCTGCTGCATCCATGGAGAAAATCGAAGCCATGCAACTGATACTTGCAAGGCTATACTTACCCTAAGGGGAGAGTACCTAGAGAGAACTTCGGGTCGAGGTACTACCGACAGAGTTCCAGCTGCAACGCGCCCCGAGCCGGTCCAGGCTGTGGCGCGGATAGAAAACTTTGATGCTGCAAGACACCCTCCAGTGGCCAATGTTATGCCACCTCCGAAGCAAGAGGAAGGGCAAGATCGAGGAAAAAGAGTAGTCCTCCCTATCTCCGGAGGAGGTACCCTCGGAAGCATGTCCAAGAGACAGCGAAGGGACTACGTCAGAGAAGTAGGCCATATTGGGACTTCGTCATCTGCAGCTGCAATGCCGGAGTGGTCTCATGTACCGATATCCTTTTCTGCGGAGGATGCAGCTGGCATTAAGTTCCCGCATGCAGACCCACTTGTTATTACTGCTGATATTGCGGGCACTAAAGTTCGAAGGGTGTTGATCGACGGAGGTAGTTCGGCTGATATTATTTTTGTTCAAGCCTTCGATCAATTGTGCATCTCCAGGAAGCATCTCCTTCCAGCGGCTCGTCCTTTGCAAGGCTTCGCAGGACCTCCGCTTGATGCACTTGGCCAAATAGGTCTGGAAGTTACCTTCGGGGAAGGTTTATTGGCCCGGACTGAGGAAGTAATCTTCGATGTTGTAGATGCCCCGTATGCTTACAACGTCATCTTCGGAAGAGGCATGCTAAACCAGTTCGGAGCTGTGGCGCATCACAATTATTTGTGCATGAAGATGCCCACACAAGCAGGAGTCCTTACTGTCATCGGAGATCAAGCTATTGCTCGGAGAGCAGAATATGGTCATGGTCCCCCCTTGATCCAAGACAAGTAAACAATGTACAAGATAATGAAGAAATTTTTTCAGCCTCCTCCGAAGCTTCGAAGAAGTCCTTTCCAAGACCAAGTCCTGAGGGAGAAATTGCAACGAAGGTCATTGTTAAAGATGGTAAAGAGTACACATTTCAATTTGGTAAAGATTTACCTCCAGAAGTTGCAACCTCCTTGGAAAAGGTGGTAGAAGAGAATTTGGATGTCTTCGCTTGGTCTGACGAAGATATCACCGGAGTCGATCGGGATATCATTGAACATAGTTTACTTGTAAACCCGAAGGCCCGGCCTGTTTGGCAAGGACTTCGGAAAATGTCTCCAGAAAGAGCTGCTCTAGCGAAGGACGAAGTTGAGAAATTGTTGAAGGCTAGGATTATCAGAGAAGTGGCTCACACAGAATGGTTAGCCAACCCAGTCTTCGTCAGAAAGAAGTCTTCCGGGAAGTGGGCAGTTGAGCTAGCACCCTTCGGCATATCTTTCTTGGCAAGGACAGCAATCAAATCGCAAGTCTTAGCAGATTTTGTAGCAGAATGGACTCCGCCTGCAAGTTTGGTTCCGGAGAAGTCAAGTGACGGAGTTTGGACTGTTTACTCCGATGGGGCTTTCCAAGCATCCGGAGCAGGTATCGGAGCAGTATTAATTTCGCCTTCAGGGCAAAGAGCAATGTACTCTGCAAGACTCAACTTGATGAGGACATCACTTCACATGATACACACATGGAGCCTCCACCTACAATTCAGTTACTAGGACGAATCACACGCGCTCGTGCCCGTCGCTTGAACCATGAGGTTAATTCTTTCCTTAGCAACTATGTCAATATTTGTTTGGATGGGACGCTACTGAATACTAGTGATATTTTGTTGCTTAGGAACATGGGAGATGGAATAGAAGAGTTGGAGTTGAAGACGGAGTCGCACGGATGATTTGAAGTCAAGAATTCGCTGGTTCGGACTACATCGACCACCATGCACCAAAATGTGCATAACTTCCTCATACGAAGTCCGATTAGCACGTTCTTGGACTTTTTGGAAATCTAAGGAGAAGACGGATCTTTTGCCGTTGGTTTTGTCTCATTTGGAGTCTCGAGTTGATCTGTGTGATTAAAACAGTCCTGCATGACAGAACTGGGCCGTGTTGGCCCATAATCCGAGTCTGTACATCTTCTAGCCCACAGCCCAAGTCTGTTCGCCTCCCACAGGCTGCCCACGCACTATATATTCTTTCCAGCCGCCTTTAGGGTTAGGTTTTGCTTTGTTTGCATCTACACTTGTGTGTTTAGATCCCGCCTCTTGCACCGGACCGATTGGCTGCTGCGTTGGCATTTGTGAAACCTCACCTTATCTTTGTTTGTCTGTGATTTGGCATTCGATTTGTATCCTTCCTGTTCTTGCTTGTGTTCTTGGGTTCGCTTGCAGGAATTAGCCTTGGTGGCGAGGTCAATCGCGTCCTGCGTGGTTGATAACCAATGGAGACAGTGGTGTAACGATTGCAAGGTTTTGACCCGCCGGACCGGAGCCTTGGATCGCCAACGTCGAGATTCTCCACCAACCCAAGTTATCCTTTACCTAGCGGAAGATCGGGACCAGTCCCCCATCACAACTTTAAGTCTACCAATAATATAGCGCAGTATGAAGGGATTTTATTGGGACTCCGAAAAGCACGTGCTCTAGGGGCTACAAGAATAATTATAAAGACAGATTCTCAGATAGTAGCAGGGCACGTAGATAAAAGTTTCCAAGTTCGACATCCACAGCTTGCAAAGTACTTAGAAGAAATCCGTAAAATCGAAGCACACTTCAAGGGTATTTCCATTCGAAGTATACCAAGAGCAGAAAATGTGCAAGCGGACATCTTAGCAAAAGCTGCAGCCGGAGCTGTGGATGTGCCCGAAGAAGCTTTATGTGAAGAGCTCAATATACCTTCGGTGCCACAAATTCCCTCTGCAGAGATTCTTTGCATTCCTAGTGCAGATTGGAAAAATTCAATAATGGAACTTTTACAGGGAGGAACAAATTTGCCCGAAGAGCCACAGCTGTCAAGATTAAAGCTTAGAGCCAGAAATTAGCAAATAATCAACGGTATTTTATACAAGGCCAGAGTATGTTCCCCTCTACTCCGATGTATATCTCAAGCCGAAGGCCAAGAAATTCTTCGAGAAATTCATGAAGGCCTTTGTGGTAGCCATTTAGCCCCTAGAGCTTTGGCAGGAAAAACACTTCGCAGGGGCTTTATTGGCCTACAATAACAGCTGATGCGGAAAGCTTAGTCCGCACTTGTCAAGGATGCCAGTGGATGGGTCGACGGAGTCATCGCCCACCAACAGCTCTTCAAGTCATTGCTCCGGTATGGCCTATGGCCAGATGGGGTATGGATTTAATTGGTCCCTTTCCAGTAGCCAAGGGAAATCTGAAGTTTGCAGTGGTAGCTATTGAATATTTTTCTAAGTGGATGGAAGCAGAACCCTTAACAGCTATCACTTCGAACAATGTACATAAATTCTTCTGGAAGAACATCATTTGCCGGTTCGGAGTGCCTAGATACCTCACAGTTGATAATGGAACACAGTTCGATGCAGAACCCTTCAGGAAGTTTTGCGAAGATCTAGGCATTCAGTTATGTTTTGCTGCCGTGAGGCATCCTCAGTCTAATGGAGCCGTAGAGCGAGCCAATGGAAATATTTTGTCAGGCCTAAATCGAAGGATAGTAGGATTAGCCAAGGGACTGTGGACCGAAGAGCTTCCGAAGATTTTGTGGTCCATTCGGACTACACAAACAAGGTCCACAGGTTTTACTCCGTTCAGACTACTATTCGGAGATGAAGCTATGACTCCAACGGAGCTCAAAGGAGGATCATTTCGCAGCACCGAACCGGACATTGAAGAAGGAAGACAAGCTTCGCTAGATCTATCAGAAGAAACAAGACTTCGAGCTGTGGCAAATTTATCAAAGTATCATCAGCAGACGAAGGCTTGGTTCGACCCGAAGGTTAAGCTCAATGAACTAAGACCGGGTCATCTTGTTCTCCGAAGCATTATAGCACCAGGGAAGTTAGGGAATAAATGGGAATGTCCATACCTAATTGTCCGTTCAGGACGCCCTGGCTCTTTTAAGCTAGCTAATTTAGAAGGTGAAGAGTTAGCACATACTTGGCATGCGGAGCACCTAAAGCGATACTTCGCATAAGGGCTCCTTGTAATTCGCTTGTAATCATCTTCTAAATTAATAAAGCATACGATCCTGATAGTGCCTTCCCCTCATAGACTTCCAGCTTCCAAGTGGACGCACTGGAACCACGGGGTCGACCGAGAGGGAAGTGTCATGAAGCTGGGTTGTATTTTCGGACTTCGAACCTACAAGTTCGAAGCTTCCGACGTGGGGGCTGACATAATCCGGAGTCCAAGCCACCGGCTTGTAGGCATCTGTAAAAGATCCCAAAACCACATCATACAGAGTCCAAGCCATTGGCTGGTAGACTTCCGTAAAAAGAGCCGAAGGTGGCCAAAACATGCGGAGTCCAATCCATTGGCTGGTAGACTTCCGTAAAAAGAGCCGAAGGTGGCCAAACCTGCGAAGTCCAAGCCATTGGCTGGTAGACTTCCGCAAAAAGAGCCGAAGGTGGCCAAAATATACGGAGTCCAAGCCATTGGCTGGTAGACATCCGTAAAAAGAGTCCAAAGAGACCATTGCAAACTCCGAACCATTGGTTCGACAGAGATCGCAAAAAAGAGCCGAAGGTGGCTAAAGCAAACAGAATTTGAGCCATGAGCTTCGAATGTCTGTTAACACAGTCCAAAGTGACAAATTATCTAAGATACTAAAGTATCTTGAAAGTTATCTCAAGTGATTTCTTTCATAAAACAAAGGTACTAAGTTGCCATTCTTCCGACTGCAAATAGTCGAAGACATTTCATAAGATTTTAAAAGATCTTTAAATTACAGAGGGGCTCCGAACCCCCAGAAAATTGTACTCCGAAGTTTTTTCTTTGCGCATAACCATCTTTGAATATATTTCGAAGTTGCTTATACCCAAAGAGGGGCTAGTAAATATGGAGACAATTTTAAATCGGTATTCATTATTCAAACAAATGTGTTTACAGATTACATTATGAAAAATTGGTATCTATACCAAGAAGGAATCGGAGACCTCTTCGGTCTCTAGAGCTAGGGGTGGAACGACTAGTTCCAGCACCGGGAGTTCTAATAACTTTGCGTTTAACTCTCTTGCTCCCCTTCGAAGCTCTAAAATCCTTCTGTTCTTGTTGAAGCTCGGCCCAAGTTCGAAGCCGTTCGGGGCTCCTTTCCCAGCTTCCAAGTTCTTCAGACCTTTTATTTCGAGCTTCATCTTCGTCTTCAGACCAAATAACGTCTTCAGAAGACGAAGTGTTTACGTTAACCTCTTTTTCTTCCTCTTTAATATAAGATAGTATATCTTTCATTACTTCGGGCGCAGTTACGCCGGAGTCATCTCGAGGAATTAGAAATCGAGGACGTTTATAAGCTTTAAGAAGATCGAAGGTAGCCCATAATGAGCGAACTTCGTCGTTAAGGTCTAACACTTCGATGTCTTCCGTAAGAGGTAAAGCCTAAAAATATGACAAACAAGATTTTCATTGATAAATGTTTGTAAGCATAAAGCTTTACATGGCCAAAAAACTAAGCTACTTCTAAACCTGCGGGTTCGGAGGAGGTTGGTTGCTTGAAGCTTGAGTCCGAACGTGCTTCTGGCGTTGGCCTTCGTCGATCCAAGCCTTGATCGCGGAACGACCTTCGGCTCTCCATGAAGTCTGGAAGGCTCGCCAGGCAGCAGCCACACCTTCGGAAGGTCTTAGAAGTCGCTCGTCGTCGAAGGTGATTGGGCCCCCTCCTGCGTCCGGAGTTATCGATCGGCCCAGATCTTCGTAGTAGCGAAGTAGACCAACAGCAGACACTTGTCTGGAGAGTTCTCCGTATCTAATGCCCGCCGTCTTCATCTGCTTCGCCACTCCTTGGATCCTTTTCAACCGGCGCAGAAGAGTGATGTTATCGTCAGAAGGAAGTATCCCAGTAGTACCGAAGTACTCCAGGACATCTAACAACTGACTCATAACCTCCGCAGCCACCTTCTCAGACTTTAACTTGTCTTCGTTCAGCGCATCCTTCGTCGAAGTGACTTCGCCCAAAACCCCAGAAAGCCTAGCATTCTCAGTAGTCAAAATGTTCTTCTGGTTTAACAGTTGACTAGCTTCCTCTTGGAGTCGGACGAGTTTGGACCCCGCAGTAGCGTGCTCCGCCCGCAGCTTTTCAACTTCTGCTCGAAGCACAATCCTTTCTGCTTCGAGCTCTTTCTTCGCAGCCTCCAAACTTTGCCTGGCCCTTCGCTCTGTCGATATTATATTATCCATTTGAGCCACTCGACTTTCGGAGATGTTAAAATTCCTTTGAAGGGCAATATTTTCCTCCTGAAGACGAGCGATCTCTTCGTCATTGCATATATTTGCAGCTCGGGCCAAGACAGTTTGCTGCAAAAATAAAAAACTAAGGTAAATATTTATTCTTAGATGAATTCTATGATATTTCGCAGTTGCTACGTACCTGATAGGCTGCGTGTTCTATGGCGGCATTAAGCTCCGTCCTATCCGCCTTGCTCAAAATGGCTACTAAGTTAGTCTCCCCAATGTCACGGCTAGCTCGATCCAAAGGTTCGAGCAAAGTCCGAAGACCAGTTGTTTGCCCTAGGAAAGGAGCCAGCAAGGGGAGCATGCTTATTGCCTGTTGGTCATCTTCGTTCAGCGAAGGACCGGAGCTTTGGCCTGTGGTCTTCGGAGCCACTGGAGACTGGCCCTCCCCGGAAGATTGGCTCTCGTCTGATGAATCAGACGGAGTTGATCCGGAGCTCACAGCAGGGAGGGGCTCTATATGTCTTTTGCCTCTTCCAGGTCCCATTTGAGTAACTCTCTGGGCTGGCTCCGAAGTTGTCGAAGGTCCGGGAATTATTTCTTCCTGTCGGACTTCTTCCATAGGAGTGGACTCTATAAAATAATGAAAAGTATTATACATTGTATAAATACTCAAAATAAACATGAAAAAGTTATTCGAAGTCTACCTTCGACATTTTGCAGTGGAGTCATCGTCGGACTGTTCGGTGGATCGAAGGCTAATTCTTCATCCGAATCAGCCGTTAAGTCTTGGACTGCAGGAGCATCGTCCTGAGCAGTCCTCGTTGCTTCTTCGGGGATCGAAGCTATAGTAACTTCAACCCCACTTTCATTCACAGGAACTTCGTCCTGAGATGCCTCTTCCTGAACTACCGAAGTCCTTGGTTGATCAACATTATCTTGGGACTCCGGCACATCTGCAGGTACTTCAGCTTGTGTAGTCCTCTGAGTTTCATTCTCTTCTATTAGACGCACAAGCAGTCTTCCTTCATCCTCCTGGGAGTCGGAAACTGAGGCTCTTGAGCTCGAAGGTGCAGGATTCGAAGGTGCAAGATTTTTTGGCTTCCGAGCCACCTTCTTCACCGGAGTCTTTGCAGAGCTCGAAGTCCCAGCTTCGGCTTTCCTTTTCTTGGGTCCTTTCTCCGAAGGTACCCAATCCATCAGAGGGGGCGGAGTCATTTCCAACATTCCCCATACTCTGTTAAATCTCTACCAACTCCCGACTAATTTGACTCTCCATTCTTTTTCGGTCGGAGTTGGAGCGCCCAAAATCTTCTCTGAAGCCCTTATGATTTGCTCCGAAGTAATAGGGGCTGAAGAAGCTAAAAAAAATAAATAAATCAAGTTAGTCTTTCTTCGAAGTAAATATGCATAATACATGTTTTTTTCGAAGTTACCTGCAGGGCTCGAAGTCACGGTAATTTTTTAGAGACCGCCTTCTGAATCCTCTTCGAAGACGATAGGCCAGTTGGCCATCAGTGGAGAGATTTGCAACCCGAGGTATTCTTCGGCTAAGTCTCGCATGCTTAACCTTCGGCTAATCCTTTGAAGTAAGTTGAGACGAGCTTCGAGCTGACCTTGGCCGGGATGCACTAAGGCTTCCTTCCGGAATTGGATCTCTTTCAAAGGTCCGGCCAGAGGGTTACTCGCCCCAACATCGGCATAGAACCACCTCATAACCCAGTCAGTGTACCATCTCGCATTGATGGCCTTAGCAGGGAATTGCAGGGCATATTCATCCCGGAGCCTAAAATTAATGCTTCCGAAGGCAACCACTACCTTTTCACCTCCGGGACCTACGAAGGTCTTAGGCTGGCATGAAGCCCTATGTAGTGCAGCGAAGATCTCTGCCCTCCCCTCACAGCCTTCGGCTCTCAATGCCCATTCGAAGATAGCCAGTCTAGCTACTGCATTCGGAGATAATTGAGGGAGGGTGACATGGAATTGATCTAGTACCTCCGCCAGGAAATCTACTCCAGGAAGGCCAAAGCCGGCTTCGAAGAAGGCTTCGAATACAACCACTTCTCCAGGCCTTGGTAACGGAATAAGCTCTTTCCCGGGCTTCCGAATCATCACTCCGGTACTGATTTTTCCTTCTACCGCAATTGCCAGTGATTCCCTCTTGCAGGTAGAGGATCCCAGTTGAAAAGACTGGTCCAAATACTTCGTTGATGGCGGGCAGAGACTTTGATCATCAATACTTTGGGGATTTCTCCCTCCTGCCGCCATGGATGTCGCTGCAGATGCCGGAGGTGCCGCCGCCAACGTTGCAGCCGCTGCTGCTGCAGCCGCCTGCTGTCGGGCCAAGGCCGACGGAGCTCCAGATCCCTTAGTCTTCACCATTGCGGTCGCTGGATTGCTTTGGAGAAATGGGGGCTAGGGCTCAAAGAACTCAAGGGGCTCAAAAGTTTTTGATTGCGAGAAAGCAGTGAAAAGGTAACCGGGTAAATTCTAGGCCATCTATTTATAGCCTAAACTTTACATTCTTACTGTTAGCCCATGTCGTTTCGCATTCCTGCCGTTACTTTTCTCCGAAATTAACGCTTTCTACAGTTTCCGTTAGGAACAGAAAACTAACGGCTATTTTCTCTAAGTCTAAAAAGACTTTCGAACTTCCCGAGTCGGTTCTAAGATAGTTCGAAAAGTAGTTATCTTAAGACTGATTCGGAGCTTACATCTTCGTACATTTCGAAGATAAATTGAAATTTAATAACCCCTATGTCTGGTTATTTTTTCCTTCCGTATACTGCTCTCCTAACATTACAGATTAAACGGAGAAGCGTATTCGAGGGGCTACTGTTGGGGGAAAATATCTCATCTTCGGGGTTATTGCCGCCACAGCATGACAGCAGATAGTGGATTCGAAGGTTTCCAGACGTCCATCTTCGAAGATACCCTGAATCAAGCTTGAAGTACGAAGATAGACATTGGTTCGGAGTACATCTTCGAACTAAGGCAATTCAAGATCTTTATTGCCAGCTAAGATGTAAGATTTATCTTTTATATTATTAGATTAGTCTTTTACCATTTTAGCCCTATCAAGGGTACCGAATAGTTTCCACTATGTCAGTTGTAATAGAGGGGTAAATAGGTCTTTTCCTTAATATTTGGGGCTATAAATACCCCCCATTTCACCCTGTAATAGGGACCGAATACAAGTTATTCAATACACACATTCGAACTATTCTAAGTTGTTATCCTTTCGGAGGCTTAGAACAGTTCTCTTCGCAAACACTTCGTTTGTTAGTTTCTATTCTACAGAAAACTGTTAGCGTAATCTTTTATGCCAACAATGGCCAAACTAGGAGATGAAACTTTTTGTATATGATCCTAAGACCAAAATATATTTTTGAGAATTTTTATAAATTTTTACCAACCTTGGAAGTAGCCCTAAGATTTTAATCTATTTTCTGGGATTATTTTTATTCAGAAATGCTTTAAAACAGTAATGGGCTCCTCCCCTCCCCTCTCTCTCTCCCGGCTGGCCCAGCCCGCTCCCTCCCGCGCGCGCCTTCTGACCAGTGGAGCCCACCCGTCAGTGACCCCCTATCCTATCACGCGCGCACCCGACACCCTGGCCCCACCTGTCGGCGCCAACCGTTCCCTCTCGCGCCCGAGCCCGGCCCCACCCGTCAGTCACCACCCTCGCTCGCCCGCGCCCGCCGACCAGTGGCCCCCGCCTGTCAGCTTCATCATCAACCTCGCGCCAGGCCCCCCCTAATCCCGCCGGCGAGGACTTCGCCTCGGATCCGCTCGCCGGCTCCCCCTTCCGTTAAACCGAGGCCGGCATTAACTTCCCCGAGGCCCACCGATCAATTAAGCGCGTTAAGGCGCGCGTTTAAGCCCCTAGATCGCCTTCACGCGCATGGCCGCGCCTTCGCCGGGGAGTAAAGCCCTCCTCGGCTTTCCTTGCATGTGAGCCCCCTCCGACGTCCTATTTAACCCCCCGGCCTCCTCCGCGTCCGACCCCCACGCCCACTCGCCTCGAGCACGAACAGAACGCCCATAATTCACATTTTAGCGGTCCCCTCCTGCTTCACCTCCGGCCACTGCTCGCCGTCGCACCAGACCGCCTCCGTCCACGTAGTCGCCACCATCGTGACCGTCGCCGACCACCCGACCTCGGCCACGCCTCCGTTGGCCAAGGAGACCACAGGATCGACGCCGCCGTCAAGCACCCGAGGAGCCCTCCGCGTCTACCCTCGCCACCGATCGCCGTCAGCCACCCTTCATCGCCGTCGAAGGTACCGTCGTGACCGCCATGGCCTCCTCTTTCCATTTTTGCATAGAACTAGGGCCTAGCCCCCTCGTCGGCGCCGTCGCTGCCGCACCCGAACCCCGCCATCGCCGGAGACGAAGGGGGGTACAACCCCCTAAGCACGTGTCGTGCCGGATTTCATCCTGGCCGCACGATCGTGATCGGAGCGCTCTGATTAAAGCCCTACGGGATTTAATCTCCGCCCTTGATCCGGTCAAAGGGGTACCAGGCCATCTGGGCCGTTGATCGCTTTTAAAAGCCTTGACTCAATCTCGTGCGTCCACATTATAACCTTTCGCGCGTTTTAATCCTGGCCGTCCATTATAACTTAAGCGCCCCGCCTCGCCTGCGCACGTTGGATCTGGATCCAACGGTCCAGATCGACCCGGTGCACGCGCACAGTGCGCGGGTTCACCGTGGGCCTGGCTCACCGTGGACCCGAGGGGTTTAAAAATTTAAAATGAATTTCAGAAATACTTTTAAACTTGTAAAATTCATATCTGGTGCATTTCAACTCTAAAAATTGCCATTCCAATTTCAGAAAATTCATAATATTATTCTCTACATGTTTATGCAATAAAAACAGTAGGTTTACTTTGACTTTTTCATGTTTATTTAAATAAATATTCAAATGCCCTTAGAATTAAAATATGAATTCAAATATTTAAACTTCAGAAAAATTCATATTTATTCCTTTTCTGTTCATGTACTGAAAACCACTAAATTAACATGGACCCTTCATTTTAAAATTTATCAGGAAATTTAATAGGAGGCTATTCCCATTTAAACACCCCTTTCTAAAAAGGACAACTTTTTAATTCCTTTAAAATTTATTTATGAAATAAACCACAGGACCTTAACAATTGAATCTATTTTATTTTAATCAAACCAACTTTAACTTATGTACTTATAATGTAATGTTATATTGTTTGATTGAATGTTGTGTTCTTTTTTATTTTATTTTACTATATCAAAAAGACTACGACGCCGTCGAGGAGCCGGAGTACTTCCCCGAAGTCCCTCCCTTTCCCTTAGCTGATCAAGGCAAGTCACCAACACAATCTTTTGAGCATATTGAACCCATGTTTGATTAAACTATCGCTAAAATACATAGGTTATATATGCATTAGTCAAATGAACCCTTACAATATATTTACTTAGGATCCCCCGACCTTGATGTGCAACCCAAGCCATGCTCTCTAGCCTAAACTCCTTGTCACCATATGATAAATGTTATTAGCTAGTGTCCAATGTATCGACACGATCGCTATAGGATAAAAATGAGTCGTAGTACATGGTTCAACTATATGATCCCCATTGTTTCTTATCTATGGAATTCTGTCGGTGTTGGAGTTGTGGTTGTGAGTGGATGCATGGTGGGTTCCGAGTGCAAGCTAGGGCATTGGTCGGTAGCACCCGGGGCACTATAAGGACCGGTCTGAGGGATCCATTGCAATACACTTACGTACTAACCACAAGTCTAGTGGGTAAGTCCTAACTAAGGTATGGATTGTTCCAAACCGAGGCCACCACTTGGAGATGGGTCAAGTTGCACCTGCGGGTGACTTGTACCAATGTGGCGCAAAAGGGGGTGCGACGTTAGCCGGGATGCGGCCCGGCGCGCCGGCGAAACCTAGAGCGGGTGGTTATCGCTTGGAACATTTCATGCCGAGGTTTTGGCACGAGTTCCCGTGGTATGGGTCATCTCGTTTGGGATGAGTGCGTGCCTTGTGGGTACAGTAGTACATCTCTGATCAGAGTCTTAAATCTTTTCGAAAAGCCGAGCCCACGATCAAGGGCGGGTTGCGTGACATCCCCAGTTAGTTTACTTTGAATATGTATGTGCATGATGTATTGACATGTAAGGACTGTTGTGCGAGGAGGTAAAACGTACTCCTCGAGTTAGTTGATGTTGTTGGTGTTCATGTTTACTTTTCCGCATGATTAAAATGTGACTACACTAAATGCAATAACTAAAAATGTACTTTTCCGCACTGTTAGCCATTACCCTTCCTTGTTTATTATCCTGCATTATTACTTGCATTTGTGGTGGCTTGTTGAGTACTTTTTGTACTCATACCCGTTGGACCCCACAGAGGATGCTTACTATGAAGACGGTCTGGAGTAGCGACCCAATCGAGAAGAAAGATCCTGAAGGAGATGTTCCTCATGCCGCTTTTTAATTATTTTATTACTGTTTTTACTAAAACTATGATGTAATAAATATGGTCTGCGTACCATGGATATTGTCGTATGTACGTTGTCGCATGACGAACCTCTTGTATTATTGTTTTTCTTATGAAATTCAATAATGTCTCGATTTGATAAATCAGGGCGCTACAATACTGATCTAATCGGTACGGACGTCGGGGTGGCGGGACTCACCTGTTCGCTAGAGATCAAAATGATGCAGCCCAGCTCCGAGTGCCGAACCACGTCGGAATAAACCTTGGAGACCAAGGGTGGCGATGTGTTGAGTAGTTGGTTGACAAAGATGTGTTTTTTAAGCTAACTAGGGATACATATTTATAGTCTAGAGACGTGTTGCCCAATCACTCTATCTTAACTGATTCCGGAGAATCTTTATCTTTTCTTTTCCGTACCTTATCTCCATCGGCTCCATCTGCATCCGATCATCTTGTAACAGCATGGACAAGCTTCCTTGACTTTCTTTGACCAGACCTCTTTGACTTATGTTTGATCGTTCGACACTTTAGTTGGCTTGGCTTTACCAAATTTTAGTGTCAATAGTGTCAAAAAGCGAGTTGGTGTCATTTTTGGTCACACGCATGGCTTGGCAGCTCTTCTTAACTCAAGTGTAGGTCCTAAAAACTTGGGGTTCTGAGCGTGCCAATCAGTTTGACCCTGCAACTAATAAGGTACAGAAAAAACGTTAGTAGCAACGCCCATGGGCTATTGAGTCTCTGGCCACAATATGCATCGAGTCACGCATATAAGGCGAGAAAACCTGTGGTATGCAATACGTTTAACCATCAGGTGTTGCGAGATAAGAATCAGCCCATCGGGCCGATTAGGCAATCGGCCGATATGCAGAACCCACACCAATCGAGCCGGTGATAGGGTAAGCAATGCACCATGCACTCATGTCGTTGATAATCCCCGATGCCGATGAGATGTAACATGGAAATAAATATAACCTACCAGCTTGTACTATGATAGAACCTAAATCTAATATACCATAAGATGTGTCCATACTATTAAACCATCATAACAGCAAGATCGGACTTAACCAAAACAGTCTGCGTACCATGGATATTGTCGTATGTACGTTGTCGCATGATGAACCTCTTGTATTATTGTTTTTCTTATGAAATTCAATAATGTCTCGATTTGATAAATCGGGGCGCTACAAGATGGTATCAGAGCCGACTCGACTGTAGGAAGCCAAACAGACCCGCCTAGCCATTAGCCACAGGAAATTATTTCTCAAAAAATCTACTTTATAAACTTTGTTCCTCTCCTCACTTTTATTCAACTTGTTGTTTTGTAGATGCCGGTATACCAAGTGCACAGCTACTGCCGCCACTACGAGGGCTTCGTCCTGGAGCTCCGCATGATGCTCACCTTCCTCGGGTTCCTCTTCGAACCCGAATTCCAAGGAGTGTACCCGGACGAGTTCGCCGGGCCTTGTGACATCTCCCTCACCGTCCACGGCTCTGGAGAACACCTGCCGCCCTACACCACAGCACTTGGAGGCCCGACTTTCGACGCCGTGTGCCAACGAGTCGCCCTCCAGGCCCTCATGGAGCTGAGGATGATCTACGATGATCGTCTTCAGAACTCGTCCTTCCGGCTTGTACCGAAGCGTACTCCCGGCGCCCACCATAGCATCTACCTCGGAGTTCACTCCGTGCGTGATCCGGTCATGGCCCGGCAGTCGCGTCTTCTACAGGCTATGGACGATCTCCATACCGAGGCGGTGCTCGACGCCGACGAGCACCATGAGGCGGTTGAGTTCCTTCGTGAAGAAACGAAGAACTTGATCCAACAGAACGGCGAGTTGCAGCGCAAGATCATGCAGCTGCAGAAGGATATTGCGGAGATGGTTCCTCTTCTTCCAAGGAAGAAGAAGCCCATCCGTGAGCCCCTCCCTCACCCCAAGAGGATCCCGCCATGACCCTCCCCCGCCAGACCCTCCACCAGCGCCCCTGCACCACGCCCCGGCCTCGTCTCCGACTCCATCATCGAGAATTTTCTCGAGCCCACCGTCCCTCCGGAGCCGCGTACCCGTGGTTCCGAGAGCACGGAGACCGCCTCCGGTGGCGAATAGGCGTTAGGAGTCGCTACTTTAATAAAAGCTAAATTTTGTATGTGGTGCTACCCGCGACGAGTGTGTTGTGGGTAGAATAAGATCTTGATTGTAATGAACATTTTTACCACTTGATTTATATATGCATAAACTACTCTCGTTAATTGTGTTGTCATCTTTTTGCCTTATAACCCTATGAATTCAGAAGATGGCCGACCACCAGAACACCAACTCCAACAATGGAGCAGGAGGAAGCCGTGATGTGCCCGAGGGGGTTGTACCCAACTGGGGTGCAACGGGCCCGCGTCAGTCTGGGTCGCCCTCCGCCAACCACCCCACCTTGGCGGAGATGATGGCGAATCAGAACCAACTGATCACCGCCCTCCTCACTCAGATGCAGAACCAACAGGCTCAGTTGGACCATCTGCAGAACGGGGAACCTGCCCCTCGCGCACCAGCACCCGCGCCCACTCCGCAACTCTTGGAGTTTCTGCGTGTGCGCCCGCCCATTTTCTCAAGCACCACCAACCCGATGGAGGCCGGAGATTGGCTTCGCACCATCGGAAAGAAGCTTGACCTCCTCCCCTGCACCGACCGGGAGCGAGTGGCCTTCGCCACTCACCAGCTTCAGGGTCCCGCCGCTGAATGGTGGGACAACTATCGTGAGTCCCAGCCAGAGGACCACGTGGTGACTTGGGCGGAGTTCACCATCGCCTTTCGTGTTGTCCACATCCCCGCCGGTGTCATCGCGGTGAAACAGCAGGAGTTCCGCGACTTGCAACAAGGCAACAGGACCATCATGGAGTACCTCCATGAGTTCAATCGCCTCGCCCGCTACGCACCGGAGGAAGTGCGCACCGACGCCCTCCGCCAAGCCAAGTTCCTCCAGGGACTCAAGGATGAGCTGTCCATCCAGCTCGTCGCCACCGACTACGCCGACTTCCAACGGCTAGTCAACAAAGCGCTCATCCAAGAGACTGAGCAAAACAGGCTGGACCTCAAGAAGAGGAAGATGATCGCCTTCAAGCACCAGCAGACGAACTCTCAGAGGCCCCGCTTCATCCCTCCGCCACAAGCGCCCGCCTACCATCCTCGGCCCGCCTTCAGGCCACCTCACGCCACCGGTGGATCCAACGCCGGGCATCCTCGCCCCGCTCCACCAGCTCCGGCCGCTCAGCCGACGCCAGCCGCCAAGGCTCCGATCTTGAAGGATCGCCAAGGGAGGCCGGTCGTCTGCTTCAACTGCCGCAAGGAAGGGCACTATTCGCACCAGTGTCCTCACCCCAAGCAGACTCAAGGCGCGGCACCCAACCAGGCGGTTCGTGCCCGCGTCAACCACATCAGCGCGGAGGAAGCTCAGGAGGCTCCTGAAGTCGTGCTTGGTACGTTAACTGTGAATTCCGTACCAGCCATAATATTATTTGACTCTGGAGCAACCCACTCCTTCGTATCGGAAGATTTTACAAAAACAAACGAACTGGACGTACTCCCTCTACCCATCCCCATGGTGATTGCCACTCCCGGCAATAGGACCTTAGCCCGCTTATACAGCCCTAAGGTTCAAATTGACATCCAAGGAGTACTGTTTCGGGCCGAGCCAGTCCTCATCCAATGCACCGGACTCGACCTCATACTAGGGATGGATTGGCTGATGAAGCACAAGGGAGTGATCGACTGTGCCAACAAGTCCGTCACGGTGACCAACCCTGAAGGTGCAGCCGTCACCTTTCGAATGACCCATCGCAAACCACTCGGAGCATCCCTTCGCTCGATAGCTCTTGAAGAGGTACCCATAGTCAGGGAGTTTGCGGACGTCTTCCCCAAAGACCTACCCGGAATGCCTCCCAAACGGGACATCGAATTCAGAATCGAACTTGTCCCCAGGACCACTCCAATCTCCAAGCGCCCGTACCGTATGGCCGCTAATGAACTAGCTGAAGTCAAGAGCAACATTGAAGACCTAGAGCAAAAAGGGTATATTCGACCGAGTACCTCACCCTGGGGTGCACCGGTTATATTTGCCATGAAGAAGGACAAGACCAAGAGGATGTGCGTGGACTATAGAGCCTTGAACGACGTAACCATCAAGAACAAATACCCATTGCCTCGGATCGACGACCTGTTCGATCAACTGAAAGGATCCTCGGTGTTTTCCAAGATCGACCTCAGGTCAAGTTATCACCAATTGAGGATTAGAGAGGAGGACATACCCAAGACTGCCTTCACCTCCCGCTATGGACTCTATGAGTACACCATGATGTCGTTCGGACTCACGAATGCCCCGGCCTTCTTCATGAACATGATGAACAATATATTCATGGAGTTCTTGGATAAGTTCATCGTGGTATTCATCGACGATATCCTCGTTTACTCCAAGACCAAGGAAGAACACGAGACTCACCTCCGTCTGACCCTCGGAAAGCTAAGGGAGCAGCAACTGTACGCCAAATATAGCAAATGCGAATTTTGGTCGTCTGAGGTGAAGTTCCTCGGCCATGTTATATCTGCCGGAGGAATAGCGGTGGACCCAACCACCGTTGAAGCGGTAACCAACTGGCTGCAGCCCACGACCGTGACCGAGATCCGGAGTTTTCTCGGATTGGCCGGATACTACCGCCGGTTCATCGAGAATTTTTCCAAGATCGCCAAGCCTATGACCAGACTTTTGCAGAAGGAAGTGAAGTTTGAATGGACCCCCGACTGCGAAGAAAGCTTCCAGACCCTCAAGAAAAAGCTAGTGTCAGCTCCTATTCTGACTCTGCCAGACATCCGAAAAGACTTCCACGTCTACTGTGATGCCTCTCGTCAAGGATTGGGATGCGTCTTAATGCAAGAAGGGAAAGTGATATCCTACACCTCCCGGCAACTGAGACCGCATGAGCTGAACTACCCAACCCATGACCTGGAACTAGCAGCCGTGGTTCATGCCTTGAAGATATGGAGACATTACCTTGTGGGGAATCGGTGTGAGGTCTTCACCGACCACAAGAGCCTCAAGTACATATTCACCCAACCAGATCTAAACCTCAGGCAAAGGAGATGGTTGGAACTGATCAAGGATTACGATTTGGGCATCCATTATCATCCAGGCAAAGAGAATGTGGTGGCAGACGCCCTTAGTCGAAAAGGGTACTGCAATGCCATCATGATTCAGGACCAAGCTCCTTTACTTTACAAGGAGATGGAAAGGCTAAACCTAGGGATCACCACCCGAGTGTAACTCGCTGCCTTGGAGTCTCAGCCTGTCTTAATAGACCAGATCCGAGAAAAGCAGGAGGAAGACCCGGACATCCTGAAGATCCAGCAGAACATGAGAAGGGGTAAAACCCCCGGATTTTCCGAAGACGAACATGGTACCATATGGTTCGGGAACCAGATCTGCGTATCCAACAAACCTGAGTTGAAGACCCTCATCCTTCAAGAAGCCCACGATACGCTATACTCCATCCATCCCGGAAGTACAAAGATGTATCAAGATCTGAAGGAGAAATACTGGTGGGTCAGCATGAAGAGAGAAATAGCTGAGTATGTGGCCAAGTGCGACACATGCCGGCGAGTCAAGGCAGAGCATCAAAGCCCTGCCGGACTTCTCCAACCTCTCAAGGTCCCTGAATGGAAGTGGGAAGAGATAGGAATGGACTTCATCACGGGACTTCCCAAAACCCAAGCTGGTCACGATTCTATCTGGGTGATCGTCGACCGACTCACCAAGGTAGCTCACTTCGTTCCGGTCAATACAACTTACACCGTCGCCAAGTTGGCTGAGTTGTATATGACTCGGATCGTGTGCCTCCACGGAGTTCCTAAGAAGATTATATCTGACCGCGGGAGTCAGTTTACCTCCAAGTTTTGGAAGAACCTTCAAGAGGAACTCGGCACCCGGCTGAATTTTAGCACCGCCTATCATCCACAGACTGACGGTCAAACCGAAAGGGTCAACCAGATATTGGAGGATATGCTTAGAGCTTGTGCTCTAGACTTTGGCGGAATGTGGGACAAGAACTTACCATATGCAGAGTTCTCCTACAACAACAGCTATCAAGCCAGCCTACAAATGTCCCCGTTCGAAGCACTCTATGGACGTAAGTGCAGAACGCCGTTGCTCTGGGATCAAACCGGAGAGTCGCAACTGTTTGGGACTGATCTATTAAGAGAAGCTGAAGAGAAGGTTAAGATCATAAGAGACCGATTGAAGGCAGCCCAATCCCGGCAAAAGAGCTATGCCGACAACCGTCGAAGAGACCTAGCCTTTGAGGAGGGCGATTATGTCTATCTCCGAGTCACTCCCCTCCGTGGCACTCAAAGGTTCAACATGAAAGGCAAGCTAGCACCCCGCTACGTCGGACCTTTCCAGATCCTCCGACGACAAGGAGAAGTGGCATATCAACTTGAACTGCCTCCATCCTTGGCAGGAGTTCATGATGTGTTCCATGTCTCTCAGCTGAAGAAGTGCCTCCGTGTACCCACCGAGCCAGCCGACCTTCAGCAGCTCAATGTCCAAGAAGACTTGACCTACATCGAGAAACCTATCAAGATCTTGGAAACCAAGGAAAGGGTAACCAAGAGTCGTGTAGTTCACTTCTGCAAGGTTCAATGGAACAAACACCCCGCCGAAGAAGCTACTTGCGAAAAGGAAGATGAACTGAAGGCCCAATATCCCGAGCTATTCGAGTAGCGTTCAAATCTCGAGGATGAGATTCTTGTAAGGGGGATAGGTTTGTAACACCCCAAATTTCCAAAACAATAAAAATATCATTAAATTCAATTTCTTGGAATTTATATTTCTGAAAATACTTTTAATTCTCTTTTATACCCTTTTGAACTACAACATAGAGTAGATGGCCAAACTAGGAGATGAAACTTTTTGTATATGATCCTAAGACCAAAATATATTTTTGAGAATTTTTATAAATTTTTACCAACCTTGGAAGTAGCCCTAAGATTTTAATCTATTTTCTGGGATTATTTTTATTCAGAAATGCTTTAAAATAGTAATGGGCTCCTCCCCTCCCCTCTCTCTCTCCCGGCCGGCCCAGCCCACTCCCTCCCGCGCACGCCTTCTGACCAGTGGAGCCCACCCGTCAGTGACCCCCTCTCCTCTCACGTGCGCACCCGACACCCCGGCCCCACCTGTCGGCGCCAACCGTTCCCTCTCGCGCCCGAGCCCGGCCCCACCCATCAGTCGCCACCCTCGCTCACCCACGCCCGCCGACCAGTGGCCCCCGCCTGTCAGCTTCGTCATCAACCTCGCGCCAGGCCCCCCCCCTAATCCCGCCGGCGAGGACTTCGCCTCGGATCCGCTCGCCGGCTCCCCCTTCCGTTAAACCGAGGCCGGCATTAACTTCCCCGAGGCCCACCGGTCAATTAAGCGCGTTAAGGCGCGCGTTTAAGCCCCTGGATCGCCTTCACGCGCATGGCCGCGCCTTCGCCGGGGAGTAAAGCCCTCCTCGGCTTTCCTTGCATGTGAGCCCCCTCCGACGTCCTATTTAACCCCCCGGCCTCCGCCGCGTCCGACCCCCACGCCCACTCGCCTCGAGCACGAACAGAACGCCCATAATTCACATTTTAGCGCTCCCATCCTGCTTCACCTCCGGCCACCGCTCGCCGTCGCACCAGACCGCCTCCGTCCACTTAGTCGCCACCATCGTGACCGTCGCCGACCACCCAACCTCGGCCACGCCTCCGTTGGCCAAGGAGACCGCAGGATCGACGCCGCCGTCAAGCACCCGAGGAGCCCTCCGTGTCTACCCTCGCCGTCGATCGCCGTCAGCCACCCTTCATCGCCGTCGAAGGTACCGTCGTGACCGCCATGGCCTCCTCTTTCCATTTTTGCATAGAACTAGGGCCTAGCCCCCTCGTCGGTGCCGTCGCTGCCGCACCCGAACCCCACCGTCGCCGGAGACGAAGGGGGGTACAACCCCCTAAGCGCGTGTCGTGCCGGATTTCATCCTGGCCGCACGATCGCGATCGGAGCGCTCTGATTAAAGCCCTACGGGATTTAATCTCCACCCTTGATCTGGTTAAAGGGGTACCAGGCCATCTGGGCCGTTGATCGCTTTTAAAAGCCTTGACTCAATCTCGTGCGTCCATGTTATAACCTTTCACACGTTTTAATCCTGGTCGTCCATTATAACTTAAGCGCCCCGCCTCGCCTGCGCACGTTGGAACTGGATCCAACGGTCCAGATCGACCCGGTGCACGCGCACAGTGCGCGGGTTCACCGTGGGCCTGGCTCACCGTGGACCCGAGGGGTTTAAAAATTTAAAATGAATTTCAGAAATACTTTTAAACTTGTAAAATTCATATCTGGTGCATTTCAACTCTAAAAATTGCCATTCCAATTTCAGAAAATTCATAATATTATTCTCTACATGTTTATGCAATAAAAACAGTAGGTTTACTTTGACTTTTTCATGTTTATTTAAATAAATATTCAAATGCCCTTAGAATTAAAATATGAATTCAAATATTTAAACTTCAGAAAAATTCATATTTATTCCTTTTCTGTTCATGTACTGAAAACCACTAAATTAACATGGACCCTTCATTTTAAAATTTATCAGGAAATTTAATAGGAGGCTATTCACATTTAAACACCCCTTTCTAAAAAGGACAACTTTTTAATTCCTTTAAAATTTATTTATGAAATAAACCACAGGACCTTAACAAATGAATCTATTTTATTTTAATCAAACCAACTTTAACTTATGTACTTATAATGTAATGTTATATTGTTTGATTGAATGTTGTTTTCTTTTTTTATTTTATTTTACTATATCAAAAAGACTACGACGTCGTCGAGGAGCCGGAGTACTTCCCCGAAGTCCCTCCCTCTCCCTTTGCTGATCAAGGCAAGTCACCAACACAATCTTTTGAGCATATTGAACCCATGTTTGATTAAACTATCGCTAAAATACATAGGTTATATATGCATTAGTCAAATGAACCCTTACAATATATTTACTTAGGATCCCCCGACCTTGATGTGCAACCCAAGCCATGCTCTCTAGCCTAAACTCCTTGTCACCATATGATAAATGTTATTAGCTAGTGTCCAATGTATCGACACGATCGCTATAGGATAAAAATGAGTCGTAGTACATGGTTCTACTATATGATCCCCATTGTTTCTTATCTATGGAATTCTGTCGGTGTTGGAGTTGTGGTTGTGAGTGGATGCATGGTGGGTTCCGGGTGCAAGCTAGGGCATTGGTCGGTAGCACCCGGGGCACTATAAGGACCAGTCTGAGGGATCCGTTGCAATACACTTACGTACTAACCACAAGTCTAGTGGGTAAGTCCTAACTAAGGTATGGATTGTTCCAAACCGATGCCACCACTTGGAGATGGGTCAAGTTGCACCTGCGGGTGACTTGTACCAATGTGGCGCAAAAGGGGGTGCGATGTTAGCCGAGATGCGGCCCGGCGCGCCGGCGAAACCTAGAGCGGGTGGTTATCGCTTGGAACATTTCATGCCGAGGTTTTGGCACGAGTTCCCGTGGTATGGGTCATCTCGTTTGGGATGAGTGCGTGCCTTGTGGGTACAGTAGTACATCTCTGATCAGAGTCTTAAATCTTTTCGAAAAGCTGAGCCCACGGTCAAGGGCGGGTTGCGTGACATCCCCCAGTTAGTTTACTTTGAATATGTATGTGCATGATGGATTGACATGTAAGGACTATTGTGCGAGGAGGTAAAACGTACTCCTCGAGTTAGTTGATGTTGTTGGTGTTCATGTTTACTTTTCCGCATGATTAAAATGTGACTACACTAAATGCAATAACTGAAAATGTAATTTTCCGCACTGTTAGCCATTACCCTTCCTTGTTTATTATCCTGCATTATTACTTGCATTTGCGGTGGCTTGTTGAGTACTTTTTGTACTCATACCCGTTGGACCCCACAGAGGATGCTTACTATGAAGACGGTCTGGAGTAGCGACCCAGTCGAGAAGAAAGATCCTGAAGGAGATGTTCCTCATGCCACTTTTTAATTATTTTATTACTGTTTTTACTATAACTATGATGTAATAAATATGGTCTGCGTACCATGGATATTGTCGTATGTACGTTGTCGCATGATGAACCTCTTGTATTATTGTTTTTCTTATGAAATTCAATAATGTCTCGATTTGATAAATCAGGGCGCTACAATACTGATCTAATCGGTACGGACGTCGGGGTGGCGGGACTCACCTGTTCGCTAGAGATCAAAATGATGCAGCCCAGCTCCGAGTGTCGAACCACGTCGGAATAAACCTTGGAGACCAAGGGTGGCGATGTGTTGAGTAGTTGGTTGACAAAGATGTGTTTTTTAAGCTAACTAGGGATACATATTTATAGTCTAGAGACGTGTTGCCCAATCACTCTATCTTAACTGATTCCGGAGAATCTTTATCTTTTATTTTTCGTACCTTATCTCCATCGGCTCCATCTGCATCCGATCATCTTGTAACAGCATGGACAAGCTTCCTTGACTTTCTTTGACCAGGCCTCTTTGACTTATGTTTGATCGTGCGACACTTTAGTTGGCTTGGCTTTACCAAATTTTAGTGTCAATAGTGTCAAAAAGCGAGTTGGTGTCATTTTTGGTCACACGCATAGCTTGGGAGCTCTGCTTAACTCAAGTGTAGGTCCTAAAAACTTGGGGTTCTGAGCGTGCCAATCAGTTTGACCCTGCAACTAATAAGGTACAGAAAAAACGTTAGTAGCAACGCCCATGGGCTATTGAGTCTCTGGCCACAATATGCATCGAGTCACGCATATAAGGCGAGAAAACCTGTGGTATGCAATACGTTTAACCATCAGGTGTTGCGAGATAAGAATCAGCCCATCGGGCCGATTAGGCAATCGGCCGATATGCAGAACCCACACCAATCGAGCCGGTGATAGGGTAAGCAATGCGCCATGCACTCATGTCGTTGATAATCCCCGATGCCGATGAGATGTAACATGGACCTACCAGCTTGTACTATGATAGAACCTAAATCTAATATACCATAAGATGTGTCCATACTATTAAACCATCATAACAGCAAGATCGGACTTAACCAAAACAGTTGCTAAATCACGAATGACTCATAATACTTCAATATATCAGGCATACTTTATTCAAATGAATGATGCATAGCAATAAATCAGATACAATAAATTAAGATGTTGGACTTAACTGATGAAGCCTCAAAATACGATATCTAATCTAAATCAATCTAAGAGATCGTAACAATGCAGCCTTAGACGTAGCTGATACATCAAGATAAACCAACGATTATATTGACCAAACCAATCCTCTTCAAGAGATCGAAGCGATGCAGCCTTGAAGAACACTAAACTAGCCGATACAATCGCTCGGGTGGAGGGACTTACCCCTTCATCGGAGACCGAAGCTATGCAACCCAGCTCCAAGTGCCAAGTCTCGCCAAGATTGAACCTTGAATAACAAGGGTGGCGATGCACCGATAATAGTTTTTTGGATGTGTTCCCTTTTTCTCTACCTAATATGTACATATTTATAGTCCAGAGACTTGTCATCTGATATGATCCATCTTGTAACCTATTATGTCTCTTATTCTATCAGTTTCTTCATATCCGGTCATACACAACGAACGTACTTTTTTGACCATATTTCTTTGACTTTTGTTGATCAAACCGGATCCTTGCTGTGCTTGGGTATTAACCAACTTTTTCCGTCAACAACCCCCCCCCCCCCCTCCCCTCCACAGCAGCCCCTGAGCTCTTCTCAATTTGGTTGAGGAAATATTTGGAAAAAAAAACAAGGTAGGAGGAGCTCTATTTTGATCTAGAACTTCGACATCTTTGTCAAACTTTAAATGTCTTTGAGAAAACTTGTGTTCGCCTTCCTTTATGTGTGGTGCACCACATAGGTACACCCACACGATGTAGCCCCCGAGCTTCAAGTTAATTAGAACATTTTTCTCTAGGATCCAAGGATATCCTGCAAATAATAATCTTCTATTCATAATATTGTCTTCGTCGTGATCCTGCTAAAAAAGGTCATGCTTGAAGTCTTGGACCAATGATGAACTATAAGGAAATTGATCTTGAATCTTTTAATAAATTGATGTCATGTTGTTTGGATCCCTCGTGTGCTGAGACGGTAGTGGAGTGAAGGCATATGGGGCTTCATGAATTTTCAAGGATTTTTGGTCTTGGGGACTCATACCCTGGGCTAGGCGAGCTCTCGAGCACGTGAGCCCTCGTGCGTGCTAGCCCCCGAGCGTGAAGTTCCTTGCTCACGCGAGCCCCAAAACATGAAGATCTTCATATGTGCATGAGCCCCCAAGTGTGGGATCCACCGGTGCAAATGATCTAAACCATCGAGTTTGTTTGGTATGTTGATCCTTGCACATGTGTGATTTACTTATGCTTGCGCAATGTGTGACTTATTTATTTTATCACCGTAGCAGGATGTTGTATCCTTCCTGAGGTTTATTTGTGGCAAATATATTTCTGCTAATGTGGTACAATTTGGCATTTTTACACCACTAGCATATGTACCTTAAGGGGGTATATGACCCCGCCGCTGAGATCGGGCAAATACTACTCTCCTTTGAACTAGTCTCTCAGGGTTGGTGACGATCTCCCCTAATGAAGGTGAGGATTGTGTGGAGTCACTGCTGCCACAATAGCGGTCCCTAGGATCTTCGGTGCTCATGGAAGTCGTAACAAGTTGGTTCTGCAATGGGAGGGGATGTTGTAAGAACCTTGTTTTTATAGTCATCTCTTTTGCTTTGTAGAATGATGTCTCTAGTTGTCAAGGCATTTTTCTTCTTTTGATCGACGTCTCCTTCTTTGAAGTAGTTTACCTGTTGTTATGTCCCCTTCTTTGAAGTATTCTCGCTATTGTAAAGAGTTAGTCCTAAAGAAATAAAAGAGTCTTTGATTTTTTTAAAAATATGAGTACTCGGCGAAGAGCTATTTCCTCGTAATGAATGATGTTTTTTCTTTAAGATTTTTTTAAAAATGGGATCTTTTAAAAGGTTTTGGAATTCAAAAAATCTAAATTTGAAGAATGTTATCACTAATACAAAAAATGATATGACATCACTAATTCTAAAGGTTATCTTTGTATTTTTAACATTTATTATTTATTATTATAAATGCTAAATCATAAATCATTGATCAAATAAAATACAAATTGTTGCAGCGTGGATAAGATTTATAGCGCCACAATAGTGTCGGTTTGTGTCATGAACTGGTACTGTTGCATCACTTTCAGTGTCGGTTAATGGAACATCACTAAATAAAAGTGGCATTAAAAGTGGCGTAACAGTGCCGGTTTCGTTCGAGTTCCTGGCTTGCATTTTCTAAACCAACAATGATATAGTTTTAGTGTCGGTTTGAAGTTAATCGGCACTAATATGCATTACTTAAGTGATTAGGCGGTAGTGTGACATAACTAAACAAGTTTTTAATATTGTTGTATTTTTACACCATACAAAAATTATACAAGTGCAATAGATGGACACTCCAATTTATTCAGCCGAATGACTCGTAGATAAATATCACATCACGGGTACACCGCACGCAACACAATTAGATATTACAACGAACCAATAACTTACAATCAAGACTACCATGGATCTGAACCAGAAGGTGGCATGCAGAAGAAGACTAACGTAACTACGGCGATCGGCAGACCACCGTGGCTAGCTAGTTATCATGCTCGGATCGACCAACCAGCCGGCGCCAGGCGGGTGGCGCAGGTCAGTCGTCACGGCAGACGGAGGGCTTGGGCTTGACGATGAACTTCATCTGGCCCATGGTGCAGTGGATACCGCCGCGCTCGCCGCACACGAAGTAGTGCGTCTTGCGCTTCTTGAACACGAACTCGTAGCCCGAGGTGGCGCCCTGCGTCGTGTTGGCCACCAGCTTCGCCGCCTTGAGGTTGCACGACTGGTAGTCCGCCGCGTTCCGCATCATGTACACGCTGTGTGCGTGCACCGTCGCGTTCGGCGGGTCGTACATGAACACTGCCCCCGTTCATCATCCACCCACGCGAGGTGAGCTTAAATTATTAGTTCGATTCACGTACATAACTTGTGTCCAGTAATTGATCTACATATAAGCAACTAATTTCCATGCCTTAACTCTTAAACTGCAGGGAAGGAATCCTTGGTTGCACAGTACGGGTTTTGTTACAAGTCTACTGTCAGGTTGATCAAATTTATAGAAAATAATTATTATTATACTATCAAGTGAGCATCATTAGACATATTATTAATGTTTTTATAGTTTGATTGCTTCGCATTGTATATGTTCATACTATTTTCTACTCCCAGAGATTCTTTTTATGAGTCCTATCAGACTTTTTGTTTGCGATAAATGTATTGTTTATTTCACAAGATCAAAAATAGATGAAAAAAATAAAAAATACAGACATTCTAGAAAATGGTTGAAAATGGTTGAAAATGCTAAAATGACTTATAAAAGAATTTGGATATAGTACAATTTTGATCCAACTTAAAAATGTTTGACTTAAAACAAACTAAAAACATACTTAATTATTTTGGGAAAGAGCTGGTAATTGGTAATTACTGGTATATTGTGATTAAGCAAACATACAATGTGCTTTTAGAAAAAGTCAGAAACGCCAGTGACCGTACCGTACCAAAACTGAAGTACAGAAAGAGAGCTGACAATTCATACATACCAAGGCTGTCGTTTAGGAAAAATGGGCCTTTCTTGATAACCCAGTCGGTGTAGTTGTATCCCCACGTCCACCTCGCCGCGTCGCCGACGACGAACCTCTCCGCCCGCAACGCCTCCGGGAAGAGCACCAGCAGCGCCATCACCGTTGCCGCAGCAGCTGCAACGCTCCTCCTTGCCTCCATCTCAACAAAGTCTCGCTAACTCCTAATCGATAGAAGCTTCTGCAACAAATGCCTAAGAGTACAGATTCAGTTAACTGGATGGATGCTTCGGTTTTGTGACGAGCAATGACACGGCGAGATCGATCGATCGATCGAGCAGGTATAAATAGGAGGCTGCACCAGCTTAATTAGCGCGCGTAATGATGGCGCAAAGTTCACTACGCCCAGTTTAAACCAAATAGAAATTTTATACTAACTAGACGCAACTAACCCTTCATCTCTTACCTCTCAACTATTAGGTAAACTATCAGGTAGAAAAAAACGAAATGTCTATTAATTCTAAGAAAATAAAATATCGACTTGTTTTTATCGTGGATATTAGATTAATGTGTTCTATTACCTACTATCAAGTAAGGCATCAATTTTTTTAGTCATGATCATTAGATCTATAAAAAATAGTATTTATTAATTTAATGTTTCTTAAAATTTGCCTTAAAATAAGTTTTACTTTCATCTTAATTAATATAGAAAAGATTAGAAAGAGTAAACACATTTTAAACTAAGTGATGTATTGTAAGTTTGTATAACATATGTACTAGAGAGAGGCCATGAAAGTAATGGAATCAAGAGCAGAATCAAAAATATATTACGCTTAGATTTGATCCAATTATTCTCAATTAATTATTTAAGAACTTTAAATATTTTCATATAATTTTAGTGCAGTTTTTATGGGAGCAAGAGTGGTGCTACCTGTCTGTACCATTAGAATGTATCGATGCAAATTCACTAATAATTATCAAGACACTAATTACCGTTAGGATTCAATGACACGATCGATTTATACCGGTACTCAACAGAATGCACAGTAAATGTGAATACCTGTCTGTACCATTAGAATGTATCGATGCAAATTCACTGATAATAATTATCAAGATACTAATTACCGTCAGGATTCAACGACACTATCGATTCCACCGGTACTCACCAGAATGCACAGTAAATGTGAATGAAAGAAGAAGAAAATCGTGTCATGTCGTGGATTCTGGACCACATGATCTGGGGATGGTTCGGTTGGGACGTAATTTTCAGTTAAAGCAGCACTTACGGTCGCGCGTGTTCGGGATTGGTCATCAGTGCCCCATTAGCGAGCGTGCTTAGTGGCCGTGAAAATTCGGAGCCTGGGGTTGGTGAGAAGTGAGCGTGTATCTATGAATTTCTACTTCTCCACTCCCTTCATGTTGCAGCCACGATTCTTTTTTATTTTAACTCCCTTTGGTTGATTAATTAGCCACCATGCCGGCATGATTACTGTAGAGGATGTGGGCGGTGCGAGATGATTACTACATTTTAGTTTCATATTATAAGTTATTTGAATTTTTAAAATTTAAACTCAATTAATTTTAATAAATTTTAAATAAAAATATATTAATATTTATAACATTAACTAAATATAGTGTTAAGATATATTTAATGAAAATAATTTCATATTATAAATGCTAGTATATTTTTTTATAAAATTAGTCAAAACATAAGAAAATTGTGCTTACAAAAATCACAATATATACCCGATAGAGCAAATGATATTTGACAAATGTATGTATGTAAGTACGCACGACACGCCTGCTTCACGATCACGTCATGATGATCTAATCGAGACGTCGACTCCCGTGGATGTTGCCTCAGAGTAAGCATGTACTCCCTCCGGTCGTTTAGAACATCAATTCAAATACTAAGAAGCAATTAAACAGTGAGAACTTTCCTTATTTACTTATATTAAATATCATGTACAGTTTACTTGATAAACAACCTCTCCTTATTCTGATGGTGCTTTGAAGTGCTTGGTCCAATGCTCGAAGACTAGGTTAAAAGAGATGTAGAATGGGAAGAAATGCCCCTATAAAATAGAAATGACATGCATTATAAGATTTTGAGTAAAAATCTAAAACAACTTGTTTTTCTATATTGGAAAAAGTACACGCTGGTTAACCATGAATTACTCCGTATGGTTTCAACGACCACCATCAAACACACTGAAATGTTCGTCAACTTGTGGTCAATCATGCGTGATCGATCGAATTCTTTGCCGTTCCACGCACGATTTGCGCATTAAATTTGTCGGGAAATCGCTTACCTTTGAATTGTTTTTAGCTTTGGGATTCAGACACAGATTTCATCTGTAATTAACGCGTGCACGCTGTTGCAAACTTATGGATTGGATTTCACTTGTGTATCTACGGTTCCTTGCGTGTGATCGGTGGTACACATCGAATTTTGACTCAAAAGATGCAGCGGATCTATCTCAATGCATGCGTAATCACGTGTGCCTATGCGTCAGCGTTATGCAATCTCAGCTGATGAAGCAACGAGCCGAAAGCGTACTGATACTCGAGTGTCGACATGTGAGGCAGGAAGTAAAAGTAGAGAAGTATTCAGGCTACGCAAGGTTCTTGCTGCCGCTGCAGCTATACTGCAATATATACAATGCTAATAAGTGAACATTGGTGCCCCCTGCGCATGATTGGGTGGTGCAGTACGTAGCTTGGAAGACAAGATTAAAAGGAGTGGCTTGATGATCATGAATTCATGGTGTAAATTCCCCTACTAAATACGAGTGGCTCTCTTGGGGACCGGCCATTCCGAAAGTTGTGGCAGAGAGTATACGCAAACCACTATAGATCAGGGGGTCGGCTGTCGGTTAGATCTACGTGATAATCAGTTTAGTTTCTATTGTTTTTTTAAAGCAAGCGATAGAGAATCGCTACAATGTATTGAGAAAGAGTAAAAAGAGCGATAGAAAACGGAAGGTAGAGGAGATTATTTACAACCAATCAATAAAAAGAGAGATAGAAAACAAAAGAAAGGAAAGAGATACAAGGTGAGTGAACAATTAAAATCCTTGCCTAAAGAGAATAGTTCGAAATATGCTACAATTAAATTTGATATTGACTGAGGTTAGATTGAAGGAGAATTGAAAAATTCTAGCATTTCATTCTTTCTACACATACCACTAGGTGTAGATTATTAAACCATTGAAACTTTTTCGCTCGGTGAGTGAACAATTTTGATATTGACTGAGGTGAGATTGAAGGAGAATTGAAAAATTCTAGTATTTCATTCTTTCTACACATTGGTGTAGATTATTAAACCATTGAAACTTTTTCGCTCGGTCCGTGAAATTCTTTTTGCCGCCATGTATCACCAAAGAAGAAAACATCAGAGTAACTAGAAAAAAAACAGATCGACGATCGACCCTTTATTAATAGTGGTTAAAATATCATTTTAAACTCATATCCACACTAAATAATTATTCCATGATAATATAAGGATATGGACTAAGAAACCGGAGTATGCTCCTACCCTTTCACACCGCACAGTAATCAGCAAAGGTGGCCGGAATAGAACAGCCACCGTAACATACAACCCGAACAACAATTTCACGCCATCCATGAGACAAGGGGAAAAAATAGGTCCAAAGAAAACTTCAAAAGCTCCCAGCGTCAAATACCGATTTACTGTAGGGGTATTGGTACTACTGGTGCCTGGCAACAAGCATATGTGGCAGACAAAATGTAAGGCAGGCGCAAAAGGAACATTATAAAAGCAGGTTGCAACACCACGCACAAAAGGTATCAATTGTCAAGTGTACCGCAACAGTCCAAAACGAAAGGAAATGTCCATCGACATGCCTTGCAGCGAAGTCTGAAAGGTAAAAACCGCACTGATCAGTTCAGCGTCTCAGGTTTACTTAACATTGAGGCGCACGGTTACTATTGTAGTAAGGTAAAAAAGAACAACGGCTATCCTCTCCCCCACTATTTTTTCCTTGTATCTAGATCGGGAGTCAGCGTTTGCGTTTTGCTGCGCAGATTCCCTTGTTATACGCTGCAAAAGGAAGCATATCATTTAATTTCAGTAGGTTAGCAAAACCAAGGAGAAAAGATGGTTTGTATTGTATAATTTGGACCTTTTCATGTTTCCGGTATGTATCCCAGATTAAGCTACCAAAAGTTCTGCCGGGGGAAAGAAACTACAGATCACTTGCTCTCCTGCAAGAGAACAAATCAGCGGATCAGCCATTAGCACCTTTGCCTGATCCGTACTTAAGCGTGGATCATTATTTTAACGAAATGATTGGTGCTTGAGAATTACTTCGTTGTTTTTGTCTGATTTTCCAGAAGGTTGGAACATCCTTGCAAATGCCTTCCTCTCCTGATCTCTTCTGTCGGCAATCTGTAATAATTTTAAATTAGTTGCTTGCAACGAGCATTTATCAAGATTATAGGTTCATAGGATTAACAGACTAACCTTCTTCTTTGCAGCAGCTAGCTCTCGTTTAATTCCTCCTGAGGGTTGAAAAAAGACAATCTAGTAAATACTCAATTACAAACTATACAGATTTGTCGCCAATGAATATGAAATAAGACAGACCATCACTAGGCTCCAACTCCAAAGCATTCTTGAAGCTCTCCATTGCTGCATCAATGTCATTGAGTGCAATGTGTGCCTGCAAACGACATTTATGAAATACTGTGTTACACATATAATAGCAGGTGAGTAATGTGATATGATAATATTGCCCATTGCATCGGATAAAGTGTCAATAGTTTCACTTAGCATTACATCTAACAAATACTTTCACTTCCCACCAGGTTAAAATAAAATAAGATTCACATTGTGCAGCCCAAGCACTTCTGATCTACTCGGTTTGAATCCTGACAAGTATCTCACCGGCATTCAACATGGCATCACTTCACACCAGGATAAAGTGAACAGTATAGGTGGGCCATACTAGTTGTGAACCAAGTCAATCTGAAGTAGTTGTGCTGGTGCAAATGCAAAGTGACACTATTTATACACCCAGTGCAAAGTGAAATCAAATAACATTTGCCCAGTACAGAATTAATATAGTCATACAATATCATGGCCGTTGGAACGATAGGAGTCCATAAGAACATGGACAGCTAGTCTCTCAAATGAATGGTAATACCAATATGATGTTGCAAGTAGTTTGATCAACAAAACTACGGTGTCACAAAAGAAGGTACACGAGTACACATGCAAATAGTATCATACTCCAGAGGAAGCATCAGCTAAAACATGTAACCATTATGTTGAAGGTCAATACCGACCTGCCCTTGTCGAAAAAATGCCTTAGCATTGCCCTCACATTCACGCAGTGCAAAATCCGCATCCAGTAGAGCACCCTTCAAATCTCCTAACTTCAATTTACAAGCCTGAACAAGTTACATATCAGTATCAGGAAACAAGCGATGACAGTTGTATAGTACAGTTCCACATTGTTTAGAATGAATAGTCCATCATTTTGTACACAAGTTGCACTCTAAAGTCCCAACGGCCAAAAATTAAAACTACTACCACATATTGCTGAGTTCACAGAAATTGGCAAAGGCGCAAAGCACTTGAAGATATACTGCTGAAATGGCTCAAGAACAGAGGAGTGAGAAAACACTACTCATGCAAAGTAGCTGAACAATAGAGCACAAATTCAAGGTAGGTAGTTAGGTAGCATGCAAGAATGGGAAAACAGTGCTCCTGCAGAGTAGGTAGGATTTTGAAGTGATGAACATAGGAATAATTCAAGTTTAGATGAGACTCCCATTGCTCTAAAATCATAGTAGAACTAGTGATCAATGAACTGAAAGACAAATTATTCCTCTGCTTCGTAGTTAAATGTGTATAGGTACTCAAAGACAAGCTCAGGAAGGCAACCTAGAGTGAAGCGATGGGCGATCAGATAAATGGAAAAAATAAAAGGTCATTGGATACATGAGCATAAGCCATGCATAAGTGCTTGCTAGTTGCTACAAGCATATAACTATGTGCATAAGCAGTGTGCCAGAGGTACTTGTGATAATATATAAATATGACTATCATAATTTTCATATAATTAATTAAAATAGACAACATAACTTACAGAGCTATTTGTGAGTATAATCGACTTGGTCCTCCGCAATGCTGAGCTCTTCTCTGCATATCAACAGGTTTTTATTACTTTAGTGCCATGTAACATGTTTTATGATCAGCATGTATCATTGACAGAACAAACATGGAACAGTTGTAGTGAAAACAGTATAATTGCCTTCATCTATATCTTCTTTCTCCCAGCAAACATCCAAGTAGCGCAGTGCTTTCCTGTACTTTCTGAGAGCTGTCTTGTAATCCTGTTTCTGTAAACAGAAGTGCTAACTTCAGCTTCAGGGGAACCAGATAATAAAATAGTAAATTGTGTCTACATAATTAAATAGACTTGGTGTAAGACAACTTAAAATGGATAATCCCTACTAGAAACACAAGGTGTGCAACTACAATGCAAAATTGTTGAAAATGTCACTGGATGTGCATCCATGATGGACAGTGAAGTGAAAATGGTTTTATTGATTTGTTTTCATAGTTAGCAGTCTAGAACAGCATCTTAGCAACTGAGTTATATTATAGGAGAAAAGCTGAAATGATACCCTCCTGGATAGTTCATGGGATCATTGAAATCACAATAAGGCAAGAACTAAACTTAAAATACAAGAATGAGAACTAATCTGCGTAGATAAATCAAAGCAGATTTCAAATTAACTAGATTTGGGAGGAGAGCAGAAATAATCAGGATTACTCTGGAATTGTTTTCTGTCTTCTAGTGGTTGATTGAAGCTATCTAGTCTAAATTAAGGACATGAAGAGAGGACACATTGTGTACAGCCTAGCTCATTGACAATCCTATTGGTAATGTGGGAATGGAACCACAAAATAATACGCCTATGTAATTATAGATGTAGAAAAACAGCAGTACTAAGTAGGCTACTGAAACACTCAGAGATCTACTGCATAAAGCTTAGGAATGTGAATGTGTAAATACTCAGACTAGCTGAGCAAGTAGCAAACTAAGGGCATAAGCCATGCCCACATATGCTACCTTAAGCTAAACATTTAATCCTGGTCAGTATATGACTATATGTTGTCGTCACCTGACAACTGATTTGGTTTCGTAGTAGCCAGTGAGGCATCACTAATATATACAAATCAAAACATTTTAAAATTAAATGGAAGAGGAAATTACCTTAAAATTATTGTTCCCAAAAGCCTTAGCAGACTCAACAGCATCCATCCACCATGAAACCTCCATAGGCTTCTCATCAAGGTCATTGGGCCAATCAGGATAGGTGTCACCATCCTTGAAGAAGTTCACAACTCCATCATCGACACCTTCAAGAAGTTCTCCACAATCGATAATTTCAACATCTGAAATGGGACGGTCAGCTTCTCCAATAGGAGAATGCTCAACAGAGCGAACCACCCCCATTCCCTTGGTTACTCTACCAAAAACTACATGTTTCCCATCTAAATGAGGTGTCCGGGTTGTAGTAATGAAAAATTGAGATCCATTTGTGTTGGGACCAGAATTAGCCATTGATAGCATTCCTTTCCTCTCATGCTTCAAAACAAAATTCTCATCCTCAAACTTCAACCCATAAATTGACTCCCCTCCTGTTCCATCACCAGCAGTTATATCTCCACCTTGTACCATAAAGCTTTTGATAACACGATGGAAGCATGATCCCTGCAAGAATGGCAATTATCAACAACAATGGGCTCAGAGAATACTGTGAAGATGTGGTAGCAGATTTCAGTAAAGTATATGCATTTGTATTAAGAAAAAGTTATCATCACTTTTGATTGTTTAAGGCCACATTAAAAGAAGAAGAGCTCAGGAAAAAAAACCACCACTCGCATTCCTATAGTAAATATTACTGTAGTACATGCGTCCATTAGCTCCATTAAATGAATTACCAATGAACGATAGAAGTTAGAATAAGGTGCAAAACGCCAAACAGCTATTCAGACATGAATGATGGCAGCATATGATGTGCTCGTCCTGCAACCACTAAAATTTGTCCAACTAAATGTCAAGATAATGAAGAATTACAAAACAAAAAGGCTGGCAAAGTGAATCTAGGTACAGTGCTAGTGTCTGTGTCTGACTCCTCCAAAAGGCTATGAGGCCTTCTATGTGTACGAAATATTACTTAATGATACGCATACAAAACCTCATCATTTCTCTAATAAACAGACATCCATGGCATGTGGCAGGGCCACCTGTCAATTTGTAAACGATGGGACCTTGTATATGGGCCTTTTTCATGAGGCTAATCACTAACCTGCAAATGGAATATTTTGGAGTAAAGTACCAAAAAATTGGTGTCCCGTATCCAATTTCTTGACTAGTCTATTGCAAAAGCAGTGGGCTTACTAGTGTGCATAAGAACGTTCAAGTCATCAAGTAACAAGCTCTTGTCCCGACATATTGTACAAGTCTAATATATAGTATTCCCTTTATTTACTTTTACTTGTCACCTTGACTACATTGTGCAAATTTGACCACTGACAATTTTCAATTTATTCAGTCAGAATGAATAGATTCGATGTTGTTGTATTTTTTCGGGAGCATACTTCAATGATACTATTTAATTATTTACAAATATATTGAAAAAAAATAGATGCCAATGTTTGCTGCAGGGAAATGGAGGGAGTATATATCACTGCCCATTCCTATGCATTAATTTACTAACAGTGTACAAGCACATGACAAACTTGCCAAACTTTAACAGGAAATTGTAACTGTTTCCACAGGCATATGACACACCACAAAAGCTAACACAGGGGTGGTACTTGATAGGTTAATATTTGCAAGGTGGAAATTTAAGGAAACCAAAATGGAGGGGGCCTTTTTAACAGTCAGAACTTGTTGTGCCAGTGCACCAAGTTCATCGCACATCAAAGGACATGATTTGACATCACATCACGAATATTAGCAAGGAAAATTACGAGTATGAAAAGAGCAGCATAGCTTAGAACATTATAACATCAAGGCAACAAGTCATTCATAAGACAAGTGAAAACGATGATTACAATGGCAGGATGTAATTGTAGATAACTAACGCTAAATGGTCGTTGGGAAAGTAAATCAATGGCACAAAGGCCAAACCTTACGAGGTGTAGTCCCTTTTTACTGGAATTGATGTACAGGAAAGTAAATTAAACCAAATCTTTAATACTACAGGGTTATGAAATTCACATCAAAACCCCACAGTAATCAATCATTCAAATTAAAAAACAACCGTTCTCTGATGAAGGTGCTTAAAAACCTATTCACTGCGGTGAGCGGTCTAATCGCTACAAAGCACAGACACTTTCTACCATAACACAAGCATTGATTGTGTGCAGTACTCAAACCGAAGTCGAGAGGATTAGTCGCTCTACCGAACCAGGCTAATTCAAGTTCTCAACAACCCAAAACCCCAGTGAAGGATTACCAAATGGAACAAAATCACACAGAGCGCAGACGCCAAGCCTCTGCGGGCGCTCCAATCGATCCGTACTAACCTTGTAATGAAGCGGCTTGCCAGTGGCGGCGCCGACGCCCTTCTCCCCGGTGCAGAGCGCGCGGAAGTTCTCCGCCGTCCGCGGCACAACCGACGCGTAGAGCTCTATCACGATCCTTCCCTCCATCTCGCCGCCGATGCTAACGTCCATGAAGCACCTCGGGTTCTTCACACCCGCCGCCGTCGCCGCAATGGGCTCCGCACCATCGCCGCTGCCCTCCATTTCGACCGCCGCCGGCAGAAGGCCTCGGAACTAAACCCTAAAATATAGTGGAACTTCTCGAGGCGAGGCGGTGGTAGTCTCCGTCGGTTACCTCTTGAGACTAACGGCGCGAGCTGGGCGTGGGGGTGGTGGTGCCGCCAGGCGAAAGCGGAAGGGGAACAAACTCCAAAGGGTGGGTGGGTTTACAGGGTCTGCTCACTGTACGATGATAGAAAGTTCAGGCTATTGCATTTCCGAAAACAGTTGTACAGTTGTAGCCATTATTCGCTACGTTCACTAACCGGTCGGTAGACCATTACTTGCTTGCTGCCGTCTCCAAGTTTAGTTTTCATAATATTAAATATTACTATGATTAGGATAAAAGGTTATACAATAATATATTAAATGAGAAAATATGAGAAAATATGAGAAAATAGGTACTTAGTTTCTACCCAATATCTAGATTATGATAAGAAGAAACACAATATCTAAATTATGATGAGAAGAGGGTGATATTAAATTATCATTAGTACGTGTATTCAGATAGTTTCTATCTGATATAAAAAATATATAATTATATGATGGTTAGCATTAGAATTGCTCTTAGTAATGTCAACTAGCACTGAAATTGTCACAAATCCGCTCTGATTAGCACGGTTTAACGAGTATGATCTCACAAGAGGTTGATATCTCATGGGTCGATTAGTGCTAACCCAAGATAGTTGAAAACCATGCTAACACTACTACAAACTGTCACTGTATTGGCGTTGGGCAAAACCACTGTAGTGGCGGGCCATTAGATGCCCGCCACTAGAGTTGCTGGTGCTGACGGCAGCACCAGCGCCCGCCACTATTGCTGGTAAAGTAGTGGCGGTCGGTGATGACGTCAGCCCGGACCGCCACTAATGTACCAATAGCAGTGGCGGGCGCTGGTGCTGCCCGCCGCTGCTAAGATGGCCGCCACTAAAGTAATGATGACATCACTTGCGACCGCCACTACTATTCTAGCTATAAATGCGCAGCGTCTTCCTCCCCGAGCTCTACTGGAGTTCGCATTTAATTTTGTAATGAACGTGGTCTCCACTTGAGGTTGATGACTTGACGATCGAGCCTACTCGCCGTTTACAAAACAGTTCCATTTGGACTTAATTTATGTGTTCGCTTTAGTACGAGTATATAATATGTAAATACGATTTACCGACTTCTAATGTCATATTAGAATATAAAATGAATTGTATATTTTTTACAATCAGCTTAAACTTTTAAGTTTAATTAGTACTTACATATAACTTATTATAGTTTTAAAAGTAGATATCATCGCTTGAAAGAGTGTGTTATAATATAAATTCATTACGTATAACGTAATACATAAAACTTCGCAGTATACAATGTCTAGCACCTATGTATGAATAGGTTGTACATCTATACAATGTGAGTTTGTACAACTATACAACTTCCAGGATACGTGTGGTCAATACCACGAACACAGATAGTAAATATTGATATCCATACCAAATGAAATATTTGTATACCCATACTTGTTACCCGTGATGGATAAAAACTCGTGCACATATTCGATACTCATGGATGTAGTATACCTACGGGTATACCGATTTAGTTGCGAGGGAAAGGCATGGGGACCGACTAGATAGAGGCATCGATGACTATTAGGGAAATTGGCGTAGGCCCAGCAAAGGGACTAGGTGTACAGGTTGGAAGCCAACAGGGGAATAGGTGCACTTAAAGCCTAGCGGGCGGCAACGGATATGGGTGTAAGATGTCAGAGGCAAACAACAAATCTAGGCATGGGATGCATGAGATAGTGGGGCCTACAATGACTCGGGGTGTGGAGTGGCATGGGCGTAGGGCAATGGTAGTTGGTACCCGTGTCCTAACGGTGACAGGAGTGATCGAAGCGTGTGTTGCCATAGGGGCTAATAAAATAGGCATTGGGCGTGGACACATATCCCACAGTCGCATGAGGGCAAGGCCATAGGCCATATATAGGGCTGTGGTCAGGCATTGGGGTCTTATGGAGATGGGAACTAGCGGCGGGTGATTGGTGGGCTAGCGGATAAGGGTGTGAGACAAAGGAGGAAGAGATTAGGGTTTTATTTTTATTGGTTTATATATTCATAGTAAATAGATAAACATGTTGTTGTAGCATTTGTGTTATCTACAAACAGATTTATGTAGTAAGAATGTGGAGATGGAATAGAGAACCTCGAAGGGTTTCGTCGAGGGGGAGAGAGGATGTATACTGGTTTGGGCCTCTCATGGGGGAATAATAACCCTACATCCAGTTTGTTATGAATTTGGCATCATGTTGCCTCTGTAGAATTTGTCCTTATTACAAGGGCAGTGCCATGCTTTTATAGGCAAGAAAGTAAAGGAAAAAACTCTTCCCCCCTACTTGCAACAAGCTTCATAGGGGTAAAAAGGGTAAACTAGGCTACTTTACACACGACTTTTACAGACTGGGTAGGTATACGGCATACCAGTGGCAGGGGGCCGATATTTCTTCTTCTAGACCAAAGCACCTACTGGAGGGTCTCGACCAGAGCTCATCGAGGGGGCCTCAAAGTGGCTCCGGAGAGGACTCCGAAGAGGCTTCGGAGGAGGCCCCAGAGGGGTCCTGGACGCTTGGCTCCGGAGGGGATCCAGAGGCTTGGCCTTCAATGTGTAGTTCTTTGCAGCACTTGGAGTAATCTAGGACGAAGGGGGCCGGAGTCCGTCTTTGGGCTTCGCTAGCCTAGCAGGCTCCGATTCCGAGGCCTTCGGAGGCTGACGTCATTTGATCGATGTTTAAGGAAAAAGTCATTTCCCCAACAGTAGCCCCTCGCATGTAGCCCTTCACAGCTAAGGGGTGCGTGCACCCTGGGCAAACAATGCTTATAAAATGATGCTTCGCGATTAGCAAGCCATCGGAGCCTGGGCCCGAAGGCCAGCTTCGAATCACACAATCAATAAATGTTTGTACGGAGTAGATGGGACGCCCTCGGGGAGTCCAAATGGCTCCACAATGGTCAAAATTTGAGTCGTTACTGCGTGGGACATGACGGTTCGCTTCGAAAATTACCTTAGCCCCATCAGTCAGAGACTACGGGGGTTGGTTACCTAGTGACAAAACTTCGGTTGCGGGGCGTGCGGTTTCTTTTTACCACCTATAAAAGGCCTTGGCGAACTATTTCCCCGCTCACGCCTTTCATCTGCTTCCTGCTTGAGCCCCAAGCAACCTTCGTTCTTTTGCCTCCTTCTTGAGCTTTGTGCACACTTCGCGTCGGAGCCCCTTAGCACCCTTCGTGCTGAATCCCTTAGCAAGATGTCAAAGAAGACTTCGTCGAAGAAGGCTTCGGCCTTGGGCGGAGGGTCGAGCTCCATTCAAGCCCAAGTGGTGGCGGAGGCTGCGGTGAAGCCTGCAGCGAGGCACCTTGAGCTGACTGAACTTCCGTCGCCCTCAGATAAGTTTGAACAAACTTTGGAGTTGCGGGCTTCGGTTTCCATGGAGGAGTCCGTCCAGCAGATCTGCGCCGGGAAGATTTCCGAAGGCATCCGCCTTTGGGTACCTAGGAAGACAGAGATCATCCCGACGCCTCGTCCCGATGAAGTCATGGTTTTCAAGGCCGGGCTCAGGCTACCTGCGAGGTATTGAAAGCTTACAACTTTGAGCTCCCTCACCTGTCCCCGAACGCTATGGCAAGGCTCGCAATCTCCGAATGGGCCATGAGAGCCAAAGGATGCGAAGGGCAAACAAATGTCTTCGTAGCCCTCCATGACGCCAACTGCTAGCCGAAGCGGAGAGAGGGGTCAGATGGCGTCGAGAGGGCTTTGGCCTTCGGGAGAGCCAACTTCCAGCTCCGCGAGGAGTTCTTGAAAGACTTCCCTGTGAGGGTTGTAAACAACCGGTGGTACTCGAAGTGGGACCAAGAGTGGTTCTATGCTTAGGTGGGCGCAGACTCCCCCCTTCGGAGTACCAATGCGCTCATTTCGTACCGCCACCAAGCCGAAGCGGTGTCGGACTTCGAGACGCCTCAGTAGAGGATCTTGTTGTTGCGAAGGGTGGCGATGAAGCTGAGCATGCGGGACTTCGCTTAGGATTTTATCACCCTCCGGCTCAGCCCCCTTGCATACTCTTGACTGGAAAACTTATTCCTGGCTTTGGACTTGGACGGCCCGAGGGATGTGTCAGTAGAGTGCCTCGGTAAGGCTTCGAACTCTTTGCCTTCGCACTTGTTGAAATTTGCTTGTGTTAACTTAGATTCTTTGGATGAAGTTGCGCGCGACGTGCGACCTCTGGAGGAGGCCATAGTAGCGGCCAAACGTGTCGTGGGACCTCCGACACCAGACGAGCAAATCCAGAGGTTCGCCTTAGTGGGGTCCTAGGAAAGGAGGAATAGAGTATGGACATAGCTCGGCACCAAGGGGGTCCAAGCACTTCCGAACTTCACCGACTTTTCCCTTTTGGCGAGCGGTTCAAAGAGAAAGAGAGCAGACAATGAGGAGCCTGAGGCCTCGATGGCCGTGGAGCCTTCAAGGGTTTGCTCAGAGCCCTCAGCAGCCGAAGCCACTGGCGCGGAGGGGCAAGTATCTCTAGACCTCAGTGTTGGTGTCGGAGATTTTGCCCGCTGCCACGACCGAAGTGTTGGTGTCGGAGACTATGGCGATGATTGAAGTGCAAGAACAGGAGGCTATGGCGACGACAATGGTGGTGGACCCTTCAGAGGCGGCTCCCCTGAGCGTGAAGCCTGAGACCCAACTAGCCCAGCGAAGGGACTAGGGGAGGCACCTCGCTCCTGCGGTGTTCCAAGACATATCTTCCGGCGAGGACGAGGCTAACGAAGGTAAATGCTTGAATCATGCTTCTTCTTATGATTTTTTTTCTTAGGTGTTGGCGAGGACGTGAGGCCTGTAGTGGCAGATGTGGAGGGGGCCTCTGACAGCAACAAAGACAGTGATGATGGCAACAGTTCGGGGTCCGAAGAGAACTCTTCGGACGAAAAAGACAAGGGGGGCAACCGTGGTGGAGGGACCCTTCGAGAGCACTCAGATGAAGAGGTGAATGTCGTAGACCAGAGCCCTACTTCGAAGGCACCCGTGAACCAGGCGCCCTTGATGCGGCCTCTGCTCGCGATGGGACCTTCGACGGAGGAGGCCTTCAACGTCTTCTATGACGATAGTGTGGCTCTAGCGACGGGGACTTGGTGGCGCAGCTTAGTCGCAACCGCCACAATGACCTCTTCGCTAACGCCAGCGAAGCCATCCTTCAGGCAAGCGAGGCTTTGCACAGGGTTCGTGTAGCACTTGGATTTTCTTTGATGCTAACCTCTTCTTGACACTTGCCAGGCCTTCGCACTTACCCAAGATGCAGCATCCTCCGTGGATCGTCGGGAAACTTTCCTAGCGGAGGGATATGAACCCCTTTGGCGCTAGGCTTCGGATGCCATCCAACGGTAGTAGTAGGTCGAGGCGGTGGCTGAGGCGGTGAAGGCCAAGACAGTCAGGGCAAACGAAGCCCTGGAGAAAATGGATTCGAAGACGGAGAGGCTTCGGTAAGCGCTTCGGTCTTTAGAGAAGGCCAGTGCAAAGCTAGTGGCGGAGTGTGCCAATCTTCGCTCCGAGAAACAGGCTTCAGAGGAAACCAGTGCAAAGCTGGCGGCGGAGAGTGTCAATCTTCGCTCTCAGAAATAGGCTTCGAAGGAAACCAGCGCGAAGCTCACGGTTGAGAACTCTGATCTTCGTGCCGCCAACCAAGCTCTAGAAGGCTTTGTGGTCCGAGGGGTTGACAAGGCCACCTCTACTTTGACCGAAGTTTTGAAGAACTTGGGGACCAGGTGTCAGGATCCGGACTTTAGTGCTCAAGACCCGATTGGGGATCATCTCGAATTCCTTCAAACGGCCGCGACGACGATGGAGGTGACGCTGATGGGCTTCGCGCTGATGGTCGGACGGGTGGCTGGCCAAGGGGTGTTGCAGTTGATCCACAAAGTGAGGTGCGAGCACCTCGAAGCAGCGACCTCGACCACGCCGGTGTTCATCGAAGTCCCTCGTCTGACTTTGCCTGCCCTTGAAGTTCGTGGAGCATGGTGCCAGCTTCAAGAACCTTGGAAGGCTCAAGGGTGCGAAGTAGTCCTCAAGCTCCAAGTGACCAACCGCTTACGCCGAGCAGGGGTGCGAGCCACACCAGCTCAACCTTCGGGATCGAACCCTCCACCATCGAAGGTGTAGATCTCCTTAGGATTCTTTGAAATTATTAGTCATAGGCCTGTAAGATAACTTGTCAATTTATTAATAGAAATGCGGGGGTATTTTGTACCTGCCTAGGCTCAGCCTTCGGATGTTGACTTTGAAGTGCTCGAGGATTCAGAGGTGCTTTGTCAGCATTGGGTAGTGCTCGAGGTAGCTAGGTCCGAAGTCCCCCCTCGGTTCAAGCTTTCGAGTGGTCCTAGGGGAGAAGTTATTCTTGAGGTAGCCCAAGAGCTGCTAGCCTCCGTGAAGATGGAGCCCCTTTGGAGTCCATCGTCCTCGCCTGACTTATGCTGCTTTGAGGTAGACTTTAGTAGCGGAGGGGTCTAGTCTTCGGGCATAGCTTTACAAGGTGACGAAGTCTTAGACTTTTCTGCCTTTGATGCAGAGCCACCTGCACTTCGAACTTGGGCCGACCTACAAGAGGAAATGTAAGTTTTGCGGGCTTAAGGCATGGACAGTTCGACCGCGGGAGGTCTAGCTCCGATGGGGCTTCGTCCAGCCAAGGGGGGCCCTACCTAGAAGAAAAGCAACCGGGGGTCGAATCTGTCGGGGCCTCGGGACCGCTTTTCTTAGGTTTAGATAGAGATTATTCATAGTACTTTTGTTTCTAGGTGTACTTCGTACTTGTAATTGTACTTCGAATTTTGCCTAATGAGATCATTTTATTCGTACTTGGCATAAGTGAATACCAAAGTATACGCACGCTCCGAACGCATACTCTGTATGTGCGCATATTTCGTATGCACACATACTCAGTACACATTTTCTGTACACGTACTCCGCATGCACATCCTTCGATCCCCCCTTGCACGTGGCGGCTAAGGATTAAAACACAGTCGGTGCATGCAATCATAAAATGCAGAGGGGTGCGCCTTGGGCGACTTCGAACACATATATTGTGTCGTTTGGAGGCCTCGTTCGGGCTTTGAACGCTCGAATTTGAAATGAAGCAAGGCTTCGAAGGCTTATTTGGGTTAAGCGAAGCAAGGCTTCGAATTACTTAATTTGCAAAGGATCCTGAATTTATTTGACACGTGAAGCAAGGCTTCGAAGCGTGTTTAGATGGCAAAGCAGGGCTTCTGAGCTTGATTTTGGAATCAAAATGGTGTGGATTCACCTAACCTGTGATAGTTTGAGCCACCTACGACTCTGAGCCACCTTCGACTCTAGGTCACCTACGACCCTGGGATGCTTCGGGTGCGGAACCCGGAATCCCTGGACGCATCGAGTTGGGAGCTCGGAGTCCCAGGATGCTTCAAGGCGCAACCTCAGAATCCTATTCAATGCTACAGGACAGTGGCGGTGTAGCTGCTACGGGCCCGGGGGCTCTATGTAGCCTTCGAAGTAGTGCTTCAGTTTTGAATAGAACGAAGCAGTGCTTCGGTTTGTATAGAACGAAGCAAGGCTTCGGTTTTTAATAGAACGAAGCAAGGCTTCGGTTTTGACGAGAGATTCTATGTGCACGCACCTTGAGAAGCCTAACAAGGTCCGGGGACCAAGGGCTTCGTCCGATGCTGTAGGATCGCCCCGAAGCCCCTAGGGATCTCGAGGCTAGAAGGGAAGGCGGGTAGGTCTTCCGTCGGGCACCCGGAGCCCTTTGCTAAACAGTGCACAGAGGTGACGCTGACGGGTGAGGAGCCATGTTGAAGAGCATGGGTCTTATGGCTCTAGATGTGATGAGTGATTGTCAATGGAAGTCAAAGAGGAGACGTGAAGAGAAGATGAGACCTGCCGTGTCTGGGCTGCGTGTGACTCAGGTACACGGGCAGCGAGCGACTGCCAGGCAGAGGGGCCATGGAGTCGGGTTGGCCTAATCCGAGTACATGGGCTAAGAGCAGCAGAGGATCCACTAGTTTGTTGACCGAGATTGACTCAGGTACACGGGCGGCGAGTGATTGCTGGGCTGAGGGAGCTACGGAATCAGGCCGGCCCAATCCGGGTACCCGGTGCGAAGACGATGGACGCTTTGTCAGTTTCGAGGCAAAACTGACGACCGCTATTTATCTTTATTTAGGACTTTACTATTTTGCCTTTAGGCCCACAATCTGTGTTATTCGAGTCAGTAAAAAATCCTAAGGGCATTTCGGTTATTTCCAACTTTATTTTCAGCGTCTTTGTAATTTACCATAGGGGTAAATTTGTCTTTTTTCCTTTTGTTGGGCTGCCTATCACTACAACAAAACAGGCAACTTCCGTCGGCCAAAGCCGACGGAAGTTAGCCCTTTCCCGACGGAAGAAGCCAACTTCCGTCGGCAAAACGCTATCTTCCGTCGGCCTTTGGCCGACGGAAGCGCGGCGACGGAAGTTAGCTAACTTCCGTCGGCGGCCGACGGAAGTTAGCTAACTTCCGTCGGCTTGACGTGGCCGACGGAAGTTAGCGCCGAACACTGCCACGTCACCAGGGGGGCTCTAACTTCCGTCGGCCAGCCTGGCCGACGGAAGTTAGCCTCCCCTAACTTCAGTCGGCTAGGGCCGAAGCCGACGGAAGTTAGCCTTTCAGCCCACGTGGCCGAAACCAGCTAACTTCCGTCGGCTATGGTCAAAGCCGACGGAAGTTACCTGGTATTTTTTTTTTATTTTTTCCTGGTTCCCCTACTCACACTCACATCCAACCACAATTTCACATACATTCACAATACACATCCAAAATCACATTTCATATCCAAAATCACATTCAAACTTCACATATAAGGTCCAAAATCACATCTCACATCCAAAATCGCATCTCACATCCAAATTCACATCCACACTTCACACATCACATCCAAAATCACATAATATAACTGAATTCACATCCAAAGTCACAGTACACATCTGAATTCACATATAACATCTAAACTCACATACAAATTCACAAAACACAGCGAGAGCCACATACAAAGTCATATTTGTCCATATACTCACTGATCGCCCACATTTGGGTCGTGGGCGCCGCCGCTGCCTCCTGCTTCGTTCACATTTGCCCCGGAGGCTCCATCCTGGCCAGGCGTACGGAAACACTGAAGAAATAGACAAAATTAGAAACAAACTCAACTACCCTTCTAAACGCTAACTTAGGTATTTAGGAGGTACCTCAGGTGATGTAGGAGATAGTGGTGGTGGCGGGGGAGGTAGTGGTTGGAACATAGACATGTCAAATCTACTGTTTTGCTGGGCTAGTAGCTACACATGTTGTAATGTAATCAGTTAGTTCTAAACCTATTTCTGAATACTTTTGAACTGCAACACTCTAAAGTAAGCTTACTTGGATCATCGCCTGCTGTTGTGCTAAGCAGGCGGTATAGTACTCTTGTTGTTTGCTGTAGTGCTCGTCGCGCCGCCTCATTTCCTCCCTCATCCGAACCATCTCCGGGGTTTCTTCTGAGCGACGACGGCTGGAGCCAACTCCGACGGAGCTCTGCGACGACTGAGCTGACTTCTGAGCTCTCACCGCTCTCGAGTCAATAACTCCATTGAACATGGAGTACCTGCAACATTAACAGGGGTTAGTTACCATCACAAAACCATACACAAAACATTAATAAAAACACTGTCTCACCGTCCATGGCTTTTGCCACCTCCGCTGGAGTACACGGCCATTTGGTCCACAGGTTCTCTCCGCCAATCATAGTCCTCTCCATGGAGTCGAACCATGTGTTCACTATACTGCGCCTGCAAAAAACATGTCCGATTAGCTAGACGCAGAAAAATGAAATTACGTCAACTCTTAATAACATCTCACCAAATGGTCCGTGGCTGTCTGGCTACACAAGACATCTGGCTGTGCCGGATCGCTTCCTTTGTGACCAGAGGTATACACCTCTATGTCACTTGGCACGTTGCCAGATTTAGCTTCCTGTACATTAGAAATGAGTTAGTCGCATTACAATGTATCTATAGCTAGAGAGTGACAGATCGGTCTTACCAAGCGTTTAGCGTGGCGAATATGTCCGTCGGCACCATATCTGTGCTTCGGATCCGTCCCGCGGCATTGTCTTTTCTGCTCGGAAGTCTTCTTAAATGCGGCTGAAGACCAAATCTTGCAGAATTCGAAATATGCGTCCTCGCGGTTTGCAAACCACGGAATCCTCACCTGAACAGAGATGCTATTAGTATTATATGACAACAAATCTCAACAATCGAAGAGTAAAAAGTTAGAATTGTTTACCGAACGGTATTCTTCTTCAGTCAAATAAATTGACGATGAGCCCGTCGCCTTACTCATTCGTTGCCCTAGCTTCTCCTTGTAGTAAGCATTGTTCGCTTGAATGCGGGCATACGAAATAGCGTCCTTCACCACCTTATGTGCATTGTTGTTGAACACTTGAAGCACATGGTTATGGTGATTGCCGACTTCTGGCAAGCAAAAGCGTAACTGCAAAAGTAATGATTAGTACAGTGTTGTAACTCGAAAAGCCTAAAAGTAGATTGAAAAAACACTTGCATACCCAGAAGTCATGAGACACCGCCCCCTGAGCAGTTCCGTGGCGCCCGTCAGGAGCGAACCGGTACTGGTCCCATGTCTGGCATAGAACCCGCTCACCGGTCGGCATTGTCAGCACCCCTGGGTAGTGCAGACGGCACAGGTTACCCAATATCTGGTTAACCTGCCTGACCCTCGAAGTGCCGTCGAACCTAGAGTCAATCCAAGATCTAGAAATACATAATAAATAAAGTTAATTAGTTTAGTGAAAGAAATTTTTTTAAAACAAAAGCAAAACAACAGAAGAGTATTACACTTACCCGTCACCAACAGGCGTAATCTGGATCTTAGCTCCACCGGAAGAGACTACTGGTGGAGCGACCAAGTGACTCGTCCTGAAAGTTACCGAGGACCCGCCGGCAGCCTCAGCACCTTCCTCCTGACCCGCACCCTCCGGGAGATCCCCCTGCCCCGCACCCTCTGGGTCATCCCCCTGCCCCACACCCTCTGGGTCATCCCTCTGTGCCGCACACTCTGGGACATCCCCCTCTTGCCCGCCACCCACCGGATCATCCTCATGACCCGCACTCTCCAAGTGTTCTTCCTCCTACAAAACAGTATTGAAACAATTAGTAATAGTTTATAACTGGCATAAAAAACAATCTGAAAGTTACCTCCTCATCTAGTTGAAATGCAATAGGCCGACCAATTAATGTCGGATCTATGCATCTCAGGAGCTGCTCTTGACGACGTCTGTTTGAAGAAGAGGAACTACCCTGGAATAGGGTGTCCTCCTGACTCGTCGGTGTACTCGACGGAGTACTCGCCGATGAACTCCCCAAGCGGAAGAGCTTCCTCGTGACACTCTTCATCTTTTTCGACATCCTGTTCAAAATAAGCACAAACAAGCATTTATTAGTAAAGAAGGTTTGTACATATGAAAAAACATGTAATATGAAGTATATTGCATATCCATGTATCAAAACAATTACTTGTCAATTATCATCAAAATCAGGATCAATTTATCCTTTTCTCCCCAAAGCACGCCATGTTACTTTTTTCTTCTTATGTTGGTGTTTCCTTTTCTCGGGAACTGCCACATCATTAGAATCGCCGAGAAAAGAATCTGTCGACGATTCTGACTCTACATTAAACGAAGTCGGCAATTCATCATCTTGATAAACCTCATCGACCTCTTCAACCTCCAATTGATAAGCGTCATCACTAGGGGTGTGTAGACATTCCCGAGGATTCACTTTGTAGACTACCCACCAAGCACTTAGTTTTTCACATGGGTAGGGCATATAATACACCTGCTCGACTTGATGAGCAAGGACAAAATTGTCGCAACTAGATAATCGTTCCGCGTGTTTGACTTCAACCATCCCAAATTGGTTTTCACGAGTACCATGTTTAGGGTCGAACCAATCACAATCGAAGAAGACTACTTTAATCTCCTTATTCCCGGCAAAGTTGTACTCGATTATATTTTTGATGATTCCATAATACATAGTTTCGTGTCCTTGTCCATCAACGACCCTTGTAACAACACCAGTATTAGTTGTTGCCGCTAGAGGTCGATATGCTTCAAATATAGTTGAACGGAAGCGGAAACCATTAACATCATAGCGACCGTAACTTTTGGCACTAATACTCCCGTAAGAGAGCTGTCGCAAGTCTATATGTACATTGTCAGCGAGCACGCACTGCAAATCATAAGAGATTATAAGATAATTAACCCAGTAGAGTAAAATAATACGTGTCAGAAAAGGTAAGGATTTACATGTTCTCTGAACCAAGTGAGAAAACTAGGCCCGCCATTTATTCCTTCTCGACGCAATTTATCTAATTGCTTCTCCGTTGGTTGACGACCAGAAGTCAAGTATTTCGAATCAAACATACTGTCAATGTAACGAATAGGTAAACAAACGGGTATAAAATTTGGAGGTAAAATATAAAACTAAAACGAATCACTTACGCGAAATATTGTTCCATCTCTTCCATATTTGAGTACATGTAGAGCAAGGCATTTGTTCGTTCTTCCTGAGTTACATAATATGTCGTGGAAACACCAACAGTTATGCCCTTCCACCCAAATATTTGGAGATCACTACAAGGATGGTCTTCATCCATATGGTACCGTGTAGCAGGTGTGTTGACATTGTGATGCTCAGCGAAGTATACACTAGTGAAGTATGCTATCTCTTTCAATTTAAATTCTTCTGCGATGCAACCTTCAACTCTGGCCTTATTACCAACCATCGCTCTAAGCTTCTTTAGGGACCTTTCAATATGATACATCCACCTATATTGCACAGGGCCACCTACCTTAGCTTCATATGGCAGATGAACCAGTAAATGTTGCATTGGATTGAAGAACCCTGGAGGGAATATTTTTTCCAGTTTACATAAAAGCACCGGGATCTCTTTCTCTAGCATCTCCATCATATCTTTCTTAATTTCTTTCGCACAAAGTTGTCTATAAAAATGGCTCAGCTCAGCTAACGCCTTCCACACATCATCATTCAGGTACCCACGAAACATTACAGGAAGGAGTCTTTCCATTATTATGTGGTAATCGTGACTTTTCAATCCATTTAATTTCCCTGTCTTCAAGTTCACAGCTCTTCTAAATCCCGCGGCGTAACCATCTGGGAATTTCAAATTTTTCAACCACCTCATTACTTGTTTTTTTTCTTTAGGTTTTAAACAAAATGGGGCACGTGGCTTGCCACCACTATTCGTCAACTCAAGGGTTGGTCGATTACAAATCTCAGCTAAATCTCTTCTCGCCTTTACATTATCTTTTGTCCTGTCAGTAAAATCCATACATGTACTTATAATGCTTTCACCAACATTACGTTCCTGATGCATAACGTCAATATTGTGCATCAGAATTAGTGATTTGACGTACGGCAGTTCCCATAAACCACATATGTGGGTCCAATTATGTTCGGTTCCGAATCCTACAAATCCATCCTCATTTTCATTAAGGACCAACTCATTCAGCATATCAGCGATTTCTCTACCATTTAAACGCCTTAGTGGTCCCTTTACAACAATGTTGTCCTTCTTGAAATTGTTCCTCTGTAACCTAAATGGGTGATTCATGGGCAAAAAGCATCTATGGCAATCAAAGTAACAAATCTTTCCCCCGAAGTTCAGACGGAAACAATCTGTGTCCTTCGCACATATCGGGCATGTCAACCTTCCATGACAACTCCAACCAGAAAAAATACCGTATGCCGGAAAATCGTGGACCGACCACAGATACGCAACTCGAAGATTGAATTTTTGTTTCTGGTCATAGTCATATGCTTCAACTCCTTTCCACAATTGTTTTAACTCTTCAATTAAGGGCTTCAACATCACGTTTAGTCGTGTTCCAGGATGATCTGGACCGGGTATAATGAGACACAGGAACATAAATTCATATTTCATACAAAATGAAGGTGGAAGGTTGTATGGAATAGCAAACACGGGCCAACAAGAGTACGACGATGCCGTTACATTGAAAGGCGTGAATCCATCAGTTGCCAACCCGATGCGAACATTCCTTGCATCACTAGCAAAGTCTGCATCAAAATCATCTAGAGCCTTCCATGCCGCACCATCAGATGGGTGCACCATTACTTGATTATTCTCACGTACACCTTCTTTATGCCATCGCATATGTCTAGCGGTTTTCTTTGATAGAAACAATCGTTTCACCCGAGGTGTAAGAGGCATGTAACGAAGTTGCTTATGAGCAACCTCTGTCGTCACCTTCTCTCCGTCTTCATTTACGACCTCTACGAATCTCGGTTTACCACATTTTAAGCATTTCACCTCATTACTATGTTCTTTCCAGAACAGCATACAATTATCTCGGCACACATCAATTTTCTCATACTCCATACCGAGAGCAGAAAGCATTTTCTTTGACTGATACATGTCTTTCGGCACCTTATGGTTCTTAGGAAGGATATCGCTGATCATATTCAAGAGCTCCTTATAACAATTGTTTGAAAATGCAAACTTTGACTTAATAGCCATAATACGAGTCACGAAAGCGAGAACGCTTACGGTGGTGTGCTCATGCAATGGCTCTTCTGAAGCTCGAAGGATGTCGAAAAACTTTTGAACCTCCGGTGTTGGAGGATCCTCGGGGTTTGATTCAAACTCCGGTCGTATAGCATCAACCATCTCATCCATCCTATCGTCAGCAACGCTATCATCTTCTTCTTCCACTACTAATACCGTTTTTTCAAGACCTGTCTCGCCGTGAAAAGACCAAACTTCATAACCTGGCACGAAACCATATTTGCAAATATGCAATGACAACGTCCTCTTGTCTTGCCAACGAGAATTTCTGCACTTCATGCATGGGCACCTCGCGCCAGTGTTTGTTGTCAAAGCGAATGCACGATCAACAAATTTCTCAGCGTTGATTACCCACTCCCTCGTGTGAGCTCCACTTTTCATCCAACCACTATACATCCACCGTCGGTCGTCCTCAGCCATTCTATATGCAAAACATTCATTCAATCAAAGGGCTCGCAACAAACACACACCCTGGCCACCCCCCGCCTCCGCCTCCGGACAACGGAGGGGAAGTAGAGGCGGCCGGGCGGCCGACGACGCAAGGGGAAGCAGAGCCCACCGACGACGCGATTCACCATGGCGTCCGGCTGTGACCGCCTGGACGCCTAGTCGACGCAGGCGATGCCGTGACAACCATGGTCTATAGGAAAAGATAGGTCCTAAACCCACCCAAGAGTGACCGACAAAACGTGGTATTTATGACGAGCCATGAGTCCGAACGAAATTTCAGCAGCATAACACCGCTGTTCTCCAATTGCACGCCTGATAGTGGTGCAATGGAGAACAACAAGGTTATGTTACTGAAATCTCATTCGGACTCATGACTCATTATAAAACCACGCTCTGTCGCCCACTCTGAGGCTGTCCAAAAAGGGACAATTCCGGACCTACACATCTCACACGCATGACACGTGTGAGACATGTTGGTCCGAAACGGGTGACGCATAGGTTTCGTTACACTATCTACGTTGTTGTCAAATAAAAAATTGCATACGAAAAGAAATATATATAATAATAAAGTATATATATATATAATATACTAATCACCGTAATGAAATCATCAACAAACCACAAATTAACACAAGAATATAATTAATAGCACATATATATTTCAATTTTACCACACAACCCATTTAAATTTCAGATCATTTAAAGCCCATTTGTAAACCATAACTCAGTCGAGACTCGAGAGGGGGGCCGTCCATAACTCAGTCGGCCGTCCAGAGACACCTGGCGACCAATTGCTGACGGAAGTCAGCCTTTGGCCGACGGAAGTGCCCTGCTACGCCCTCGCCATGCCCTATCGAGCCCTCGCCGCGCCATCGCCGCGAGGGAGGGGGAGAGGATTAGAGAGGCAGAAAGGAGAGAGGTGCCACGGGGAGGGGTAGCAGAGGCGGTGGTGGCACAAGGGGAAGGGGTAGCAGAGGCGGCGACGCGGCGCACGGGGAAGGGTAGCGCAGAGGCGGCGACCGGCGGCGCAAGGGGAGGGGTAGCAGAGGCGGCGGCCAGCGGCGCAAGGGGCAGAGGTGGTGGCGCAAGTGGAAGGGGAGGTAGAGAGTCGACTCAGTCGAGACTCGATAGGGGGGCTAGCTAGGGCGACGCGCTGACGCCTTAGTCAAAGGCACTTTCACCTAGTCGGCCGCCCAGAGACACCTGGTGACCACCTAGTCACCATGGGTGATGCCTTGAATGGCCAGGCGGGCGCCCAACTCCACCAGGCGAGGCTAGCCGGCATGGCGCTCGGTGCGGACCGCCTGGATGCCTAGTCGGCGCCTAGGTGACGCCGTGACAACCATGATCCAATTCATTACAACATGACAACATGACAATATATTAAAAAATTCCTCAGTCCTGACATTATTAGTTTTATTTGACTATAAATCTGGTCTATGTCTCATGCCACATGTTCTTTTCACAAAAACACTGATTAAATGATTTCATCACTATGTCATCAACCTCAAGCAATATGAGAGCATCCAAAAATGCAATAAACATTGATTCAATTCAATAAACATGCAATAAACATGCAATAAAAATTACTTGGGAACGACGGCGGCGACGGCTACGGTCGGCGGGTGATGGGTGAATGGTGGCGGCGGCGGCGGGGTGCCGGGATGGACGGCGGTGGTCACCGGCGTGGGCGGTGGCCGGCGGCCGGGGGCCGAGGACACGGCGGCGACGGGGCACCGATGGCGGTTGGCCGGTGGCGGGTGTGTCCGGGACGCGGCGGCGGCGGGAGGATGCGGCGGCGGCGGCGGGAGGCGTCCGGGACGCGGCGGCGGCGGGAGGATGCGGCGGCGGCGGCGGGAGGTGGTGGCGGCGGTAGGCGGCTGCGGCAGGGCGAGACGGGCGGGCGCACGCGCGTACAGGGAGATTAGGTCTCCCTGTACGCGCGCACAATTGGGGAATAATCCCCCTAACTTCCGTCGGCCAGCATTAAAGCCGACGGAAGTTAGCTAACTTCCGTCGGCTTTAATGCTGGCCGACGGAAGTTAGGGGGATCCGGGCGGCCGCGAAAAAACCCCGCTAACTTCCGTCGGCCACTGTCAGAAGCCGACGGAAGTTAACTTAACTTCCGTCGGCTCGTGGAGGCCGACGGAAGTTATTTAACTTCCGTCGGCTTGCCCAAAAGCCGACGGAAGTTAACTTGGCCGACGAAAATATTCTGTTTTGTTGTAGTGTATAAATAGGTCCCAACCCCCTAGGGTTAGGGTTGACTCATTTGCAATTAATCATGAGAGTCCAATTTTTCCCCCGCCGCCATAGTTTTTTCCCCACCGCCACTATTCTTCCTGATTTTTTCGCCGTCGCCTCTAATTCCTCCGTCGCCTCTGATTGTCTCTCAAAACCAGGGTCATGGCAGCAGCTCGATCCTTGTGCAAGGTTAGGTGCTAGGCGTGTTGCAGCACGCAAGTAGCAGCACACACAAACTGGCCTTGAAGCGCGCGGCAGCCGAGGCATAGGGGAAGCAGCACAGTGCACATGGCCACAAGCTTTCACGCATCGCGAGGTGCACCAACAGCTCTGCTGCCTAGGCGTAATGGGATTTCTGGCGAATTCTAACGGCTTCATGCCGTGGCATTTCGCTTTAATCTCTGACACACGCAGTAGGCAACGGGGAGGCTTGGATGACTGCAACAGCCGGGCAGAGAAATCGACGGGATCCCGTGCGGCGTCTTCTTTCTATGAGATTGCACTAGGCTGGATTCGGCTTCATGCAGTAGCAGCACGATAGTCCAAGGTGCCAGGGCAGACTGCACGAGGTGCTGCAACATCTGTGGTTGAGGCACTCGGTCAAATTTTTTCCCCATCACCGACGTGTGACTGTGAGAAGGAGACAACCGACTTAAACGCACGAAAACCAAGCTTGCAATACTATAGCACATTGAAGCCACCGCAAAGAATAGGAGTCGGTCAAAAAAAATAGTACTAATCCCTTTTCTCGATCTACCTACAATACATCATTTTTATTCCTGGTTACTTCATGATTTATTCACTTAATCAGTACTTTATTTTCATATTGCACTATGAATGTTTATTGATATATCTAGGTGTTTTTTTGTGCACATCAAGTGTTTGTTGATTCATCTGTGAACACATTTTTATTTACTGCATTTATTTTGTTTAGTTTAAATGTGTTAAATATTGTGGATGGTTTGGATATACTTGATGGATTATCAGTGTGTTTGGTGAATTATCTGAGGAACTGTCTTTTGAACCGTGAGTTAACTTAATCCGCCTTCAAGCACTTTGTTGGTGTCTTTTTGATTAGGACACCTGTCATTTTTGGGCTAGATTATTTTAGTACCTGTGTTTTGTTTTCGCTTCTACTTATTGTTTGTTGAGGTGCGTTGGGGGTTGGGAAAAGGCCATTGATTCGAAAGAATTTTTTAGGCGCCCATTCACCCCCCCTCTGGTCGCTACTTTCGGTCCTATAAGTGGTATCAGAGCTTGGTTAGGGTTTTCCATACCTTAATCGGTTCTAACCCCAGGTAGTGATCATGACTTCCTCTGGTAAAGTCCCGTCCCTTGAAGCTTTTGGCTACACTTATTGGAATACTCGCATGCGAGCCTATCTCATGAGCTAGAGCTCAGACATTTGGGATATTTGTGTTCACGCTACTTTTTCTGTGCTTCCTGTTGCCGAGCGCACTTCTCCTGATATAATCGCCCAACATCGGAACAATAGCAAAGCGATGAACATTTTATTTTCTGGTTTAGGTCCTAGTGAGTTTGAGCGTGTTTGCCATCTCGACACTGCTCGAGAGATCTGGGCTACCCTCCAGGCACACCATGAGGAGACAACTCAGGTCAAGGCTAGGCTCTATCAGACCTACCGACGTGAGTATGAAAATTTCTTACAGAAGCCGGGAGAGACTGTTGAGGATTTGTTTGGTCGCTTTCAATCGATCATTAACAAGCTTCAGGCCAACAAGGCTGATCATGATCAGCTGGTCTCAGATCATGAATAGGCGCTCAAGGTTCTTCATACCTTGGACCCTAAGATCTAGGAGATCAAGGTATCTTCTATTGTTGATAGTGCTTCCTATGATACCTTGACTATCACAAAGCTTTTCAGTAAGCTCAAGGCCTCAGAGGTTGATATCCAGTTGAGATCAAATCTCACTTGTTTTGGCTCAAAAACCCTAGCCCTTGCGACACCTTCTGCCGATCCTACTGCTTTGGGTTGTGCTACGTTTTCTTTGATGTCTATCTCCGAGGACCAGCTTGATTCGCTAGGAGATGATGATCTGTGTTTGTTTAACAACCGGGTGCGTCGTGTCTATGATAGACGAATATTCAGAAGACACGGCACACAATCTGGATGCTTTGAGTGTGGTGATCCAGGTCATTTCATCGCTGACTGCCCCAAGCGGAAGAGTTACAAGAAGGGCACCAGCGGTGGCTCCTACGACTCCAGCAAGCACGACAGCTCTACCTTCACAAAGGGCAAGCCCAAGATGAGGTTCTTTCGAAAGGCTCTGAAGGACTACCGGCGTGAGAACAAGAAGTGAGACAAGGCCTTCTTCGCCGAGATGGAGAGAAGCTACTCCAAGAGGTCATCGTCTTCTTCCTCGTCTTCAAGCTCAAGTGATGAAGAGATCGTGATCAAGAAGGGGAAGGACAGGATGATCCGGTGGGCCTCTGCTTCATGGCCTTTGGGGACAAGCCGAAGAGTCGCTCGCATCATAGCCAAAGACTCCGCAAGAGCTTCTGCTCAATGGCTCTTGGGGTAAGGAAGAGAAGGGCTCCCCCGACAACTCCGACGATGACGACGATGAAAAGGTATCTTCCTATAAACAAGAAGTTGTTGAATTACTAGAAGAGAACCGTTAGGAGTTGAGGTATCGGGAGAAACTGCTTAGAGGGGCTAAGAAAAGGATAGAAGATCTTGAGAGTGAGCCTGTCATGGCCAATGGAAAGATTGAGAGTCTATCTTCTTCTCCTTGCTTGGGTGGTAGCAGTGAGTGCCCTAACTGTGAGGTGTTGTTGTGTGACCTGACGACTCTGAAGTCCAGGTACACAGAGAGGGTAGATGAGAGAGATGATTTGGCCACTGAGCTTGAAAGCGCTCAGCTGGAGCTGAAAGATGCTCATGCCACTGTCGTCATGCCCTGTGTAGACTGCCCATCCCATTTAGCTAGTTTAGCTGAGCTGAGAGCCAAGAGTGATGAGCAGTTGGGCGAGTTAGCTAGAGTAAGAGCTGAGTTGGAGCAGACTAAGCTAGAGCTTGAGACCTTGTCAGTTCCATCCACTGTTTGTGAGAACTACTTGTTCCTGAGATTGGAACTGATCTAGCTAAAAGCTGAGAAGTATGTCCAAGTTGATAGAGAGTGAGAAATCTGCTTGTCTCAGGTGGAGGTTCTAGCTTCTTTGAGAGAGGGGCTAGCTGATGCTTAGAATGAGAACTTTTACCTCCGTCAGATCCTGAGTTGGGTGAGTGCCAGAGAGCCATGACTTGGCATGATGATCCAGCAGTTCAAGGGCAGGATGGGTTTGGGATAGGTTACACCTACACCAAGGAGGATTTTGAGAGTGCCATTAGTCGTGCAATGGAGTGGAGTAAGATGACTCCTGAGCAGAGATATCTCAAGACTCACTCCACTGAGTCTTTTCCAGGCTAGTCAGCCCAAGGATGGAGTGTTTCAAGAATAACTTAAAGCTCTACCCAAGAAGTCTGTCTTGGTCCCAAAGCCTAAACATCTCCAAACTTCTCTTGACTCTCTACCTGGACCCTCTCACACCAAAGAGTCTACACCCAGCACCACCAAGCCTAAGAATCCCAAGCCTCAACCACATCCCAAGAAGCATACCTATCACTTTGAGTTTTGTCAAAGAGACGGGCATCTTGAGGAATTTTGCTTCAGGAAGAAGCGGGTTGAGAGAGTAGAGAGAGCTCAAGGTAGACAGGAGTAGTTCTACCAGCAGGGTGGTAGATAGAGAGTCCCTTGATGCGGAGAGAGGCTAGAGGTCAGGCCACGTCGTGTAGGTGGTGGTAGAGGAGACGACTTTCATGACAGTGCTCCGGAGGGTGGTTTTCGCTCCGGCAGAGTTCCAGGTCGTTCTGGATATGGCTTTGGACCTCGTGGTCGTGACTTTAGGCAGAACAGAGGACCGCGCTTTGAGCCGCGTTTTGGTCCAGACTCTTATGATTCCTTCTGCTTTCCTACTTTCGAGCAGATGGCTCGACACTGGTTTATCTCTTTCGCTAAACCTAGTGTCGGACTGTTTGCTCCCACTTATGACCATTGATCTTGCAGGATCGAGGACTGGAGGACGTGTGGATCATGGATTCAGAATGTTCTCGCCACATGATGGGACATCGCAGATGGTTCTCCAACCTCACTCCCCTGAGCTCAAAGGAGTACATCACTTTCGGGAACAGTGGTCAAGGGAAGGTACAAGGTATTGGGTCGATTCGCATCTCTAATCATTTCTCTTTGAAGAATGTTGCTTTAGTTGGAAACTTGAATTTTAATTTGATTTCAGTTTCACAACTTCTTGAGGATGGTTTAGAGGTTCGCTTTAATAAAGGCATGTCTTCTTTTGTTGATTCTAGAGGATATTTGGTGTGCCAAATCTTACCCTTCAGTAAGGTTTTTCGTATTGATTTATCTAGTTCTTCTGGTCCTTCTCGCTATTTGATTGCTGGATCCTCCTCTAAGCTATGGAAGTGGCATAGGAGGTTAGGTCATTTGAACTTTGATCTGCTAGTCAGATTGAGCTCTATGGACCTTATCCAAGGATTGCCCAAGCTTAAGATGGAGAAGGATCTAGTTTGCCATCCCTATCATCATGGGAAAATGGTTGCTGCTTCTCACGCACCTGTGACTCAGGTGATGAATTCGTACCTGGGAGAGCTGTTACACATGGATACTGTTGTTCCAGCTCGGGTACGCTCAGTCGGTGGGAAGTGGTACGCTCTTGTGATAGTTGATGACTTTTCTCGATTTTCGTGGGTTTTCTTTCTGGAGTCTAAGGATGAGGCTTTTCAGTTTGTTCATGACCTGATTTTGAAGCTAAAGAACGAGAACAATGGTCGGATGCGAGCAATTCGCTCTGACAACGGCTCTGAGTTTAAGAAATCTCAATTCATCAGTTTCTGTAGTGATCAGGGTCTTGAGCACCAATTTTCTGCCCCTTACACTCCCCCACGGAACGGCATTGTGGAACGAAAGAACCTCACGCTGGTCGAGATGGCCAGGACAATGCTCGATGAGCATAGTACTCCTAGGCACTTTTGGGCTGAAGCCATGAACACAGCTTGCTATATGGCCAATCGCATTTTTCTTAGAACTTACCTAGGTTAGACATCATATGAGTTGCGATTTGGCAGACAGCCCAAGGTGAGTCACTTGCGAGCGTTTGGCTGCAAGTGCTTTGTGCTCAAGAAGGGAGGGAATTTGGATAAGTTTGAGTCTCGTTGCTGGGATGGAGTCTTTCTTGGTTATGCTTTGCATTCTCGAGGCTTCCGTGTGTGGAACCTCGACTCTCAGCAGCTTATCGAGACGTGTGAGGTTTCTTTTGATGAGTCCATGCCTTCACTAACTCCTTTTGAGCTTTCTAGAGATGATGAGCTTAGAGAGTCCATCTTTGAGGAAGATGATGACACTCCTGCTGTTGATGAGGGTGGGCCTTCTGCACAGCCTGCAGACCCCACACCTTCTGAGACTTTGATTGAGGATGAGGGTGGACTCTTGATCACTCCTTCTACTTCGATCGAGCCCCCTCAACCGAGTCTAGAGGTGCCAGTTGCTGACTCCGGTGAGGTGGCGTCAGATCATCTAGGATCCCGAGCAGTTCAGTGTGATCACCCCTCAGAGCTCATCATCGGTGATCTCACTTCGAGGTCCTTGCGTTCTTCTGTTGGCTTGCTTGCTATGTTTGCTGAGTCTGTGTTTGTTGCCACCTTTGAGCCTATAGATGTTTCTCATGCTCTTTCTGATGCAAATTGGATAAACGCCATGCAAGAAGAGCTTGAGAATTTTGTTCGCAATCGGGTTTGGACACTGGTTGAGCTGCCACCTGGATGCAATCCTATAGGCACCAAGTGGGTGTTTAAGAACAAGCAAGGTGAAGATGGGGTTGTGGTGTGCAACAAAGCTCGACTAGTTGCACAAGGTTTTTTCCAGAAAGAGGGTATTGATTTTGAGGAGATTTTCGCCCCTGTTGCCCATCTTGAATCCATTCGCATAATTTTGGCTTTTGTTGCTTCTAAAGGTTTTAAGCTTTTTCAAATGGATGTCAAGAGTGCTTTTCTGAACGGGTATATAGAGGAGGAGGTCTATGTTAGGCACCCCCGGTTTTGAGAACCCTAAGTTTCCTCGTCATGTTTTCAAGTTGCAAAAAGCTTTATACGGTCTGAAACAAGCCCCCAGGGCTTGGTATGATCGCCTAAAGCAGTTTTTGTTGGGGAACGACTTTGTGATGGGTTCTGTGGACAAAACTCTTGTCTTGCTCTGAGATGGCTCAGACTTATTGATTGCTCAGATTTACGTGGACGACATTATTTTTGGTGGTTCTACTAATGAGCTTGTGTCCAAGTTTTCTGAGCAGATGCATAGTGAGTTTGAGATGAGCCTCATGGGTGAGCTCAAGTACTTTCTAGGGATCTAGATCAAGCAGACCAAGGACGACATCTTCATCCACCAGAGCAAGTACACGTGGGGCATGCTGAAGAAGTTCGACTTCGGTGGAGAGCTGAAGCCTCAGATGACCCCAATGGGTACATCTGGGGGCCTGGACAAGGATGAGAGCGGTGTCAAGGTCAACGAGAGAGAGTATTGAGGGATGATTGGATCGCTGTTGTACTTGACGGCGATGATACCAGACATTTAGTTTGCCATGGGACTGTGCGCGCGTTTTCAGTCTTCACCACATGCATCTCATCGGCAGACTGTCAAGCGTATTTTCAGGTACCTTACCTATGCGCCTAATCTAGGTCTTTACTATTCAACATCATCGTCTCTTGAGTTATCTGGCTTTTTCGACGCTGATTTTGGTGGGTGCCGGCTAGATCGAAAGTCAACTTTCGGTACTTGTCAGTTTCTTGGTTCTTCGCTTATATCTTGGTCTTCTCGAAAACAATCTGGAGAGGCTGAGTATGTAGCTGCTGCTAGCTGCTGCTCACAGTTGGTTTGTATGATTTCTACTTTGCAAGATTTTGGGTTGTTCTTCCCTGCCAGAGTTCCTTTATTTTATGATAGCACTAGCACGATAAGTGTAGGGGAAAACCCATGTCTTCATTCAAAAACCAAACATATTGATGTGCACTTTCACTTTCTGAGGGATCAATATGAGAAAGGTGTCATTGACCTTGTTCATGTTGATACTCATCATCAGTTGGCTGACATTTTCACCAAACCCCTAGATCAGTCTACTTTTGAGCGTTTACGAGGGGATTTGAGAGTTGTGTATCCTTTTTAGGATAGTTTTGAGTCAGTTTTTCGTTTTCTTTACTCTTTTCTTGAGTCTTTTTGTGTGAGTTCATATCATGCATATTCACATATCACATTTTGAGCTTGCTTCTGTTATATGATTGATCTACTTTACTTGCTCTAGCTAGTATATGCTTTTAAATACTTGTTGATGATCATGCTTTGCTTCAGTTCACATGATATGTCTGATATTTGTTATATGCATGGTTTTTATGCTTTAAAATTGAAAAATGATCACCATTGCTTCTGGTAACTAGCATGTGTAGGCTGAATGCTTCTGCTATCTTTTACATACCTTGTAGCTAGCTTCTTACTTGGATGCAGATATGCAACTTGGACATCTATATGCTTTAAACATGAAAAATGTTTTATCAAAATGATAAAAAATCAAAAAAATGAAAAATTCATGCCTTTTTATGCTTAATTGAAAAGATCCAGGTGGGTTTGCTTTGTCGCATTGCTTTGTTCTGGACTGCTTACCATAGCACTTTGGTATGAACTAGGATAGTGTAATGTATGCCAAGACCAATGTCTTAAGCTTTTGATGGTCCAGTTCTGGCATAGGCTTGACTTGGTCGGTTAGCATAAGGTTGACATGCAAATAACCCCTGGAAAAAATAAAAAAGGAAAAGAAAAAGACTGAAGATTAAAAAGATAACAAGTTTGCTGAAGCAGTTTGTTATGGACAATGCTTATCTTGGTAGATATAAGCTAGCATTTGCATCTCATGTTTTACCTTGTTTGTCGACTAGAAAATGTGGTGATGCTTTTGTTTTCAAAAATATAAAAATGTGTGCTAATGACTTTCTTTAGATATCATCTGTTGCACTGATCATGCCATGTGTCCTAGACAGTACTTCTTTTGCTATACTTGTTAGATGTTGTAATCGTAGTCAATCATATCTGAGAAGCATGCTTTTTACACTCAACTTGCACCCCAGTTGCATTCATTGCATATTTTGAGGGGGAGCTGCATTTCAGGGGGAGTTTGAGTCTGTGTCTCTTTAGAGTGCATTTAGTCTCACTTGATGAGTCCAATTGTCAACAAGGGGGAGAAATTTTGGGTTACTCGATCTTTTAGAAGAGTTTAGGGGGAGTTTTGGCTTTCTTTGGGATTTGTTTCAGGGGGAGTTTTTAGTCTCTTTTGCCCTTACTCTTTGGATATCCTTGTTGAAAATTCTGAGATTGCACTCATTTGAGTTTTTATTTTTGTTTAACCACAATGACCGTTTTCTGGTTTTTGTTTAGCTTTTGGTCATTAGGGTTAAATTTGTTTTATTTTCTTCTTTCGGTTTTCTTTTGTTTTGTTTTCGTGTTTCCACGTGTTTTGCAGGTTCTGAAGAATTGCTGAAGAAGGTGTTGAAAATGCACTCATCAAGGGGGAGATTGAGGAGTCATGTTGAAGTGCATGGGCCTTATGGCTCCAGATGTGATGAGTGATTGTCAACGGAAGTCAAAGAGGAGACGTGAAGAGAAGATGACACATGTCATGTCTGGGCTGCGTGTGACTCAGGTACATAGGCAGCGAGCGATTGTCGGGCAGAGGGGCCGTGGAGTCGGGCTGGCCCAATCCGAGTACATGGGCTAGGAGCGATAGAGGATCCACTGGTCTATTGACTGGGATTGACTCAGGTACACGGGCGGCGAGTGATTGCCGGGCTAAGTGAGTCGCGGAATCGTACTAGCCCAATCCGGGTAACCGGTGCGAAGATGACGGACGCTTTGTCAGTTTCAGTGGAAAACTGACGACCACTTTTTATCTTTATTTAGGACTTTACTATTTTGCCTTTAGGCCCACAGTCTGTGTTATTCGAGTCAGTAAAAAAACCCTAAGGGCATTTCGGTTATTTCCAATTTTATTTTCAGTGTCTTTATAATTTACCCTAGGGGTAAATTTGTCTTTTTCCCTTTTGTTGGGCTGCCTATAAATAGGCCCCAACCTACTAGGGTTAGGGTTGACTCATTTGCAATTAATCACAAGAGTCCAATTTGTTTCCCCCCGCCGCCATAGTTTTTTTCCCCGCCGCCACTGTTCTTCCTGATTTTTTTCGTCATCACCTCTTATTCCTTCGCCGACTTTGATTGTCTCTCAAAACCAGGGTCATGGCAGCAGCTCAATCCTTGTGCAAGGCTAGGTGCTAGGCGTGTTGCAGCACGCAAGTAGCAGCACACGCAGACTGGCCTTGAAGCGCACGGCAGCCGACGCATAGGGGCAGCAGCACAACGCGCGTGGCCACAAGCTTTCACGCATCGCGAGGTGCACCAGCAGCTCTGCTGCCCAAACGGAATGGGATTTTTGGCGAATTCTAACGGCATCACGCCCCGGCATTTCGCTTTAATCTCTGACACACGCAGCAGGCAACGGGGAGGCTTGGACAACTGCAACAGTCGGGCAGAGAAATCGACGGGATCCCGTGCGGCGTCTTCTTTCCGTGAGATTGCACCAGGCCAGATTCGGCTTCACGCAGCAGCAGCACGGCAGTCCAGGGCGCTAGGGCGGACTGCACGAGGCGCTGCAGCATGCGTGGCTAAGGCACTCGGTCAAATTTTTTCCCATCGCCGACGTGTGACTGTGAGAAGTAGACAGTTGACTCAAACGCACGAAGACCAAGCTTGCAATACTGTAGCACATTGAAGCCACTACAATGAACAGGAGACGGTCAAAAAAAAATAGTACTAATCCCTTTTCTCGATCTATGTGCAATACATCATTTTTATTTCTGGTTGTTTCATGATTTATTCACTTGATCAGTACTTTATTTTCATATTGCACTATGAATGTTTATTGATATATCTAGGTGTTTTTTTGTGCACATCAAGTGTTTGTTGATTCATCTGTGAACACATTTTTATTTACTACATTTATTTTGTTTAGTTTAAATGCGTTAAATATTGTGGATGGTTTGGATATACTTGATGGATTATTAGTGTGTTTGGTGAATTATCTGAGGAACTGTCTTTTGAACTGTGAGTTAACTTAATCTGCCTTCAAGCACTTTGTTGGTGTCTTTTTGATTAGGACACCTGTCATTTTTGGGCTAGATTATTTTAGTACCTGTGTTTTGTTTTCGCTTCTACTGATTATTTGTTGATGTGCGTTGGGGGTTGGGAAAAGGCCATTGATTCGAAAAAAATTTTTAGGCGCTCATTCACTCCCTCTGGTTGCTACTTTCGGTCCTACAACGGGTTCTGAAGCTCTCTAGGCGAGAGTACTCCGGGATGCAGATAGTGGTAGAGACACTAGCTTTTAGTACTAGGGTCCCCACGGTCGGCGCCAAACTATTGTAGTATTTGCGTTAGCTACAAATAGGTTTTTGTAGTAAGAATGTGGAGATGGAAGAGAGAACCTTGAAGGGTTCCTTCGAGGGGGAGAGAGGATGTATATTGGTTCGAGCCTCCCCTGGAGGATAATAACCCTACATCAAGTTTGCTATGATTTGGCATCATGTTACCTCTGTAGAATTTGTCCTTATTACAAGGGCAGTGCCCTGCTTTTATAGGCAAGAAAGTAAAGGAGTAAAAGAGAGTAAACTAGGCTACTTTACATGCAACTTTTACAGACCGGATAGGTATACGGCATACTAGCGGTGTGGGCCCGATATTTCTTCTTCTGGACCGAAGCACCTACCGGAGGGTCTCGACCGGAGCTCATTGAGGGGGCCTTGAAGGGGCTCCGGAGAGGACTCCGAAGAGGGCTCTAAAGAGGCTCCGGAGGAGGCCCGAAGGGGTCCCAGAGGCTTGGCTCTAGAGGGGACCCAAAGGCTTGGCCTTCAACGTGTAGTTCTTTACAGCACTTGGAGTAATCTAGGACGAAGGGGCCAGAGTCCGTCTTTGGGCTTCGCTAGCCTAGCAGGCTCCGAGTCCGAAGCCTTCGGAGGCTGACATCATTTGACCCTTGTTTAAGGAAAAAGACATTTCCCCAACACATATGAAGCAGGTATATATGGATCATTCCTAAACATGTATGTGCGTACTCGTTAGATGTAAATTTTGATCTAATATTATATCCCCATATATAAAATTGGAAATAAATAAACCCTGATAAATGGGTAAATAGAATTGTCATCCCTAGTCTAGAGCCTATGCATGAGTATGTACAACTAATATTATGGAGTGGATGCTAGTTATCTTAGCTAAAGCATTTTCATTATGGATGCTATTCTTGATTTACTATTTATGGTAATAGCAAGCCTCCCTATTTAAATTGGATTTCTATTTTTCTATTCACTCTAGTGTCCATTCTAAATATGATTTTCTATTTCAATGTATCTATATTTTATCAATATATTTTAACCACCAATAATTATATTTTTGCAACAACTAGTTTAATATTAGTTGACATATATTTTTATATCAATTAGAAATTTGTACTGCCTAAATCTTGTACTTTGTTTTTGCTTATGATTATTGGTAAAGAGGAAAACGGTTCCATCATCTATGACTTTTCTCAATGGTGTTATTTTATGTCGTACGTAATGGTATGATCATTTGTTACTTTTCTCTATGGCATTTATATACATTGTATGTAACGATCCAATCGTTTGTTACTTTTTTCAAGTGTTGGGCGGTTGCTCGATAACAAGTTCTGGTTATTTGCTAAAAGAGGGAAGGAGATAAGAAGCCAATTAAAAATTACAAGCAAAACAACAAAAACAATGAAGTTATTTAATAAATCATGCTTACTATAAAATTCATACAACTCGGAGCGATTACATGGTGTAAGTGTAACCCATATGATGTCAATTAAGTGTAACCCATCACCCGCAAGCGTCGTATACCCACGAGTATACCCGTTTACCCGTGAGGAAGTCAAATAGAAGAGGAGAGGAAGCGCTCGGGGCAACGTCGTGCCGCACGTGGGACACTGGCGAGGGGTGGTGCTCGGGACACCGACGAAGGGCGGCGCTCGGCATGCCGCGCCAATGGGGTGGCGCGCAAGACGAGATGTCTGTGTGGGGCGACACGCGGGACGTGACATCGATGGGACGATGCGCGGGACGCCAGTGCGAGGCAACATGAGGGACGCCGACATGAGGAAGCGTGTGGAACGCCTGCATAGGGACCTGGGAGCCACATATGCATAAGCTACTAGAGGGATTAAGGGTGTGTTTGGTTGAGCTGTGGTTGTGGGAAAAAGCTGTTGTTGGCTGTGGACTATGAAAAAGCTGCTGTGAGATGTCAGCTGTGAGAAAATTGAAAGTCGTTTGGCTGAAACGACTGTAGAGAAGCTGCTTTGAGCTGTGAGCCATGTAAAAAGTATGTAATGCCCCTGTATACTTCAAACGCTGATCGTTGTAAAATACTAATTATATTGCGTTGTAATTTGTAGGTAGGTTGTCAATCTGCTAATTGTAATTTGCATGGATCCTTGCCAACACATTGTATTCAGAATGTATTCAACCATGGCCATCAAAATATGTACCAAATCATATGTGTCACAACTGCTTGTGGTCATCAATGGAGGGGCACATAATATTTGCTCATCAAGAATGCAGAGATCGGAACATAATAAATATCATTTCCAATTAAATAATTGTCCAGTTTCCGATGCTTGATCAAATTATGAATTTTACGATCTCTCACATGAATAAACTCAACCAAGCACGCAGACATAATTACATCAGCGATTCAGCAATTATCATGCATACACTATTATATGAACTTGGCACATCATGGCACAAGGACCTGTAGCCTTAACCGTGCCTCCGCAACTAAATTCAGCTGTTCATTCCTCGTCTAGATTTTCTCGTGCTGCAACAAGAACTTCAGCATATATAACTTGCTCTATCTTCTCAATCTCAATCTTATCGATTTCATTCTGAAACAAAAATGTGTAATACTTAGTTCAAGTGACTCATCAATATTCAATGCACAATATATTCAATCTTCATTGAGTTAAAGCAAATCTGAAAGGGAAAAATATTTTCAATGTTAAAAGATAGTGAACAAATTAGTCAGACTTTGAAGCCATGAGTACTGAAAACCATGAGCAAGTACTACTAATTGAAAATGTGAATGTGTGACAGCCATAAACTGCGGAAAGAAGTTTGAAGCGGAAGCAGGAGAACTGAAAACATTGATCTGACCATGTTTGATCCAAAAGTTATTGTCGTGCGATTCCATGTTAGCACCTAGAGATGGATACTTGTGATAGAGAACAACCAATAGTCATAGCTATGTGCTGCAATGACATGAAATCACCACTAGGACTTTCCTCACGCAAATATCACCTAGCAGCATTAAGCTAAATGAAATAGAACAGTATAAAGGGAGATCATCCTGATTTCTTCGACTCTAAACCCCGATGATTACAAATAGCACAAAGATTGCTCTAAACCTGAGGTCAGCTGCATCAATTAACATTCTTAGGTCCATGGCATATTTCGTAATAAATCAGAGAGGACATGAGGGAGTTATACCTGTTCATCGCCTTTGCTACTGCACCTCTGCCGCTAGCCCCTTGCTTCTCTTCTGCGCCACATCCAGGGAAAAGAGGAGTGGCGTTGTGGCCAGTAAAGGCAGGAGAGGAGCCGCGCCTACTCCGGTGGCCATCGGCGAGGCCTTCCTAGCCGCGGGCCCTGTAACCCTAGCCGGTAGAAGGGAGGAGAGGAGTGGAGGACGCGAGCTCTATCGTCATCGGCGGGGGTTAGAAATAACAAAACGAAACGTTTTTCCTCACTTACGAGTGGCAGGCGGGTAATAAACCCAAATTTCTTCCACCCGAAGCCACCAAAAGCAGCTGGGGAGTGGCTGCCAATTTTGAACTACGCGGAAGCTGCTTTTTGTGAAAGCCAACGATCAGATTTGAACCCTTTGGTTAGCTTTTAGCTTTTAAAAAGCAGAAGTTGTTTCTAAAAGCTGAACCAAAGGGACCCTAAGATTTAAGAGAGTGGCGGCTGAGGTAAGAGGGAAGGTGGGCGTGGAGAGAGGAAAGAGAAGAAGGAAGAGAAGAGTTAATGTTTAGGATTTATTTTTATATTAAATATAATCAGGTAAATGAATATAGATAATCAATACCTATATTTATACTCATTTATCTATCGAATATAATATTAAAGATATTTCTATTTCTAATATAATTTTCACCCACGGGTTAACCAATAATCGGTAGGATTGCTAAGTTGCCTTCGTGTGAGTATGGTCGGGCACTACGCGCGTCTCCCTCCTCCACCGACCCAGCTAAAGTGGGGCCACTCTCAACAGGCCCATTCGAGAACCATCTACTTGCTCCGTCCCTTACTGTGGGTCCCACACACAGTCATCCAACCCTCTCCACGCGGTCCCCACCCTCACATTTTACTCTTCTCTCTTCCGCATCTCTTTGGGTCCTTGGGCCCAGCGATAGGTCCGTGTCAACCAGAGTAACTGTAAACACAGGGAGGGTAGGGTCTAGGGTTGGTAGGTCCCACCACTAGCAATCTGGCGTGTCGAGATTTGGCCTCACCTCGCGGGGCGCTTTGCCTTTCCACTCGCTTTGCTGCTCGCTCTCGTCGTCCGGTTGCCGTCCTTTTTCCTACGAGACGGAGAGTGGCGCTGGTGGGGCCCGCCGCTGGCGATGACGCGCGTGACGCTGATAGCCGATAGGCCCCCGCTGATGCTGTGAAGGCCAGTGCTAGCCTACCCTACATGGTTCGTGGATCGAGGAACAGTCGGTCGAGCCGAGCGTGAACCATGAACGGATGGCAGTGACTCTTTGTGACTGTGGTGAATGGTGAGTGGGTGGATGTCTCATGGCGATTGGCCGATAAGTACGTGATGAATCCTGCAGATACGTTGCAGGCTACTTACTAGTGAAGTAGTACCAACCATCAACCATGGCTGGCCATTATTGGGGTAGTTTGGATTCGACTCGTCTGGGGCAGTCAAACGCGACAGGGCAGCACAATCATGGTGGCCCTGAGACATCGGCGTTGTTGCAGCTTTGCAGCTAGCTGGAGGAATAGTACATGCCACAGTCATCGTCGCACAAACGAGAATGGGATTGGATCACAAATTTTTCCGAGGTGTACTAAACGGATCATGATACGCTTTCACAAGGACTGAAGGACGAGAGGGCCCATGTGTACAATATGGTGTACGTCGGTACATGTGCGGTGAACCGTCACTCCGTCAATATGTGTACCGTGTGACGTCGGTATATCCGTACAAGCACCGCGTCTCCCCTCGACCATGCAGTTGTGTAGAGTGTGTTGTGTGCCTGCATCGTCTAGGGCTAAAGCGGCCTTCAGCTAAAGTTTAGTATTTGTCAATGTTCGAATCTTAATTAGAATGATTAAATATAAATTAATTGTAAAATCCTAGGCTAATTCGTGAGACGAATTTATTAAATCTAATTAATCTGTCATTAGCACATGTTTACTGTAACGTCACATTGTTAAATTATTACCTAATTAGGCTTAATAAATTCATTACACAAATTAGTCTAAGGGTTATGCAGTTAGTTTTATAATTAACTCAGATTTAATTTTTCTAATTAGCATCCAAACATTCGATGTGACGGGTGCTAAAATTTAGCCTCAAACTAAACAACCAAGACTAGGCCTACAATAGGTATCATTATTCAAACCCATACCACAAGAAATAGATAAAATTAGGTAAAACTTGCTATGAATATGAATTCAAGGAAATATGAATAAACCATACCTCCCCCAATAACAGGCCTACATATATATTCCCGTCCCATCGCTCGGGGGCGCCATCCCACCATCGTGCGGGCGGTGCAGCCTTGGCAATGATCGATTGATCGAAGCCAACGGTTAAACCGAAATTGACAACGTCGTCGTCGTTTAGGTTTAATTTAAAAACTATTTATATAATTGAATAAAGTACGAACCAAATAAATATGATGATTGCCGTAGAACCGTTTTAAACCGTCAATTCATATTAATTAGGCCGATACACTAGCTTAATTTATACACAAATATACTTAAGGTGCGTTTTGTTCTTCTTTTGAAATATGTTTCTGAAAAAACAGAAGCTGAACTAAACGAGTTTATCAAAACTGCTTCTACTGTGAAAAAACAATTTTTTTCTAATAGAATTTTGGAAGCAGCTTGGACCCTGCTTTTCTGCTTTTGTTTTCTGATTTTTAGTACAGATTAAATAACATGAATTCAAGGTGTCTTGATTGATCTAATATTATTATAGTTTGTATTGCATTGCACAATTTCATAAGATAATATGTGATTGCTGGTTACTTTATGAGATTAACTATGTACTTTTTTATTTATCTAATATATTTTTCAATTATTTAGTTGCATCAATTTTGAGTGTTTCCTATTTATATATATGTATAGAATATTATAATGATAAAAATTATGTAAGCTATAAAAAACAGTCAGCTCACAACAATTTTTTCACGTTTCATTTCAACCAAACGAATTTTAGTTTTTTCACAGCAAACAATTCACAACAGCTTTTTTACAGCAGACAACTCATCAAACGCACCCTTACTTGGTTAGTAACTTGTAACCATACCTAACTAGCCATCTTATAATCTACGTCCTATAAGAGCATCTTCATTGTACTTGCTATCACACTTGTTATCCCCTAAAATAGCAAATATGATCCAAAAAAATCACTCCATTGTACTTGCTACTTAACTTATTATTTTAGGGGGCTTGCTATTCCTCTCTCCACACTTGCTACATCTAGCAAGCCAACCAAACTTGCTATTCCGTTGAATGTTGAGCTTGTTTAATTATTTTTATTTTCTTTGCATGTATATAAATTGATAAAATATAGTTACATTTAAATAGAGAATCATATTTAGCAAGTATATTGGAGTGAATAGCAAAATAACAAGTCAATTTGAATAAGAAGGCTTGCTATTGCTATGAATAGTAAGTCAAAAATAACAAGTATAATGGAGATGCTCTAAAAAGCCAATCAAACTTGCTATTTCATTGAATATTGAGATTGTTTAATTGTTTTCACTTTCTTTGCATATATATAAATTGATTAAATATAGTTCTATTTAAATAGCAATTCACATTTAACAAGTACATTAGAGTGTATATAAAAATAGCAAGTCAATTAGAATAAGGAAACTTGCTATTATTATAAATAGCATGTAGAATAGAGATGCTGTAAACAAATCAAATGAACTGGACTAGTAACCATACCTAACTATGCACGCTCCGGTTTTGACGGGGATGGGTAGGGGGTTCCGAGCGTGCCGCTCGCGTGAGCTCCAACGCGGGACACCATGACCGTTTCGGCCGCATACCGGCATACCGCAGAGCAGCCGCGAGGCGTATCCTTGTCGCACGAATCATGAGTGGGCTAGAGGTCGCAAGTCGGAAGCCTTGGCCCAAGAAATCGCGCTCGATGGCCCAGAGTTAGTAACTGAGCTGTACTTTTTGGTGGGTGCGTGAAAATGAGCCCGGTTGCTAGTTTTAGAACTCTGCTCTGTCTGGACTCTGGATTGCAACGCATGTCCTCAAAACACTCCCATGAGTCCCAAATCTGCTAATCGTCTTCATCGAACTTTTATTAGCAGCTGCTGCCTGCAGCTTTGTGTCTTCATCTGCAAAAGCCGAAAGGAGACTCACGTGACAGATATATCGTTGTATACGACAGTTATCCCTCCTCTTCCTCTTCATTGCAAAATAAGACTCGTGTGACAGATTGCACTGTTGTATAAGACAGTTTGCAGAAAGGAGGCGATTGCAATTGTACCATGAAAGAAGCAGAGATCAACCTCAATATAGAATATGGATTCTGTCAATGCAATGTTTTATAAAGAGGGAGTATTTTCATTAAAATTTCAGCTGGGTATCGTGGTGTAGTAGTTGACTATCACATCAGTGATCTCCGTTTCAAGTCCAGGCGACGCCAATTTTTATTTATTTTTCGTAAACATAGTTTTGCCGACATTAATACAAATAATAAAAATCATTATGCAAATCCATCGTTCTGTGCAAAAATTCTTAGGTGCATACAGGAATAGCTAGAGTAGTTAATGAAGTTAACTATTTCTTTCATCATGCCCTTCTTTTTCTTTTGTTAGGCCCCCTACAACCGACGGAAGGTTAGTTAACCTAGCCATCAAAAATTATTTTTCTTTCATCGACTTTAAGAAGAACGGATAAAAATTGATTAAACTGTTAAAAGACTTCAGTTTTCCTGTAGTACAACATTATAATTGATAAAAAAAACATTTACACAATACCATATAGCATAATTATAAAAGATCAAAGTACCCATCAGTGAAGTATCTTTGGACAAGAACGGCTAGCGTAGGCTAGTAACAAGTCTCTTATGCCCAAGGTCATAAGTTTTTCATACACATAAACTGGTAGATAACTTGTAACCGTACGTACGATAAGATATGCCGAAATAAGCGACGAAACAATGCAACGACTTTACTTAACAAAGGGTATCATACACTACTAAGATGACACATGCCGAAATCATGCAGGCATAGGATGACAGGTCAGGTTAAAACGATGTCCCTTTCAATAGAGGGTTATTTGCAGCCTCGGTAGTTTCATAGCATTGCATCTTCTTGTTGTATACGTACTAAGATGCATTTAGCATCCAATTCCATCCAGCCATGCACATAGACTATGATGGTGGTCGCCCCATTTCAAAGCTCTCGCACGCCCTTTATTTCAAGGCAACCTGAAGATTAAAAGAGTTGGCAGGAGCTGTAGTGACATCCCAGTATAGGTTCTTGGTAAAGAACTGGAACACCTTTTTCAGGCAGATAGGGAAAACTCATAAAAATTGATAAGGGTGAGTTTACCGGTGTACAAATATTAGTCGTTTAGACAAAATTACACATAACAAGTAATATTAAATAAAGTTACAAGGGTTGTCTCAATTGGTTATGGAGCTTAGATTTTAATGGTGTCACCTAAGTTCAACTCTCGATGGCCACATCTCATTTGGTAGCAATGCTTCGATTGACGGGATGACTAATATTTTTACACTTTGAATAAAATCCCAAACGACTATTATTTGTACACTGAAGGAATACAGTAGTATCTCGCAAGTTTTAAATTTAGCCCCCCAAAGAAGACAAGGGTTTCGGTAAACTCACCCTAATTTCAAGGCGATATCAGAACCATCATCATTATCCTGCGAGCTTCCCGAATGTAATGCAGTCATCACAGATTCAGATGACTGTCTATCTTCAGTATGAAGATTTTCAGTATCAGCAACCGCCACAATGCCAGCAGTAGGCACCTGAGGCATCTGCATAAATACAAGCACGTGTACATAATATAAAAGGCATATTCCGCCGTGGCGGGCGTGCCTGATATGGAGAAACAAAAGGTCCTCGAATTTGATTTTTATATTTGATGATAAACTGATGAAAATATTTTGAATGTACATATAGTATATTACTTGGTTTCTCAGGCGCATATTCTCCTCCGCCAGCTGAGTGCCCTACAAGAACAAATAAATTGCATCATATATAAAACGAGCCATCGGTACAAGTATAGCTCATCCATTCTCTAAACAAACCGAATATCATCTGATATGATTTTGTGCTAGCTGATGTAGAGTAGTAGAAATTAAATTGTAAAATTTTATTTAAAAAAATTCAAATAGCTAATTTATTTTTTGGATACCCGTAGAAGATTCGTTTATAATAAAATAATAACTCATAGGCCTCGAAAAAAGCTACTTTACTATATTTGAGACAAACAATTACTTTACTATATATATATATATATAGAAAGGAAATGAAGTTGCTGATGATAATTAATATTCCAATACAACATAGACAAAATAATTCATGCCAGAAACTACAATTGTTCAACAAATTCACATCGAAAGGTTCAGTACTCTCGCATTGAGATCCTATCAAACACTAACATTTCATAAAATCTAGAATATGAATATCCATTCCTATGAATACAAGGTATGTTTCATTAGTCAATATGAATCTCAATATAGGTCCTGCTCCAATACCATTTACCTACATCATATCCATCTTCCTTGTGTCCACTTCCAGTAGCAATAATCCATGGAGCGTCCATATTAACACCACTTCGGAATTACCATTGTTTTAATTACATGTCATCATATTGCCCAGGCAGCGTGCAGTGGCAAACTTATACTTCCTTAGCAGCATTTTAAGATTCTTGCAAACTTCTACTTCATGTCAGATTGCTACATTATTCATCTTTAGAATCAATATATTTCTAACACTAGCAACAACCCATTTTCACTCACATATCTACAGATTTTTTTGGCAATTTTTTTCTCAGAGCGTGGTTGCAAATTAAACAAGGATATATACCTCATTTTGAATCTCCTGAGAATTACTCCGAGATGTCCCATTGACTAAACTTATACATTTTGCAGATGATAGTGAAATAACTAAGAACGTTAATTACTACGAGTATCTAACATACAAGAGGGTTCTCAATGTAACTGCTGGAGCTAATCATTCGTCACCTTTTGTTGGAGCTCACTGATTTCTTCCATGAATTGCCGGTCCTGCAAAGACATATGTTAGTTGTTTAACAACTCGACTTTGTGCCATCCAATTCATAAGAAGTTGAAAAGGAAAAAAACCACGGGAGGTCATCCCTTACCTTCGTGCATAGCACCCTCTGCAGTCCTGCCTCAAGGTTCTTTTCCATCCGCTGCAGTTCTTCCACACTCAATCCCTCAAGCTCCTCGCCTCTCATCTGTCTATAAATGTAAAATTGTGATGTTATCAGCTTTTACACCACAGCCTCTTTTCTACCGTACTCTCTCCATTTCACAATGTAAGTCATTTGACTTTTTTCAAAGTTAAAAGTTAAAGTTCAACTTTGATCAATTTTATGAAAAAATACTAACAATTACAATATCAATCTAATTTCATTAAATCAACCATTAAATATATTTTAATAGTGTATTTATTTGATATTGTCAATATTAATATATTTTTATATAAACTTGGTTAAAGTTAAAAAATTGACTTTTTAAAAATTAAATGACTTATATTATGAAATGGAGATAGTAATAAGTTATAATAAATCAATTAAATAAAGATCGATCAAGACATAACCTAAGTTGAAGACTTGCTTCTGCCAATTGTTCATTCAAACTGCTATACTTGCTGTGTTCTAACTGAAAACAATGATAGTGCACGCCGTGCACATTGTTAGTACGTATCAACATATATATATATGGACCGACTAAGAAGAATGATAGCCATACATGTATTTTTGTGAGACTTGCATTGCTAGTTTAGAGGATATATATGTAAATGTATGAGATGAGTATTTTAGACCACTTTCTCGATCTAATGTTTTGGAAAAAAAATCCGATCTGATCCAATTTCGTAGATTTGCCACTAGGCTCATAAACTTGATAATATGGCAGTATGCAAACAGGCTCCTAATCACAAAACATAGTTCAATAGCATATGACAGATTGTCAATATGAAACACTTTTGCAAGTTTATGGACATCAGCGCTGAATGCTAAACTCATGAAAATATATAGTAAATGGTAGAGGAAACAATGCACGTTATTGGCCAACCTACAAATTACTCAAAAAGTTAGCGTGTACGATATGAAAAAAACAGCATGATACTTATCTAACTAGATAGAGTATAATATTGATTACATTAGTTATGATAAAAATTAAGATAAGATGTGATTCCTGCACTAGCTACTATCCTTAATTTACAACTTTGTAGAGTAAAAACTACCATTGAACATTTTTTTAATCTGCCGGTTTGTTCTACAAATTCTTCCCATGCACTGTGTATCAAAGGTTTTTTAAAGACAGTAAAGATCAATCAAGTGGACAAAAAAGAGGACAGACCTCTCCACTTCCATGTACCTAATTAATTAATTTAAGAATGTTTTCATTACATGGATGGTGAAACTTTTACCTCAATATTGGCATCAAATTTCTTAAGCGTAGGAAACGTACTAGAAATTAAGAACTAAACGGAGTCAGCATAACTCTTTGCAAATAACCAAGATTTGTTATTAACTTATTATTGCATGTGGGCCCACTAAGCTATCCATATATATGAAAGAGAGATTTGATCGATATTATGCCACATCAGTACATTCATTTCGATAAAATATCACTTATTACGTAGCAATTGTTAAACTGTAGTTAAAGAACTCTACTACCGTGTGTAGTTTGTGTAGTCCATAGTTTCGAGACAAAGAATAAGAAATACCAAGAAACACAATATGTATGGAAAAAGCCAAACTTTTTTATTGCTCAAATTCAATTGTATACAAATAAGGAAAGAATCTCTCTATTTATAGACGAAAACTCCTAAAAGATAGCCGTGCCCACAACTAAATTTGGTTACTTGGTTACCACATAATCTTCGGAATTTTAGTTTCCTTAACACTTCCCCTTAGGCATTTCTCACAACATCACATCAATTTTAGAAGGAAAAAAAACAAAACACATGAAAAGGGCAAATATGCAAATTGATGTAGAGTTATTAACGTATTGAGTGCTATTTTAACTGAGTGGCATTTTAACAATTGCCATGTAATGGATGCCATTATTTTATTGAAATGAATGTACTAGAGTGGTATAATATCAAATCTCTCAATGAGCCTAGTTTCTAGACCGCCGTCATCATTTCTTGGTCCTGTAGTTTCTAGCATATACATACCACATATGATCTATTAATTAGTACTATACAAATCTATGTAGAGAGAACGGTGAGATTGTTGACATACATTCAGATCAATAGAAGGTTGCTGATCTGGTTTCCCCAGGTTCTTGGAATGTGTAGTGTACTTGTCAATGATCTCATTCATACTGTTTAACCAAAGAAAAAAAAATGCAATATCAGTATTTGCACCAAACGGGAGCTCTATTCTACACCAACCACGGAAGTACTATTTTCAGTAGTAGATTTTCTTAGTAGAATAGCAATTGAATACTACTTTTTTTCCTCAGTAGTAGATTTCTCGGTAGAAATGCTATCAAATCTACTACTGAAAGTAGTCGGTATAAAATAGCTATTCTACACACGTGATGTAGAATATATATACAAGTTACATGTCGTCAGCTACGTAAAGCTTGGTAAATCAAGGGTTTTGAATTTTGAAGATGCATGTAACAACATCGTATAATCTAATTACCATCAAGTACTGTGTAAAATCATCGAGACCATAATTATTCACTACTAGTTTAAAACTGGTAAGACATTCTGTCTACACAACACATTCAATAACATATCAAGTGAGTATAGATTAATGGAAATACCTCAGCACTTGTCTAAAACAATCAAATCATTTTCATGTTTGTTGCTTTTTTGCTCCTGTGATATAGAACAATGACACATTTAAAAGAAACTATATATAATGAAGGAAACCAGTCAGACAATGCAACACTCACGTTGTATCGATACGTGAATAAATAATGGTCGTTAGTCGTCAGGTGAATTCGAATTAATCAAAAGTAACAATATGTTTTCTCAGAAAGAAAGTTTACGAATATATGACTAGTCAATGGCTGGAATGTAATTACGATAGCAAACTCTGAAAGACTTCAAGTCTTTATACCCTCAAATTTTTCTTAATATTTTGTAATCCACTGTTTTACACTTGCATTTGTTAGGACCGGCTACCACTATAAGAGACGCAGGTCCAACTAGAGGAAGCTAGATTTATTCCTTTAAATCAGTTATTGTGTTTCTAAAGATAGATTATTCTATTTCTAAAGATAGAGATCAAATTAGATTGTATTAAAATTATAAATACCACTTAAGAGTGATGAAATAAAGCAAGCCTAGCAATAGCCTCGTTGCCGAGGTTTCCCCTAGCAGCCACCTTCTTTGTCACAAACACAGCCAAGACGTGCCCACACGCTGCCAGCGCACCAGCAACCGACATCACACCTCTCACCCCACCATCTACATCCTTGCAAGATAAGCACTATTAAATTGGTATCAGAGATATCGGGTTCTTATTAGGTTCTGATGACCACTAGGTTCTGATGACCACGATCCTCACCAACTAGTGACGACAGGCTTGTCGACCTCAATGATTGATCCGTTAGTTAAGGTCATGACACAATTGCACTACCTAAAAAGGGATATTAATGACATGTCATAATATTTATTAGTAACGATCATCTTACCCGTCACCCTTATCGTGTCACTAATGACCTATCATTAGTGACGGGTATACATCCATCACTAAAAGTGATCTTTAGTGATAGGTATACATCATTACCCATCACTAATGATCACCTTTAGAGATAGGTATAGATGTTCACATGTGACGGGTATAAATGTTTACATGTCACTAAAGGTTACCTTTAGTGATGCACATACATCTATACCTGTCACTAAAGGTGGCCCATTAGTGACGGGTATAGATGTTTACGTGTCACTAAATGTTGATTTTTTTCATTTAAGATTTGTTTTATACAATTTTGTTTAGTTTCTTTCAGTTCAAATGAGTTAACAATTAGTTCCAAAATGGTCATGTAGGTTCTCTTTTCGTTATTTTTGTCATCGTTCCGATGTAATTTCTATGTGATCATCATTGATGAGGTCTCTACCCCGAGCCATAATAGAGGAGGAGAGGCGATGATAATGAAGAATAATAGATTCGAGGTGGTCACGGAGGCGCTCTTTTTATTATTTTTTTGTTGTCTTGATATGCTTTCCATGTAGTCATCGTCGGTGAGACCTCTACCTTGAGACAAAATAGAAGAGAGGTGATGATAAATAAGGAGATAAGAAGTGATAACAATGGAGAAGAGCAAGTAATAGGATTTAGTGAAGCAATGGTAATAACTCTATGATTTATTGAAGCAATTCAATACCAATGAGCTCATGGTCGGATGGAGCATGAAGTAACGCCGGTCGCCGTCGAGTAGATCTTATAGTGATGTCGACCACTATCGATAGAGCTCGAGATGAGAATGGTAAAGATCAAGTAGAAAGATCAAGGAAGGAAAGTTATAGAATGGTTGAGAGTAAAGATTGAAGAGAGGAGACGAGACTTTATAATACCGTGTGTATGTTTTTTGGGCTAGTGTTCTTATGCCCACCCCAATTTAAAAAAAATATTCATATGCGTTGGTCTTTAGTGACGGGTCTATATATTCACATGTCACTAAAGGTAGGTCTTTAATGATAGGTCTAGATATTCACACGTCACTAAATGTAGGTCTTCAATGTTGGGTCTCACACGGGTCATTAAAGATAGGTTTTTAGTGACGGATCTTAACGTTGCCCATCACTAAAAATCATTTTAAAATTTCGGCAATTCATTAGTGAAGGACATCATTGAGACCCATCACTAAAGGTATATTAGTGATGTGTGTCTTTTATACGTAATAAAACTACGTCACTAAAGGTCATTAGTGTGGTAGTGTTGGTGCAATCTGTCGCCAACCTCTCGATGCACATGGCGGCCATAGAGGCTCGTTCCCCCTACAGCTTGCCAAGGGTTAGCATGACAACGTCGTTCTTGCCAAGCAGCATTCCCACCTTCGCTCCCCCATCCATACCAATCCACCGGATTCACTTTCCCCACTCCCCTTCACCGATCTCATCCACGGGTCTGCCTTCGCTAGGCTTCGCCATGGGGCAGTGGAATGCACCCACCCACACCTACCACCGATGCCCCCATCTTCAGTAGGATGGTAGGACCGCTCATGTAGGGCACCGGCACACCACCCCGTTCCTAGGGCCACACCTGACATGGGACACCAGGCCAACCATTGGCATTCTGTGCTTCTACAAGCTTGACTTTACCACCTAAGACGGCTCCGAAGACCCACTCAATTGGCTGAACCAGTGTGAGTAGTTCTTTCGAGGACAACACAACCTTGCCTCTGACCGCATCTGGCTTGCATCGTACCATCTGGTCGGTGCTGCCCAGACTTGGTACTACGCTCTGGAGTAGGACAAGGGCATGCCGAGCTGGGAACATTTCAAGGAGTTGTCACCTGCGCTTTAGGCTGGTCGTCTGCATAAACAGGTTGACAAAACTCGCCCGCCTTCAGTTTCTATCTACAATGCAGGAGTACTCAGAACGCTTCAACATGCTCCTCTACCATGCCCATAACCTCTCCCTATTACAGAAGGCGAAATTATTCGTGGGTAGGCTCCCCGACCACATCCGCGTTGACGTCGAACTACGGGAGATGCACGACCTCTAGACAAAAATGCATTTGGCACAAGCATAGGAATGACATGTTGATGATTCAATACAGTCACCAGGGTAGCACGACACTCGGGCACTAGAGCAGCCTGCTCCGACTGCCCCGATGCCACCCCAATCGGACATACCCACCCCGAGTGCACATGGTCCAATGGCGACCCTACTGACCGCCCTAGTTCTGACTCTATCGGCCTCGACCCGTGCCTTTTGCCGCCTATCCCCATAGAGCTAGAGTAACGTCGCCACCAAGGACTTTGCAACAACTGTGATGAGCCCTAGATCCGTAGCCACAAGTGTCAACAACTTTTTACTTGGAGGTCTTTGACTTTAACGACAAGAACACCATGGGGGGACTGTCGACATGGCAGTCGAGGAAAACACCGATCAATCAGTGGTATCACTACATGCCATTACAAGCATTCGTATGAAGGATATGATGCATCTCCACATCCACATCCATGGCCATTGACTCCTTGCCCTCCTTGACTTAAGATCCACCCACAATTTTATCAATGCAAGAGTTCTTCACCATGCACACCACTATGCGCGTTGCCATGGAAAATAGAGACCGTGTCTCATACAAAGGGGTAGCTTGCGATGTCGCCCTCAACATCAACCACAAAGTTTTTGTCATCAGCTGCCTCAACATTGACTTTGGGGCATTCGATGTCGTTCTCGGCATTGAGTTCCTGCACACTCTCGAGCCCATCTTTTGGGATAAAAAGCCTAGCAATAGCCTCGTTGCCAAGGTTTCCTCTAGCAGCTGCCTCCTCTCCGCCGCATACACAACCACCACAACACCCACACACCGCCGACGCACCAGCAACCAAAATCATGCCCCTCACCCCTACCATCTACGTTCTTGCAAGATAAGCTCTACCAGTGTTCCTGTCAAAATCTCACATTTTTCCTATTCCTTTGTTTTATCATTACTGCATCCCAACATAAGTCTTCCGAAATAATAATACAAAATGCATCACACATTAACACAACAATATTTTACCGTATTTCAATTTTTAGAAGGGCCAAACATATATATATATATATATATGTATGTGTGTGTTCTAAAGTAGATTTAGCAAAAAAATTGGCATTTCAGCTTTATAATGCATAAATTTCTGCTAGAAGTACATATTAATGGACAAAGATATGTTTAAACTAACTTTTCTTGTCTTCGTAGATCGTATATGCATGCTCCTAGCAATACATAGTTTCTTATCTGATTATATTTTTAAGGATGACCATAAATATTTCTTTCAAATTATTTGTAGAATTTTAAAGTTTTATATATTCTGGCATTCAAAGTGTGGGCTACTCCCATTATTTCAAGCAGGATACATTTTAGCACGCACACAATCAGATTTATGAAGACTTTGGCAGTAACATGCATACACGTATTAATTTTAGCCATTCGAAAAATCAGAAATGAAATTAATAATTTTATACACCATATTGATAGAAAAAAACATTATACAATTCCCTATTCTACAACTCCCCACTACATAAGTCATGTAGAAAACTATTTATATATGCCAACGGCTTCAAAATTTTCCTTTCTGCCATTATGTTAACTCTCCATCAGTGCTATATATTGGGCATGGAAAAATAGCACCGTTTATGGTGTATTCTACTAATACTAGCTACCAGTAGATGAATCATATATAGCCTCAATTTTAAAAGATAGTTTGATACTTTTAGTTAATTATAATCAATACATACTAATTTAATTAGTTTTCTAGCAGCCGACAACCAAAAAGCACATATGTGTAAACTGTCTGGAGTTTTTAGAACGGGAAAAGTATGTTTAACCTTCACATCAAAATTATATAGGATGATTTTCCCTCCGTAAATTCTACTACTACTCGTTAGGATAATAATAGAAATTAATCTAAACCGTTCACAAATGGTTAGGATGCATTCTACTGCCAGTAGAATGCACCGTGAAATTTGTCTTGAAAAAAGACAGATTTACATTAGTTAATATTTGCAGTTCTGTAAAATTAACTTCACCTCAATATATATGCCATGCCACTCTAATTTTGTTTTCAAATAACTTCCCACTTGTGCTGATGACGTACATATTTAGGAAAAACTAGAACCTATTGGCATATAATGGATAGAGTTGTTGAATGGCAAATTGTTGCGTAAGGACTTGTTTATTGGTATATGATTAGATTTTTTTTCTTGACCATGGGATTATAACAGGTACTAGTCTTAGGCCGGTGTGTGCACTAGATGCTGTGTATACCGTGCGTGTCGGTGTTCTAAACTAGAAGTAAAAAACAATATGGATATGATATGGAGGGTACTCCTGAGATTGTGAACTTTGTTATTATAAACTCATATATTAAATATGTACCAGCTAGCATGACTCAGGACATATTTAGATAGATGAGTTATGGAGCAAAAAATGTAGCTCCACCCTTCATATTTTTTTCTAGAGCGGATATTTCTCTAGCTTAAAAAAAGAATATAGTAGTGTTTGGTTCGATCACTCTAGCTCGATCCATTGGATAAGGATTGGGAGCTAGAGTTCTAACAAAAAACCCTAATTAGAGAAAATCATGAGCACGAAATAGATGCCTTAATAAAGTCCATGGCTATGCTTCCTAAAGAACTTCAGTTATTAAGACTAGTTCATCCCTTTCCTTCTCACGGATCTCATGAACTTTATAAGCAAGTTAATATAGCCTAGCAGCCTATACTCAAGTTGTAAATTACAGGCATCAAATAATATTGTCTCACGCCCAAAGCACATTCTGTTCCAAAAGAACACGACATGCATGCATCCCCATTTTCTTTTCCTTTTTTGTTTTTGAAAAGCACAGAAAAACACAAGTGAACTTGTGAAAAAAGCGAATACAAATATGTCCCCTGACGCATGCATCCGTTCTCTAATAAGCGCTCTAATAAATTGGCTAACCAAGAACATAATTACCACACGTGCGCCTATATACACTAAGGGTCTTTGGAATACAATAATTCTACATTATTTTCACAAAAATTAAACTAAATTATCTAAAATTCCTTCGAAAATACTGTTTCCATGTGATTCCTATCCCTTTTTCTTTTCCTTGGACATGCTTATATATGTAGCATGCAAGGCAAGGCACCGTATCCTGTTCGTGTACTTGAAATGCTATTTTTTATTTTGGGAGAAACCGCAGCAATAAGTAGTAACAAGCGCGATCGGTTGCTAGCCCAGCTACTCATGGAAAAGACAGCAAGTAGCACTTCACCTGCACAGAGCCCGAGAGCGCGCGGCAGCAAAGCGATCTCGCGAGCGATCAACACACGGCCTCACGCCGTATAGCATAATGCATGCAGGCCACCGCATAAAATCACAGGTACGGCGGCGCCACGATTAGCGGAGCCGCACGCGCCCTTTTTTTACGCTCCTGACCGATCCGCGGAGACCGATCGGATTCGAGATTATTTTATTGGACACGCGCGAGCGGCGTAGCGAATTAACCGGTTTTTTCGCAGTGTTCGTCGCTCATGAAACGCGGCGAATACACGAGCAAATCCAGATGCAGAAACAAGCGACGGATTCGTCCCTGTGCTGGAACTACAGTAGAAAAATTCCCCATTTGCGCGGAGACGATCTTGACGATGGAGTCTACCCAAATTGGCTCAGAAATCTGCCCGATTGTTGTTCTAGAAGTGCTGTTCCCGTATCGGCTCATCCCAAGTTCTCAACCTAATACAAACCCTAGCTAGAACGGAAGAAGAAGAGAGAAATGTTTTCGGTGGCTGTGCGCGAAGCTCTAGCGCAAGGATCTGGAATCCGAAGAAGGAAAAAAAAGGCTAGATCTAACCCACAAAACATTGCGAGCAGGAGGGAGACCAAAACTTTCATCCGTCGACTAGCAGTGTAATTAATAGGATAAGAGGGGGGCTTGGTGTGCTAGCTTACCTGGAGCTGGCGAACTGGGATAGCTTGCCGGTGGAGGAGAAGACGATGAGCGCGACGTCGGCGTCGCACAGCACGGCGAGTTCCTCTGCCTTCTTGAACAGTCCGCGCCGCCGCTTGGAGAAGGTTACCTGCCGCGCCGCGGCGCTCTCTATCCTCCGTATCGCTCGCCTCTCCCGCGCCATACTGACCAATCCCCTCCGCCTCCGCCTCCGCCTCCTCACACAAAACGAGAGAAATATGTGAGTCCACACAGAAAACGCAGCGAGCGAGGGCTTCTGAGCCTACGCGTAGTATTATAGCCGTGGCTCACCAATGGAGGAGAAGCGAAGCGAAAGAGATGCAGGCCACGCTTCGATTGGCGGACGCGGGGCGCCCAACAGTTGCCGGCGAAAAATAAACAAATACGGGTCATTGTTTATGGGAACGGAATCGCAGCTGACGCGCGGGGCTAATGAAAGGGTACGCCCTGACGCCCTGTGAGGTGGGGGAGTGTAGAGATGTAATGGATATCTCGAGGTAGTAGGTATATAAATGAGGTATTTACATCACCGTGAATTTTTCATGTCTTTAATCTTTTCAAACTTTCACCAGTTGTCTTCAACCTCTAACAATATCCTTTCACACACTTGTTCCCTACGACCTCAGAACCCTGAAAATGATGAAGAAGACCGCCAAGAATTTGGGTCCACTAGCCTCATTCGGTTCCCATCTTCTTCAACAACAAGCAGTGGCGGCGGTGGCGGTGGAGGCGATGCAAGGGGGCCCTAGCACCCCGAAAATCTATGGTTCCCATGACCTGAGGCCTCCACTGAAGAAATACATGGAGCAAACCAGAGTCTTGGAGAAGTCCACCTGCATTGAGAAATCAGTGAAGGAAGTGGTTCAAGGGAGGATCGAGCCTAGGGTGGTCGTACGGATCCTAGGAGATCAGGCTCAAGGAAGGATCAAGCCTAGGGTGGTCATACGGATCCTAGGAGATGAGTTCATTCTGGAGCCGTGGGAGGATGAAGTGGTCGTATTCGAAGCTTTCTTCGAGGCACGCCTCGACTTCCCATCGTTGACTCTTCTTCTTGATGTTCTTCTGCAATTATATCACCTAGAGTTGCCACAACTTTCTTCGAATGCCATAGCCCGCCTCGTGATCTTTGAGTGGGCCATGCAGGTCTATTGGTGCATTTTTTGGTCACACTTTGACACACGCATGTCCTGGGAGATCTGCTTAACTCCAGTGCAAGTCCAACGTTATTAGAAAAAAGGTTCAAGGCGCGCCAATCAGTTTGACCCTGCAACTGATAAGAAAATGAAGAAAATAATATTAGGAGCATAGCCTATCAGCTATCGAGCCTATGTTCGCAATAAGGATAGGATAATCATGGATTATTATGCCGATCGGCCATAGGGTCGGTGACCACGGGCGGAGCGATTGGGTGAGCATGTGAGGAGCCATGTTGAAGATCCTGGGCCTCATGGCTCCAGAAGTGATGAGTGATTGTCAACGGAAGTCAACAAAGAGAGAGAAGAGGAGTGAAGAGGAGAAGAGACCTGTCGTGTCTTGGGCCACGTGAGACTCAAGTACGTGGGCAGTGAGCGACTGCCGGGTAGAGGGGCCACAAAGTCAGGCTGGCCCAATCTAGGTCAATGGGCCAAGAACGATAGGGGATCCGCTGGCTTGTGATCAGGTTTGACTCAGGTAAATGGGCAGCGAGCGATTGCTAGTCTGAGGGAGCCATGGAATTGGGACGTCCTAACCCGTGTACTAGGTGCGAAGACAGTAGACGCTTTGTCGGTTTTGGCACAAAACTGATGCCCCAATCTATACCGTTGATCGGAGATCCGATAGTTCTGAAGTGAAGCCGTAGCTACTACGAAAGCTCCGCATCAGGACAAGTTATTTGTAGATATGATTTTACTATTTTGTCCATTGAGCCCACAATTTTAATTTTGCATCTATGTGTAATTTATCCTAGGGGTAAACATGTCTTTTCCACATTTTGAACTCCTTATATAAAGTCCTTGTATCCCCCTAGGGTTTCTTAACTCAAAAAATTGAATAATCAGAGTTCCCTTTTTATATAGAATTTTTCTCATGTGTGTTCCCTGTTCTTGTGCCATCTGTTTTGCTTCGACTTCTGTAGTCGCCATCTCCGAAGTTCTTCTTGGTGCATTGGTTGACCAGATCCTGTTTTCCCATTGGCCGAACGACTGCGAGGTGGAGCTGAGCGTTCCCAAGGAGGTGGCGCACGCGAGGCAGGGACCCGTGTGATACGGAGCACTCACGACAAGAGGCGTCGACAAGGCTAGGGAGACTGAGTCTTGGATTGGCATGAGGAACACGCAGAGCAGCGAAGCGCTTGTGCGTGACGCTTTCAGAGCGACATCGAGTATTCAAGCGGGAGCGACGTATGGATCCAGGCACAGGCGCATGGAGGCTTCCGTTTCTTCTCAGCGTTGAACCTCTAGTGAAACTCTTCTAGTTTTATTTTCCTCAAAAAACCGGCAGTACCGCTGCGTTTGCTTGTGCCGTGGACACACTAAAAAAGGGAGGCTAGCAGCACGATGCCTGTATGCATGTGGAGCAGTATGCGTTGGAAGCAGATTGGTTCACTGGAAGCTTGGCACAAGGGCAGCGCTTGACTCAGTACTACGCAACAGGACCTGATTAGGGAAATAGCACAATATTCACTCTATCTTGATCGACGTGCATATGCCTTGTTTAATTTTAGAATGATCTGAGATTGATCCATTTGATATCAGTATTTACATTCAGATTGCACTTTGTATGTTCATTGATGCATCTCTGCATCCTGAGTGCATTTTGAATCATCTGTGAGCACAATTAATCATCTGCATTTATTATCTGATTTAATGCCTGAGTATTGTTGATAATTTTATTTGTGCTACTTGAAATGCCATTGAATTAAATGTGTTGTTGGTCTGCCTTTAAGCACTGTGGTACTGTCTTTTTGATTAGGACACCGATCACTTTTAGGCTAGATTATTTTAGTGCTTGTGATCTCTTAGACTGTGTGTAGGTTCATAAGTTTCTGGTGCAAACCTCACAATTTTTCTTGGTTTTTGCTTGGAGTCTGTCTTGGTTGGTGGAATGATTATTCTTTTAGGTTGGGTAGGATTTTTGGCTTTTTGAGTGGTGTCTAACTGGACTCTCTCTTTCTCAAGGGTAGTAGGTAGAGTGAACACAGTTTTGCTTGGGGTATTTAGTGTACTTCTCTGATAACCCAACCCTAGAGCTAATCCTGCTCTGTCAGCACCTATTTTAGTTTTATCTAAAAGCAAATCCATTTTACCATTCCCTTCGGTACACTTATCCACCATGGAAAGTAGATAATCATTCTCACACTTAAGTTTTTTGACTTGCTCTCTAGCAAAGTTGAGTTGGTTCTTAAGGATGATGCAGGTGGAACATGACGACTGCACATCCTTAGAACACTCAGCACTCTCCAATCTAGCCTTAAGTTCATCAACATGCTTATCTCTCAAATTAATGCTTTCAACAAGTAAAGAACAATTCAAGCATTCATTGATGACACAAGGACTAGAATCTACCTACAAAAGTTGTTTCTGAACATTTTCAAGTTTTTCGAGATTTTGAGCATGAATCATACGCAACTGAGCAAGTTCATTTATTACAACAAGACATGACTCACATTCAACATTTTCAGATTTATACTTCAATAAGACAAGCTTAGTAGAAAGAGATTCAATTTTGAGTTTTAGTTCCTTTCGTTCTTTAGCAGCCAGTTTGAGTAGTCTATCTTGTGAAATAATTGCATCATGTAATTCATCATTTTGAACAAGAAGTTGGTCATGAGATAAACTAACCTCAGATGAGTCTAGCTCATCGCTACTATGCTTGTCATTGGCCATGAAGTAGAGGTCGTTGAAGTCTTTTGTCTTTTTCTTCTTTTCTTCATTCTTGCATGGCTCTTCTTTATTGGAGCTTGGCTCCTCACTTGAGGTGTTGTCGATTTTGCTAAGAGCAGCCATGAATGCTTTAGCCACTCTTTTTGCCACTTTTCCTCTCTTACCTTTGAAGAAGGGTTTTTTTGTCTCTTTTCTAGTGTTTGTGTTCATGTTCCTTCTTTTTTTCAGTTTTGGGCAATTTGCTTTGATATCATTAAGATCACTGCACTCAAAACATCCTCGAGAGCCTCCTCTCCTTTGATCTCTTCTATCATTGTAGAATCTAGTGAACTTTTTGACTATGAGAGCAAGCTCCTCATCATCCAATGTGTCCGCTTGTTCTTTTGTGATAGAGACCAAATAAGACAAGGAAAAACCTCCAGAAAAAGCACAAACTCTAGACAAATTACCTCCAAACAAGGTGCCACTGCTAGAACTAGAAACTAGTGCCATGGATTGTGGCAAAGAGTTCCCAATTCTAGAGCGAGAAGCCTTGGCGATCTCGGTGGACTTAAGCTTACTAAAAAGTTCATCGCAAGTAAAAGTGTCAAAGCTCATAGACTCTTCAATACTTGAGATATTTACTTCCCATATGCTACGATCAAGAGCATAAAGAAGTTTGATTGCCCTGTCATGATCTGAGTAAGCTAACGTCCCAGTGGAGCGCAAGTTGCTCACGATTCCATCAAACCGTGCAAACATGGCATCTACAGATTCGCCGGGGCCTTGCACAAAAATTTGGTATTCTTGGTTATAAGTGCTTTGCCTCCTAGCCTTAATATGAGAAGTGCCCTCATGAAAGGTTTTCAAAGTAGACCAAATATCACGTACAATTCTAAGGTGCTGGACCCTATCAAACTTATTGCGACTCAGACTGATGAACAATATGTTTTTTACTTTGCTATTACAATCGTACTGTAATTTCTCAGTCTCTGAAGTGCGAGTTTCAGGGATCACATATTGGGAATCAACAATGTCCCAAATAACACTTCCTTGGCTTAGTAGATAAGCCTTCATGCGCACCTTCCAATAAGCGTAATCTCGACCATCAAACATCGAAATCTTAAAATTCTTATCTATGTCGCCACAAGGATCACAAACCGGTTAAGGTCAACTAGTGATCTAACCGGCTCTGATACCAATTGTGGGATCAGAATGGCGACTAGAGGGGGGGTGAATAGGCGCCTTTACAAACTTTTGCAAATTAGATGGCCTATTCCAAAACACCCAACGCTCCTCTAAGATTAAGATTTCAAATTGATAACCAATTGAATTCAAGCTTCAATTACAATCAATAATCACTATAGAAAATCTGAAAAGAAGAGTAAAACACACTTAATCAATGTTCAAAATGTTCTTTTGTCTCTTTTCCTTGCATGTGGGCATAGACTAGCCAACATGAACAAGATGATATTGATTCAATCAGTTAAAGACATCAATTGAGTAAAAACAATTCATAACAGGAAGTATCAATGTAAAACCTGAAAAATTCAGAATTTGTCGAAAACTAGTTGATGAACAGTGCTAGGTCATATGTTACTAGAACATTTTCTTGCAGCCTTCACTACTGTTGGGGGAAAATATTCCACCCTCAGGACTTAGAGATTGATAGTCAAGATAACTTATCGGTTTCAAAGCTCTGAGCTTATGTTCGAAGATGGTGGAGTTATTAAGCCGAAGAGTGCTTCGACTTACAATCCGAAGGTACCCACCGCAGGCTATGAAGCTCTGGTGCAGAACTGCAAGTCTGATAAGATGTTTGGCTTATCTACTTACTCCGGGTAGATTTTACCATTTTAACCCTGTTTAGGGTACCGAATAGTTTCCACAATGTTGGTTGTAATTAAGGGGTAAAAGTATTTTCCTTAGACTTTTTGCCTATAAATACACCCCTTCTTACCCTGTAATAGGCATCGAATACTCAACTATTCAGTACACAATTTCGGACTACTTAAGCTATTATTCAATTCGGAGGCTTGAGATAGTTCTCAACACAAATTCACTGTTTGTTAGTTCTTAATCTTAGAGAACCTGTTAGCGTAATCTTTTACGCCAACAGTTGGCGCCGTCCGTGGGGAACCTAGTTCTAGAAGCTAGTTCTCTACTACTGACTATACTTCGAAGAACACTTGCGGAGGGAGCTTCAGAGTCTCAAGATTCCGCGCACCCTTCCGTAAGGGGCTTCTTAGTGCAGTTTGAAGGCCTCTCCTCGCCTTCCCAAACCAATCAAAGTCCTCGGTATTTGGACCTCTTTTTCATTAGCTATGCCTCCCAAGCGGAGCCTAGCCTCGGATCCTCCCCGAAGGTCCCCTCGGACCAATGGAGCAGGACCCTCAGCTGTTCCAACAACCCCCGAAGGCGTCGCTGGACGTTGAGTACCTAGAGGCCCTCGGGTTGCTCCTATGGTGCTCCAAATCGATTACGCCAGTTCCCGAGACCCGGAGCTCCCCTCCGAAGGAGACGAAGATCTTCCTGAGGACGAGGCTACTCAAGTAGCACGACTTCAGGAGGAAGTGGCTAGGTGGAGGCAAGAGGCCGCTGATCGCCTCCACTCCCAAGCTATCCAAGTCCTGGAGGAGGCTGAGAACGCATCTTTCGATGATGAGTTTCCACTACATTCGGACTTGCAAAAGGTGCCCTTCGATCCCAGGTTCAAAGCCTCGAAGCTGCACAAGTACTCCGGTGGGTCTGACCCCAGAGAATTCGCTCGTTCATATGCCCTGGCGATAGAAGCAAGCAGAGGGGTGCGTAACACTATGGCAAAGTGTTTTCCCCTCGCTCTCGAAGGTGTGGCTCTCCGATGGTTCTAGTCTTTGAAGCCAAGATCGATCAAATCCTGGGAGCAGCTGAAGAGGATGTTTGTAAGCAACTTCCAAGGTACCTTTGTGGCTCCGATATCAATGGGTAGCTTATTTCAGGTGAAGCAGCGAGCAGGGGAGACGCTTCGGGAATACTTCACATGCTTCGCCCACACCAAATTGCAGATCAAGGGTTTGTCTACCTCTTCGGTAGTGGACGCCGCCCGCGAAGGGGTGTTGAACCCAGATCTCCTCAGCAAGCTTCATCGGAAGCCAGTGTCATCCGTGGCACAGCTGATGGCATACTTCGAACAGTATGCCAAGGTGGAGGAAGGCTGTCTCCGAAGAGCCGCAACGCCTGCACCAGCCCTTCGGGAAGTAAATACGGAGCTCGAAGCCTCAACCTCTCTGCAACCCCCTCATGACAATCGCTTCAACGATCACAGGCGGGGAAAGAAACACTTCCACTCGGAGGTGTTGAACATTGCACCCTCCGTTCCGAAGGCACCTGCCAACTTTCAGCAGGCGCAAGGCTTCAAGGCTGGAGCATCGAAGCCCTAAGAAAGAATACCTGGCAAGCGCCAGAGCTTTTTCTGCTGCGTGCATGGCAACAATAGAAGCCATGACATGAAGGATTGTAAGGCGGTATTAACCCTTCGAGGTGAATACCTATGACGAAGTATCGGCAGGGTACTTCGGATCGAACCCCTCCAGCGGCACGGTCGGAGCCTGTGCAAATCGTGGCCTGAGCCGGTGTCCCTGAAGCCCCCATGCAGCTACCGGTGGCCAACATTATGCCACCACCGAAGCAGGAAGACTCCCAAGACCACGACAAGCGAGTGGTCCTGCCCATCTCCGGAGGGGGGACCCTTAGTAACATGTCCAAGAGGCAGCGGCGAGAATACGTCCGCGAAGTAGGACACATAGGGACCTCGCATTCCACAGAGGGAATGCCCGAATGGTCTCATGTACCTATTTCCTTTACTGCCAATGATGCTACAGGGGTGAAGTTCCCCCATGCTGACCCCTTGGTCATTTTAGCAGATATAGCTAGGGTGGAAGTTCGAAGGATCCTGGTGGACGGCAGGAGCTCTGCAAACATACTTTTTGTCCAGGCCTTCGATCAAATGTGCATACCTTGGAGGCATTTACTTCCGGTGGCCCGGCCACTTCAAGGTTTCACAAGTCCGCCTCTCGATGCCCTCAGCCAAATAGGCCTCGAGGTTGCCTTCGGAGAGGGGCCCTTGGCCAGGGTGGAAGAGGTGATCTTCGATGTCGTCGACACCCCATATGCCTACAACGCAATTTTCGGACGGGGGATGCTAAACCAGTTTGGGGCTATAGCACATCACAACTATCTATGTCTCAAGATGCCCACGCAAGGTGTAGTTCTTACTATTTCAGGAGACCAAGCTGTAGCCTGAAGAACAGAGTATGGTCACGGCCAGCCGTTGGACCCTCGGCAAGTACACAGTGTGACGGAGCACACTGAGGAGGTTCCAGAGTCTTCGAACTCTTCGAACTCTTCGAAGGGCCTTTCCCTCAAGCCAAGCCTGGAAGGTGACGTCGTCATGAAAATAATTTTGAAGGATGGCAAAGAGTACCCAATTGTTGGCGTAAAAGATTACGCTAACAGGTTTCTGTAGAAAAGAAACTAACAAACGAAGTGTTTGCGAAGCAAACTGTTCTAAGCCTCCGAAAGGATAATAGCTTAGAATAGTTCGAAAGTGTGTATTGAATCACTTGTAATCGGTCTCTATTACAGGGTGAAATGGGGGGTATTTATAGGCCTAAACATTAAGGAAAAGACCTATTTACCCCTCTATTACAACCGACATTAAGGAAACTATTCGTTTTCCTTAATAGGGTTAAAATGGTAAAAGACTAATCTAATAAGATAGAAGATAAGTCTTCCATCTTAGCTGGCAGAAAAGATCCTGAAGGGCTTTGGTTCGAAGACATACTTCGAACCAGTGTCTGTCTTCGGGCTTCGAACCAGGTTCTGGGCATCTTCGAAGATGGTCTTCGGACAATCTTCGAACTGGTTGACTGTCGTCATGCTGCTTTGGCAATAACCCCGAAGATGAGATATTTTCTCCCCAACAGTAGCCCCTCGAATACGCTTCTCCGTTTGACCTGTAACGTTTTAGGAGAGCAGTATACGCAAGAAAAGTATTCATGCGTAGGGGTTAACAGATTTATATCATCTCCGAACTATATGGAGATAAATGCTTCGGATTGGCATTCGAAAGAGTTACATTCGAAGTAACTTAAAAGTATCTTTAGAAAGACTGAAGACTTTTTAGACTTAGAAAAAATAGCCGTTAACCTGTTTCTTGTAACAGAAGCTAAACGATCCGTTATTTTCGGAGGAAAATAACGGGCAAGAATGCGAAAGGGCAGAACTCAAACGGTAACAAACGGAAAATTTAGGCTATAAATAAAGAGCCCGAAACTTACCCGATTACCTTTTCACCGTTCCTCTCAGTCAAAAGCTTTGTGAGCCCCTTGAGTTCTTGAGCCCTAACCTTTGAGTTCCTGAGCCCCTTGAGTTCTTGATCAACCGAGCGATCATAATGGTGAAGACCAAAGGATCTGCGCCTCCTTCAACTTTGGCTCGGCAACAGGCAGCCGCAGCAGCAGCGGCGGCGACATTGGCGGCGGCACCCTCGATGCAGGTGGGATCATCCATGGCGGCAGGGGGGAGAAATCCCCAAATCCCCGATGACCAAGGTCTGTGTCCACCTTCGACTAAATACTTGGATCAGTCTTTTGAGTTAGGGCCTTCTACCTGCAAGAGAGAATCTTTGGCAATCACAGCAGGGGGTAAGATTAGCAATGGGGTTATGGTTCGGAGGCCGGGCAAAGAATCAATCCCATCACCAAGACCCGGAGAAGTTGTAGTGTTCGAAGCTTTTTTCGAAGCAGGCTTAGGCCTCCCTGCTGTGGATTTCTTGGCCGAAGTTCTTGACCTGTTTCATGTAACCCTCCCCCAGCTATCTCCGAATGCTGTAGCTAGATTAGCTATCTTTGAGTGGGCGCTGAGAGCCGAAGGCTGTGAGGGGAGGGCTGAAATCTTCGCTGCACTGCATAGAGCGACTTGTCAGCCGAAGACCTCCGTAGGCTCCGGAGGTGAGAAAGTAGTGGTTGCCTTCGGAAGCATCAATTTTAGGCTTCGAGACGAATATGCTCTGCGATTCCCTGCTAAGGCCATCAATGCTAGATGGTACACTGATTGGGTACTGAGGTGGTTTTATGCCGAAGTCGGAGCTAGCAGTCCTCTGGCTGGGCCCCTCAAAGAAATTCGATTCCGAAAAGAAGCCCTAGTGCAACCTGACGAAGGCCAGCTTGAAGCCCGCCTGAACCTGCTTGAAAAAGTTAGCCGAAGGCTCAGTATGCGAGACTTGGCTGAAGAATTCATCGGTCTTCAAATTCCTCCACTGATGGCCAACTGGCCTATCATCTTCGAAGATGACTCCGAAGGCGGCCTTCGCAAAATCAATTATACTTCGAGCCCTGCAGGTAACTTCGAAACCAACATGTATTGTACATATTTACTTCGAAGAAAGACTAACTCGAATTATTTTTTAGCTTCTTCAGACCCTATTACATCAGAACAAATCGTAAGGGCTTCGGAGAAGATTCTGGGTGCTCCAACTCCGTCGGAAAAAGAATGGCGAATCAAATTAGTCGGAAGTTAGGAGCGATTTAACAGAGTATGGGGAATGCTGGAGTTAACTCCACCCCCTCTGATGGATTGGGTGCCTCAGGAGAAAGGCCCCAAGAAAAGAATAGCTGAAGCCGGAGCTTCAAGTTCAGCGAAAACCCCGGTGAAGAAGGTGGCTCGGAAGCCAAAGAATCTCGCACCTTCGGATCCTGCTCCTTCAAGCTCAAGAACCTCACTTTCTGGTTCTAAAGAGGATGAAGGTACTTTATTAGTGAAATTGATTGATGAAGATGCAGCTCAACGAAGTATTCATATTGAAGATACTGCAGGTATACCGGAGCCTCAAGCCAACATCGAAGAAGTAAGAGCTCCGGATACCCAAGATGAACAGATCGAAGCCCCTATGGGTGGAGATGAAGCCGAAGTTCCTGCAACTTCGGTTGTGGAGGAAAGGGCTGATCACGGAAATGCTCCGATAGCGGAAAATCTAACTGCAGAGTCAGATGATGACTTCACTTTTGATCCTCCGATCAGTCCAGTACTTGATATCCCAGAGAATGTTGAAGGTAAATTTTTGCATAATTCTTATCAATTTCTGCAAAATTATACAATGTATAATATTTCTGTTATTGCAGAGCCTCCTGTTGTCGAAGTACCCCTCGAGGATACAATTCAAAGGCCTTCGACAACTTCGGAGCCACGCCCGGAGGTTACTTTACCGGGGCCTGGAAGAGGAAAAAGACACATAGAGCCTCTCCCTGCTCAAGGATCAACTTCATCTGAATCATCAGATGAAAGTGAATCGACTGAGGGGGGGCCATCTTCAGAAGTTCCAAGGGCCTCGGAAGAACTCTCTGGACCTTCGCTAAGCAGAGCTGACCAGAAGGCTTCAAAAATGGTTCCTCTCATAACTCCTTTTTTGGAGGAGAAAACCGGACTTGGGACTTTGGTTAAACCTTTGGGCCAAGCCAGTCGCCAAGTCGGGGAAACAGAACTGGTAGCCCTTTTAAGCAGAGCGAAGGGTTCGGAGCTTAACCTTGCTGTAGAAAGAGCAGCTTATCAGGTATAAAGCATCTTCGAACCAAATAGCAAATTATATATGAATAATTTCTTATTTCAGTTTTTCTTTTTTCTTAGCAAGCAGTCTTAGCCCGTGCTGCGGCTTTATCGAGCGAAAATGAAATTGCTCAACTTCGGGAAGAGAACGAAGCTCTTCAAAGAAATTTTAACTTCTCCGAAGGTCGAGTAGCTCAGATGGACAATGTAATATTAGCAGAGCGAAGGGCTAGGCAAAGCTTGGAGGCTGCGAAGAAAGAGCTCGAAGCAGAAAGAATTGTGCTTCGAGCAGAGGTTGAGAGACTGCGGACGGAGGATGCTGCGAAGGGGTCCGAACTTGTAAGGCTGCAAGAAGAGGTTGGCCAGCTCCGGACTCAAAAGAATGCTCTGACTACGGAGAACGCTAGAATCTCTGGAGTTTTAGCAGAAACGACTTCGGCAAAGGATGCGCTTATTGAGGAAAAGCTTAAGTCTGAGAAGGTGGCTTCGGAGGTCATCGAACAGATGTTAGGTGTCTTGGAGTACTTCGGTACTACTGGATCACTACCTTCGGATGACAATGTGACTCTGCTGCGCCGGTTAAAGAGGATCCAAGGAGCAGCGAAGCAAATGAAGACGGCAGGCATGCGTTATGGAGAACTCTCCGGACAAGTGTCTGCCCTTGGATTACTTCGTTACTATGAGGATTTGGGCCGAGTAATTACTCCGAGCGCAGAGGGCTCCATCATCTTCGACGACGCAAGGCTTCTGACTCCTTCCGAAGGCGTGGCTGCCGCCTGGCGAGCCTTTCAAACTTCATGGAGAGCCGAAGGTCGATCTGCGATCAAGGCTTGGATTGATGAAGGCCAACGCCAGAAGCAAGTTCGGAGCCAAGCTTCGAGCAGTCAACCTCCTTCGAACCCGCAGGTTTAGGAATTTTTTAGGATTTCTAATCATGTAAAGCTTTATGCTTGTAAACATTTATCAATGAAAGTCTTGTTTATCATATTTCTAGGCTTTGCCTCTTATGGAAGATATCGAAGTGTTAGAGCTTAACAGCGAACTTCGCTCACTGTGGAACACCTTCGAACTTCTAAAGAGTTATAAACGTCCTCGATTCCTTATCCCTCGAGATGACTCCGGCGTTATTGCGCCCGAAGTAATCAAAGACGTATTGTCTTATATTAAAGAGGAAGATAAAGAGATTGACGCAAACACCTCGTCTTCTGAAGACACTAATTGGTCCGAAGACGAAGGTGAAGCCCAAAATAAAAGATCTGAAGATCTTAGAAGCTGGGAAAGAAGCCCCGAGCGGCTTCGAACTTGGGCCGAGCTTCAACAAGAGCAGAAGGATTTTAGAGCTTCGAAGGGGAGGAAGAGAGTTAAGCGCAAAGTTCTTAGAACTTCTGATGTTGGAACTAGTCGTTCCACCCCTAGCTCTCGGGACCGAAGAGGTCTCCGATTCCTTCTTGGTATAGATACCAATTTTTCATAATGTAATCTGTAAATACATTTATTTTGATAATGAATGCCGATTTAAAATTGTCTCCATATTACTAGCCCCTCTTTGGGTATAAGCAACTTCGAACTGTATTCAAAGATGGTTATGCACAAAGAAAAGACTTCGGAGTACAATTTTTTGGGGGTTCGGAGCCCCTCTGTCATTTAAAGATCTTTTGAAATCTTATGAAATTTCTTCGACTTTTTGTAGTCAGAAGAATGGTAACTTGGTACCTTTGTTTAACGAAAGAAATCAATTGAGATAACTTTCAGGACACTTTAGTGTCTTAGGAAATTTGTCACTTTGGACTTATATGAACAAACATTCGAAGCTCATGGCTCAAATGTTGTTTTGCTTTAGCCACCTTCGGCTGTTTTTGTAGAAGTCTACCAGCCGGAGCTTGGACTTCGCAGAATTTGGCCACCTTCGGCTCTTTTTTTGCAGAAGTCTACCAGCCGGAGCTTGGACTTCGCAGAATTTGGCCACCTTCGGCTCTTTTTTTTGCAGAAGTCTACCAGCCGGAGCTTGGACTTCGCAGAATTTGGCCACCTTCGGCTCTTTTTACGGATGTCTGCAAGCTGCAGCTTGGACTCCGCAGATTTTGGCCACCTTCGGCTCTTTTTACGGAAGTCTACCAGCCGAAGCTTGGACTCCGTAGAATGTGGTATTGGCTCTTTTACGGATGCCTACAAGGTATCAGCTTGGGCTCCGGATGGATTTCAGCCACCACACTGGAGGCTTCGACTTTATGGGTACGAAGTCCGGAAATACAACCTAGCTTAATGACACTTCCCTCTCGATCGACTTCCGTCCCAGCGCGTCCGCTCGGGAAACTAGGAGTGTCAAGGGGAAGGCAACCATCAGGGTGTATGCTTTATTAATTTAGAGGTGATTACAAGCGAATTACAAGGAGCCCTTATGCGAAGTATCGCTTTAGGTGCTCCGCATGCCAAGTATGTGCTAACTCTTCACCTTCTAAATTAGCTAATTTAAATGAACCAGGGCGCCCGGAGCGGACGATTAGATATGGACCTTCCCATTTATTGCCTAACTTCCCTGGTGCTATGATGCTTCGTAGAACAAGATGACCCGGCCTTAACTCGCTGAGCTTAACCTTCGGGTCATACCAAGTCTTCGTCTGCTGATGATACTTTGATAAATTAGCTACAGCCCGAAGTCTTGTTTCTTCTGACAAATCTAACGAAGCTTGTCTTTCTTCTTCGATGTCTGGTTCGGTGCTGCGAAATGATCCCCCTTTGAGCTCCGTTGGAGTCATTGCTTCATCTCCAAATAGTAGTCTGAACGGAGTAAAAACCTGTGGACCTTGTTTGCGTAGTCCGAATGGACCACAGAATCTTCGGAAGCTCTTCGGTCCACAGGCCCTTTGATAATCCTACTATTCTTCGATTTAGCCCTGATAAAATATTTCCATTGGCTCGCTCAACGGCTCCATTCGACTGAGGATGTCTCACTGCAGCAAAACATAGTTGAATGCCTAGGTCTTCGCAAAACTTCCTGAAGGGTTCTGCGTCGAACTGTGTTCCATTATCAACTGTGAGATATCTAGGCACTCCGAACCGGCAAATAATGTTCTTCCAGAAGAATTTCTGTACATTGTTCGAAGTGATAGCTGTTAAGGGCTCTGCTTCTACCCACTTAGAAAAATATTCAATAGCTACCACTGCGAACTTCAGATTTCCCTTTGCTAACGGAAAGGGACCAATTAGATCCATACCCAATCTGGCCATAGGCCATACCGGAGCTATGACTTGAAGAGCTGTTGGTGGGCGATGACTCCGTCGACCCATCCACTGGCATCCTTGACAAGTGCGGACCAAGCTCTCCGCATCAGCTGTTATTGTGGGCCAATAAAGCCCCTGGCGAAGTGTTTTTCCTGCCAGAGCTCTAGGGGCTAAATGGCTTCCACAAAGGCCTTCGTGAATTTCTCGAAGAATTTCTTGGCCTTCGGCTTGAGATATACATCGGAGTAGAGGGGAGCATACTCCGGCCTTGTATAATATACCGTTGATTAACTGATAGTTTCTTGCTCTGAGCTTTAATCTTGACAATTGGGGCTCTTCGGGCAAATTTGTTCCTCCTTGCAGGAGTTCTATGATCGAATCTTTCCAATCTGCACTAGGAATGCAAAGGATCTCCGCAGAGGCAATTTGTGGCACCGAAGGTACATTGAGCTCCTCATAGAAAGCTTCGTCAGGCACATCCACAGCTCCGGCTGCAGCCTTCGCTAAAATGTCCGCTTGCACATTTTCAGCTCTTGGTATACTCCGAATGGAAATACCCTTGAAATGTGCTTCGATCTTGCGAATTTCTTCTAAGTACTTTGCAAGCTGTGGATGTCGGACTTGAAAACTTTTGTCCACGTGCCCTGCTACTATCTGAGAATCTGTTTTTATAATTATCCTTGTAGCCCCTAGAGCACGTGCTTTCCTGAGTCCCAATAAAATTCCTTCGTACTCCGCTATATTATTGGTAGACTTAAAGTTGAGTCTTGCGGAGTACATTGCTCTTTGTCCTGACGGTGAAATTAATACTGCCCCAATGCCTTCTCCGGATGCTTGGAAAGCCCCATCGGAGTAAATAATCCAAACTCCGTCATCTGATTTCTCCGGAGTCAACTTCGCAGGTGGAGTCCACTCTGCTACGAAGTCTGCTAGGACTTGAGATTTGATAGCTGTCCTTGCCAGGAAAGATATGCCGAAGGGTGCTAGTTCTACTGCCCACTTTCCAATCCTTCCAGTGGAATCTTTGCTTCGGAGCATATCTCCTAAAGGATACGAAGTTGGTACAATTACATTATGAGCCAAAAAATAATGTCTTAGCTTTCTCGAAGCCATTATCAGAGCATAAACGAACTTTTCAAGTTCGGAGTATCTTGTCTTCGCTCCTGACAATGCTTCAGATACAAAATAGACAGGATTTTGGACCAACTTCCCATTGATATCTGCTTCTCTGACAAGGACTGCGCTGACAGCTGAACCTGTAGCTGCAAGATACAGGAGTAGGGTTTCGTCCGCAATAGGCACCGTGAGTGTAGCAAGATTGCTGAGATAATTTTTAATATCTTCGAAGCTTTTCTGACACTCCGGTGTCCATGCAAAATCTTCGGACCCTTTCAAAGCTTTAAATATTGGCAAGCTCCTCTCCGCAGACCTTGATAAAAACCTGCTAAGTGCGGCTAGACGTCCAGTCAGCTTTTGCACTTGCTTTAAATTCTCCGGAGGAGCCATCTTCTGCAGCGCAGTTATTTGAGTAGGGCTAGCTTCAATTCCCCTGCTTGAAACTAAGTACCCTAATAACTTTCCAGCCTTAGCTCCGAATACACATTTTTTGGGGTTAAGACGGATCCCACATGCCCGAAGGCTATTGAGTGTTTCTGCTAAGTCTAGGCTATGTTGGTGCTTTAAAGCACTCTTTATTACAATATCATCCATATAGGCCTCTACATTACGGCCTAGTTGATGACCTAGAGCCTTAGCAACTAATCTTGAAAAAGTAGCCCCGGCATTTCTTAGGCCGAAGGGCATTCTTACATAGCAGAAGACTCCCGAAGGAGTTACAAAGCTCGTCTTGATTTCATCTTCGCGCTTCAACCATATTTGATGATAGCCAGAATACGCATCAAGGAAGCTTAGTAACTCCGAACCTCAGTGGAGTCAACTAGTTGATCAATTCGGGGCATGGGGTAGGGGTCACGTGGGCACGCTTTATTCAGGGATGTGAAATCAATGCACATGCGCCACTTCCCGGAAGACTTCTTCCTGACGAAGACTGGGTTGGCTAACCATTCTGTATGGGCCACTTCTCTGATAATCCCAGCCTTCAACAGTTTTTCAACTTCGTCCTTAGCTAGAGCAGCTCTCTCTGCGGACATCTTCCGGAGCCCTTGTCGAACAGGCCGGGCCTTCGGGTTTACAAGCAAACTGTGCTCAATAATACCCCGATCGACTCCGGTGATATCTTCGTCAGACCAAGCGAAGACATCCAAATTTTCTTCTATGACCTTTTCCAAGGAAGTTGCAACTTCAGGAGGTAAATCTTTACCAAATTGAAAAGTGTATTCTTTACCATCTTTAACAATGATCTTCGTTGCAATCTCTCCTTCGGGACTTGGTCTTGGAAATGACTTCTTCGAAGCTTCGGAAGAGGCTGAAAAAATTTCTTCATCATTTTGAACACTGTTTACTTGCCTCAGATCAAGAGGAGGACCGTGACCATATTCTGCCCTCCGAGCCATGGCTTGATCTCCGAAGATTGTCAGGACTCCTGATTGTGTGGGCATCTTCATGCACAAGTAGTTGTGATGCGCCACAGCTCCGAACTGATTCAACATGCCTCGTCCGAAGATGACATTATAAGCATACGGAGCATCTACCACATCAAAGATAACTTCTTTAGTTCGGGCTAGTAAACCTTCTCCGAAGGTTACTTCCAGGCCTATCTGGCCAAGTGCATCAAGCGGAGGTCCTGCGAAGCCTTGCAGAGGACGAGCCGCTGGGAGGAGATGCTTCCGGGAAATGCATAACTGATCGAAGGCTTGTACAAATATGATATCTGCCGAGCTACCTCCGTCAATTAGCACCCTTTGGACTTCAGTCCCTGCAATATCAGCAGTAATAACCAATGGATCTGCATGCGGGAACTTGATACCAGCTGCATCCTCCGCAGAGAAAGATATTGGAACATGAGACCACTCCGGCATTGCAGCTGCAGATGACGAAGTCCCAATGTGGCCTACTTCTCGAACGTACTCTCTTCGCTGTCTCTTGGACATGCTTCCGAGGGTACCTCCTCCGGAGATAGGGAGAACTACTCTCTTTCCTCTATCTTGCCCTTCTTCTTGCTTCAGAGGTGGCATAACATTGGCCACCGGAGGGTGCCTTGCAGCATCAAAATTTTCTATCCGCGCCACAGCCTGGACCGGCTCCGGGCGCACTGCTACTGCTGGACTTCGGTCGGTACTACCTCGACCCGAAGTTCTCTCCAAGTATTCTCCCCGAAGGGTAAGAATAGCCTTGCAGGTGTCAGTTGCATTGCTTCGATTCTCTCCATGAATACAGCAAAAAAGGGTCTGGCCCTTGCCAGCCGTTTTCCCTGGCGGCCTCCAGCCGCTGGACTTGTTCCCCGCAGACTGTGGAGCTCTTGGTGCAAACTTCTGTGGGGGTGCAATGTTTAAGACTTCAGAGCGAGGGTGCTTTTGCCCTCTTCTTCTATCATGTTGCACTTCGAAGACTGGTTCTTGCGGCTGTGCCGAAGTCTTCACCTCTGCTTTAACTTCTGTCAATACTGTCGAAGTAGCAGTAGTCCTTCGAAGCCAACCTTCTTCTGACTTCGAGTACTCCTCGAAGTACGACATCAGCTGTGATACTGTGGTGATGCTCTTCCGATGTAATTTATCCAGAAGGCCTTTATGACTGACGCCTTCCTGAGCCGCATCAACCACCGAGGATGTGGACAGCCCCCGAATTTGCGACTTCGTGTGAGCGAAGCGCTTGAAGTACTGCCTCAATGTTTCTCCGGGGAGCTGTTTCACTTGGAAAAGGCTTCCTGTCGACATGGGGGGCACGAAGGTGCCTTGAAAGTTACTTATAAACTTCCTCTTCAACTGTGACCACGAAATGATTGATCCTGGCTTTAAAGACCAGAACCATCTCAGCGCCACTCCTTGAAGAGCTAATGGGAAGCACTTCGCCATAGTCTCTCTGTCTCCGCCGCTAGCCTCAATTGCTAGGGCATAAGAACGCGCAAACTCGCTAGGATCTTCGTCTCCGGCATACTTGCAGAGTTTCGAAGCTTTGAACTTCGGATCGAAGCGAACCTTCTGAAGCTCAGGATGCAACGGAGATTCATTGTCGTAAGAAGCGTTCTCCGGGGCTTCGGGATAACCAAGATCGTCGTCTTCGGGCACTTCGGGGATAGCTGGGGTGGCTTGAGAGCGAAGCCTGTTCGCAGCTTCTTGTCGCCACCTCGCTACCTCAGCTTGAAGGTTGGCCATTTGAGTGGCCATATCTCCAAGGCTATCTTCATCTCCTCCGGAAGGACCTTCCGGGTCTTGAGAACTAGTATGATCAGTTCGAATCGGAATGGAGGGTGGTGGAGTGGCTCCGGGCGGTCGGAGTATGGAAGGGGTTGGCAGAGAGGTTTCGTATCCTCGAGGGATAGAAGCCCCTTGCGGAGTTTGAGGTGGAGGGATAGTCGAAGACCCTCCGACTTCGACTGTGTCGAAGGGTATCTCTCCGGAGATCCGAGAGGACCTCCGAGTGGGATTGCGAGGTGCGCTCCGCTTAGGAGGCATGATGTAAGAAATTGGTAGAGAACGAAGTTTTTTGAACTAAGTTCCCCACGGACGGAGCCAACTGTTGGCGTAAAAGATTACGCTAACAGGTTTCTGTAGAAAAGAAACTAACAAACGAAGTGTTTGCGAAGCAAACTGTTCTAAGCCTCCGAAAGGATAATAGCTTAGAATAGTTCGAAAGTGTGTATTGAATCACTTGTAATCGGTCTCTATTACAGGGTGAAATGGGGGGTATTTATAGGCCTAAACATTAAGGAAAAGACCTATTTACCCCTCTATTACAACCGACATTAAGGAAACTATTCGTTTTCCTTAATAGGGTTAAAATGGTAAAAGACTAATCTAATAAGATAGAAGATAAGTCTTCCATCTTAGCTGGCAGAAAAGATCCTGAAGGGCTTTGGTTCGAAGACATACTTCGAACCAGTGTCTGTCTTCGGGCTTCGAACCAGGTTCTGGGCATCTTCGAAGATGGTCTTCGGACAATCTTCGAACTGGTTGACTGTCGTCATGCTGCTTTGGCAATAACCCCGAAGATGAGATATTTTCTCCCCAACACCAATATAGTTCAGCAAGGGGCTATCTCCGGAGATAGCTACCTCGTTGGAAGAAGTAGTCAAGCAAAATTTGGACATCTTTGCCTGGACTGACGAAGACATTACCGGGGTTGATCGAAGTATCATCGAGCATAGCTTGCTTGTCAACCCGAAGGCTAGGCCAGTACGCTAGGGGCTCCGTAAGCTATCTACAGAGTGGGCAGACCTCGCCAAGATCGAAGTGGAAAAATTGTTAAGGGCTGGCATCATCAGAGAAGTAGCCCACGCGGAGTGGTTGGCTAACCCCGTTTTTGTCAGGAAAAGGGCTCCGGCAAATGGCGCATGTGCATCGATTTTACATCATTAAATAAAGCATGCCCGCGAGACCCCTACCCTATGCCCTGAATAGACCAACTGGTGGATTCTACAGCTGGCTCCGAATTGTTGAGTTTCCTCGATGCTTACTCCGGTTATCATCAAGTCTTGCTAAAGCGCGAAGACGAAGCCAAGACAAGTTTCATAACCCCATCCAGAGTATTTTGTTATGTAAGAATGCCTTTTGGCTTGCGGAATGCCGGAGCCACATTCTCACGTTTGATAGCTAAGGCTCTAGGTCACCAAATAGGCCGAAATGTCGAAGCCTATAGGGATGACATTGTAATGAAGAGTGATGTAGAGCACCAGCATAGTCTAGACTTAGCTGAAACATTTGAGAGCCTCCGACCATGTGGAATCCGCCTCAACCCTGAAAAATGTATATTCGGGGTGCAAGCAGGAAAACTGTTAGGGTACTTAGTTTCGAGTAGGGGAATCGAAGCTTGTTGGACCGGAAACGGTGACCAGAGGGGGGTGAATGGGAGCTTTTTAAAATTTCAGACCAAAATAGCCTTTTGTTTTAATTCTATCTTCTACGGAATAGGCTTCGAACACACCCTTTGAAGTTCTGGTTCAGAGGTATATTATAGCTCCGACATCAGGCTTCGCAAGAAGCAAAAGTTCGAAGCCAAGAAGACTTCGCTCTACCCACAACCCCGAAAATTCAGCTCTGCTAAGTCAGTGCAGGCTCCGCACACAGGGTGCTCCGAGCAGGCTTCACACTTCACCTTTCGCAAGAGCTGACTTCCCTCTGCGGACTTCGACCAAATACTCAGCGACAGCAACTGGTGCTGGGCTTCGTACTTCGAAGGTCTAAACGCACACTAAACAGACTTCGCCGAGGACTTTGACCCGGAGTCACGCTCCGCACTTACTACCTTCTCCTGGCGCACCTCGACCCGAGGTCCGACCTCGACCCCTTCGCAGCCTTCGTGAAGGAGCTCCCTGCTCCCCTGGCATCAAGCCTCCCGCTTGACCCAGGTTCACTTGCTACGAACCGTCCGTCGCCTCCGAAGTCCCCTACGCACCACAGACAAGCAGACAAGTGTATCTAGTACCCCGGAGAACTCTCCAAGTGAACAACCTCCGATACACTCTCCGGTGTACTGCCCAAAGTACCGAGACCTTCGTTACAGCCAATCATCGTGTACTGTCGGACCCCTCCGACAGGCACACTCCGCTGCAATAGCTGCAGCAACCAGAGCCCACCGAACCCTTCAGTGAACCAGCCTCCGAACAGCTTCGGAGAACCAACCTCCGAACCCCTTCGAAGGGACCCCTTCGAATCAGAGGGTAAAATCTGTCAATCACTCATCACAGACTCCGAAACCAACCCTTGGTTTCTCAATCTCCCCCTTGATGAGTGCATTGACAACCAAATTTAAGTTCAAGAAAATTTGAAGAATTTCAGCACCCAAGTGACCATAAAAACTCAGAAACAAGCCAAATCATGTAACTTGACAAAAGAATTTTCCTCCCCTTTTTAAATAGAGTAAAAAGCCCCTTCAGAAAAACTTCCCTTTGCAAGATAAAAACTCCCCCTGAGTTAATTTTCCCCCTTTGTTGCAGAGAACTCAACAATTTCTCCCCCTTTGGCAATGCAAGCATCAAGGAGCATGTAAAAGATGCATAGCTTCGAAATGGGCAGAATTGCAAAGACATATAAAGCAAAAATATGCCAATATTAATACCAATTATCATGTGCTCAGCTCAATTTAACATTCTCGAAAAACATGATGACAGCATGCGATTTTATCATTTTGAAATAAAAGCATCACCACTCAATCAAGGTAACTAGACAAGTAAAAGCAGGAACTGCGCAAAGCTGGTCAATTTCTACTCTAGACAAACAAGTCCAGTTCAAGTGGAGCATTAAAAGCAAACTTGATGATCAATGAATTTTGTTGTTCTTTTCATAATGCCAGGGGTTATTTGTTTGTCTACCTTATACTTTCCAATCAAGCCAAGCCTAGGCATGAAAGCCATCAGAAGCTTAAGGCGGTGATTTTGGCATACACTACACTATCCCAATTCAGACCATTGTGCAATGGTAAGCAGTCTAGAATAGGGTAGTGCGACAAACAAACCCACCTGGATCTTTTTGCTTTGAAGCATGCAAATCATGATTTTTTGGAATTTTGATTAAGTGAACAAATTGTTTAGCACTTGATGAATATCCATGTGTATGTAGAACAATTTTTGCAAGTTGCAATGTTTAGCATCCAGAGAAAGGTGTCTTGCTATCAAGCAGATAAAAGATAGCTAAAGCAGTACGGCCTAAACATGCTAGATTCAAGACTAAGCAGTGAGCATGATTTGATTTTGGAAAGAAAAATCATGCACATAATGTTTTAGATATATTAAATAGAGCTGAGTTGACACGATTACATGAATTATAATCAGGCATATAAGTGCAAGAGATGTAAATGCAATTTCACACATGATGAGCATATGCAAGATAATTAAAATCTGCTCCCCCTCACAAAATGCCGTAAGGGTGACAAATACCAAGTTCCCCACGCAAGTTGGCAAAACGAGAAGCATCGAGGGGTTTTGTGAAAATATCGGCTAGCTGGTGTTGGGTATCAACATATTGAAGCTCAATATCACCCTTCTCATTATGATCTCTGAGAAAATGATATCGCACATCAATGTGTTTCGTTCTGGAGTGCTGAACCGGGTTGTTTGCAATACAAATAGCACTAGTGTTATCACAGAGAAGTGGAACACTCTTATAATCTAACCCGAAATCCCGCAAAGTGGAAACCATCCACAAAATCTGAGAGCAACAGCTAGCTGCAGCAACATATTCGGCCTCAGCCGTCGATTGTGCAACACTAGACTGTTTGCGGGAAGACCAGCAAACCAGAGAAGTACCCAGAAAATGACAAGTACCAGAGGTACTTTTCCTATCAATCCTACACCCAGCAAAATCCGCATCGGAATAACCTCGAAGACACAAAGAGGAAGACGCCGAATACCAAATGCCAAATTCAAGGGTATGTTTGAGATACCTGAGAATGCGCTTTACCGCTTGGCATTGCGAAGCTCGTGGTGAAGCCTGAAAACGAGCACACAGACACACTTCGAAGTGTATGTCTGGCCGTGTAGCATTCAAGTAGAGGAGGGAGCCGATCATGCTTCGGAACTCCTTCTGATCTACGGCTTCTCCATCTTCGTCAGGATCCAATGCTACAGATGTAGCCATTGGAGTGGCGAGTGGCTTCGCATCAGCCATGTCGAACTTCTTGAGCAGGTCCTTGGTGTACTTTGTCTAGTGGACGAAAGTACCTTGTTTGCTTTGCTTGATTTGCAAACCAAGGAAAAAAGTGAGTTCGCCCATCATGGACATCTCGAACTCCCTGCTCATGGCATCTACAAACTCGGCAACCAAAGCATGAGAAGAGCCACCAAAGATGATATCATCCACATAAATCTGAACTAGGAGGAAATCTTTGCCATGCTTTAGAGTGAACAGGGTTTTATCAACAGAGCCCATCAAATACCCCCGCTCAAGCAGAAAAGACTTAAGTCTGTCATACCATGCCCGAGGGGCCTGCTTGAGTCCATAAAGAGCCTTATGAAGTTTAAGGACTTTATGTGGGTATTTGGGGTTTTCAAAACCAGGGGGTTGTTTTACATAAACATCTTCGCCTATGAAACCATTAAGAAAAGCACTTTTGTCATCCATTTGATAGAGTTTGAATCCCTGGGATGTCGCAAAGGCAAGCAAAATCCTAATGGCCTCAAGACGAGCAACAGGTGCAAAAGTTCCTGTAAAATCAATCCCTTCTAATTGAGAATAACCCTGAGCTACAAGTCTAGCCTTGTTTCTAACTATAGTCCCATCCTCCCCTTGTTTGTTTTTGAAAATCCATTTTTTTCCAATGAAATGAACATTTGGAGGAGGATCAACTAAAGTCCAGACTTGGTTTCTCTCGAAATTTTCAAGTTCTTCATGCATGGCATTGATCCAACTAGAATCAGAAAGTGCATGACTAACATCTAAGGGCTCGAAAGAAGCAACAAAAGCGTAATCAATGAAATGAGCATGAGAACGTGTTACCCTTTGATCAAGCTCACCAATGATCTGCTCGAGAGGATGCATCCTTTGAACATGATGTGGAGCCTCACGGTGGGATGCAGTCTCCCCCTCAACTTGTGCATTGGAGTGGTCCAAGATGACCGATGTCGAGGTAGTTGCTTCGGGACCTTGTGCCGAAGTGGTCGTAGCGGGGTCGGCTTCGGGGGTTGATGTTGAGGGTAGTAGGGGTTCATCCTCGAAATCTCTGGGATCTTCTTCTTCGAAGATAGTCTGTTCCATATCGTGTTCATTTGCCTGTTCAAGAGCAGAACTAACAGAGGGGGTTGATTCATCAAAAGTCACATCACATGACTCGATGACAGTGTTAGTCTCCAAATTATAATCACGATAAGAATGACCATGTGTAGTGTAACCCAAAAAGATCCCGTCAGAAGAACGCGACTCAAATTTATCCAAATTACCATGTTTTAGGATAAAGCAACGACAACCAAAAACTCGAAGATGAGTAACCTTGGGCTGTCTCCCAAAATGTAGCTCATAAGATGTCAAATTCAAAATTGAGCGCAAGAAGATTCAGTTTGAGATGTAACATGCAGTGTTCATGGCCTCAGCCCAGAATTTTCTAGGAGTCCTATGCTCATCGAGCATCGTCCTAGCCATCTCAACCAAAGTGCGGTTCTTTCTCTCAACAACACCGTTTTGTTGAGGAACCCGCAGAGCAGAGAAATGATGTTCTATGCCATGCTCCATGCAAAAGTCAACAAAGAGACTGTTCTTGAACTCAGTGCCATTATCACTTCGAATGAATTTCAATGCACCAGGGAGTTCAGTGAAAAGTCTCAAAGCCAAGCTCCGAAAGTGTGAAAACACTTCATCCTTGCTAGCAAGAAAGAAGACCCAAGAGTAGCGAGAGAAATCATCGACAATGACTAACACATACCACTTGCCGCCTAAAGAACTAACCCGAGAAGGACCTACAGTGTCCATGTGGAGAAGTTCTCTGGGTTGTTCAGTCATCACTGTGGTGACTGGCGAGTGCGGAGCGGCAATCATTTTTCCATGTCGACAAGGAGCGCAAACTAAATTCTTCTCAAACTTGAGCTTGGGCAATCCTCGGATCAGACCTAGAGCACTCAGACGAGCGAGCAACTCAAAGCTCATATGCCCTAGTCTCCTATGCCACTTCCAAAGCTCAGAAGTAGAATGTGCAACAAGACAATGAGAAGAACCAGATGACTCAGAAAAATCAGCTCCAAAAACTCTCCCAACTCTAAAGATCTTATAAACCACAACGCCATCAGAATTGAGTACTTGCGAAGTATCGTGATGGAATCGCACTTCGAAGCGCTAATCAAGCAATTGAGATATAGAAAGCAAATTGTATCCCAAATTCTCAACCAAAGCAACATCTTTGAGAGTGAAATTCGAGTTAATTCTTACCACACCTTTACCTTTCACTCTACTCCTTCAATTGTTCCCGGAGGTGATATGTTCCCTTTGCTTGGTTGTGGTGAGGCTGGAGAATCATGCTGCATCTCCGGTCATATGGCGCGAACAACCGGAGTCCATGATCCACGTGCCCTCCAAGCCTCGGTCCGGCGCCTACACATGATAAGAAAATCTCGATCGCTCAGTGCTGGGGTGAGTGAAGATATGACGAGGCATCCAGCACTGAGTGATACGAGTAGTAGGCACAGTAAAAGTAGACTGTCTACGCACATGATAATCAAAATGATGCAAAGTGCGAGGTCTACCTACATGCTGTGATCTAACAACATGACGAGGTATCCTACTCTGATGAGGTACAAAGCTACTCGCCCGGGGTCTACCACCATATGAAACATGGTGAACACCTCGAGGAGCAAAACCTCTCCGAGAAGCACGAGGAGGCTCAAAAATAGGACGAGAGTAAAACTTAGACTCATGCATACCTAAAGATGGGTAATGCATGTTCTGGAATCTCATCTCCTGAGAGCGTCGCTCATCCTTGATGCGACGAAAACAGAACCCAACCAGATGACCCACCCGTTGACAATAGGAACAATGAAAAATTCTCCTAGGGGCACTCTCATGGGTCATAGGAGCAACTCTCACAGGCTCCTTGGGCTTCTGCTAAGTGGTTTTCTTGGGAGGAACTCTTTTTGTGGGAGGAGTGGTTTTCTTTGGAGTTCGGGTAGGCTTTTTGGCTGATGGAGTGTCTAACAGAGCTCTCTCTTTCTCTAGGGTAGTGGGTGAGGTAAAAACAGTTTTGTTTTCACTGTCTGAAGGAATCCTCTCAAAACCCAAACCTAGAGCTAACCCTGCTCTGTCAGCACACATCTTGGTCTTGGCCAAGAGAAAATCCATCGTACCCTTTCCCCAGTGCATTTGTTAACCACAGAAAGAAGGTACTCATTCTCAGTCATAAGGTTTTCAGCTCGCTCTCTAACAGTGCCTAGGTGGTCCTTAAGGGTTATGCAAGTGTCACACACAGGCTGCACATCCATAGAACTACCGGCCCTCTCCAATCTAGCCTCTAAATCATGAACATGCTTATCGCGTAAATCAATGCTCTCACGTAATAAAGGGCAGTTCATACATTCAGTTATATCACGACTAGAATCCACCATCAAAAGCTGCTTCTGTGTAGTCTTAAGCTCAGAAGAAGTTTGAGCATGAACAGAACGCAACTGAGCAAGCTCACCCATGACAACAGTACAAGATTCACATTCAGCATCATTAACTCTAGACTTAAGCATGGCATAATCAGTAGAAACAGATTCTAGCCTAAGTCTAAGGTCTTTTCTATCTCTAGCGGCTTGCACAAGTAATCTATCCTGACCAAGAACTACTTCATTCAGCTCATCTAATTTAATTGAAAGCTGGTCATAGGATAGAGGTACCTCAGTGATCGCTATCGGCCATGAAGCAAAGACCGGTGAAATCTCGTCCCTTCTTGTCCTTCTTCTCCTCCTTCCTTGGAGACTCCTCCTCCTCAGAGCTCGACTCCTCAATTGAGGAAGTGTCGATGTCACTGAGAGCAGCAACAAATGCTCTGGAAGCGGCTTTGGCTACTCTCTTAGCCACCTTGCCGCGCTTGCCCTTCACAAAGGGTTTCCTCTCCTTCTTGTGGTATTTGGGGTGCTCACTCTCATCTCTCTTCTTGAGTTTAGGGCAATTGGCCTTGATATGAGAAGTGTCGCCACACTCAAAGCAACCACTAAAACCACTTCTCCTCTGATCCCGTCTCTCATGGTGAAAACGGGTGAACCTTCTGGCAATGAGAGCAAGCTCATCATCATCCAGAGTATCCACCTGCTCCTTAGTGACGGAGACCAGGGAGGACAAAGCAAAACCATTTGCAAGAACACAAGTGCCAGATGTACTTGGTTCTGCAGTGGTGCCACGGCTAGTGCTAGAAACCAATGCCAATGGCTGTGGCAAAGAGTTTCTGTGTACTGCAAGAGATGCCTTGGCAATCTCTATGGACTTCAGCTTGCTAAAGAGCTCATCACAGGTCAATGTGTCATAACCTGCGGACTCCTCAATGCTGGATATCTTCACTTCCCATATGCTACGATCAAGAGCATAGAGAAGCTTGATAGCCCTATCATGATCATTGTAAGCAAGCGTCCCGTTGGACCGCAAGTTACTCACTATCGCATCAAAGCGAGAAAACATGGCATCTATAGATTCACAAGTGCCTGCACAAACAGCTGATACTGTTGATTGTATGTGCTTTGGCGCCTGGCCTTAATCTGTGTAGAGCCCTCATGAAAAATAGTGAGAGTGGTCCAAATTTCCCTAGTAGTCCTAAGGTGTTGCACCCTATCAAACTCACTTCTACTCAAACCAATGAACATTATATTTCTTGCCTTGGAGTTGGCATTATACTGATCCTTCTCTGTTTGAGAGGTGCGAGTTTCAGGGATGGAGTATTGTGAGTCCACAATCTCCCAAATTGCATTTCCTTGTCTTAGCAAGTAAGTCTCTATGGGCACCTTCAAGTATGCAAAATCAGTCCCATCGAATAGAGGTATTTTACTAACTCTGTCCATGTCGCCAACAGATCACAAAACCAGTTAAGGTCAACTGGTGATCTTAACCCGCTCTGATACCAATTGTTGGACCAGAAACGGTGACTAGAGGGGGGGGGGTGAATGAGAGCTTTTTAAAATTTCAGACCAAAATAGCCTTCTGTTTTAATTCTGTCTTTTGCGGAACAGGCTTCGAACACACCCTTTGAAGTTCTGGTTCAGAGGTATATTACATCTTCTACATCAGGCTTTGCAAGGAGCAAAAGTTCGAAGCCAAGAAGACTTCGCTCTACCCACAACCCCGAAAATTCAGCTCTGCTAGGTCAGTGCAGGCTCCGCACACAGGGTGCTCCGAGCAGGCTTCACACTTCACCCTTCGCAAGAGCTGACTTCCCTCTGCGGACTTCGACCAAATACTCAGCGACAGCAACTGGTGCTGGGCTTCGTACTTCGAAGGTCTAAACGCACACTAAACAGACTTCGCCGAGGACTTCGACAAGGGAAGAAAAATGGGCTTCGATCTAAGCCAAGACCAGTGCTTCGCTAGTAATCAGAGAGGCCTCGCCTCCAGTTTACATAGAGCGAACAGACACTGAAAAAACACTCACTTCGCTCGAACACACTTCGCTCAATAGGCTTCTCACACACTTCTCCAGACAGGATTCAGTGCACAAACTCAACTCAAAGGAAGTGAGACAAAAGAGATCGAAGCATGCAAATAAGTACGCATACAAGCTCAAGCAGTAAATGAACACAGAATCAAAGCTTCAATGCTTGAACAGAGAACACAAAAATTGAACTCACAGATCTGAATACAAAGTATGTGGCGACTAGTACAAGAGCTCAAAAATGAATGCTCAAAGTGTTGTTGTGACCTAGCCAGCCTCCACTATTTATAGGCACTATTCAGCCCTGTGAATAGACTACTTTACCCCTAGGGTTTACACTATTTTTGTCTCATCAGAACAGGGGGGTACAACTGGTAGTCTACTTTATTTGGAGGCTTCTTTTGTTAGCTTCGCAGAGGGGACAACACCAGCTTTTGCAGAGCAGACGCTGTCAGCCTTTGCAGTTTTGGACCCTTCTGAAGCCCCCCTTCGCACGCGAGGGGTGCAGTAGCTTCGGTGAGAAGCCTTGAGCCTGACGGCCTTCGCTTCACCGAAGTCAGCCTTCGATACAGTGATGGTTTTGAGCCGAAGCCGTCAAAGCCCTTGGGCCTTCGCACCAACACCTTCGGAGTAGACCACCACAGCTTCGTAGCTTCTCCCAGCTCGAACTCCGTCAGTCCGTGTACCAAAGCCATGCATGGCCGAAGTACCTCAAGTCATCCTTACTCCGGAGCCAGCTTCGCTCCGAAGCCTGCTTCACTCCGAAGCCCCACCTTCGGAGTACCACCCTTCGAAGTTCCTCCTTTGTTCAAGGCCTCCGCATGAAGCATTCCATGAGCACTTCATCACAGTGTCTCTCCCCGAGCACACTCCTCGACGAGCCTCACCCGGACCATGCCTTCGATGCACCTCGACTTCTGAGACCTTCGTTGGGTATACCTTCGAGTGTCTCCCTCCGGAGCACACTTCGAACACCTTGCCTCTGCTGAGGACTTGATCCACCATACTCCGAAGTCACTCCATTCGGAGTACCCTTCGAAGTGCCTCGCCTCCGAGGACTTCGTCTCGGGGTACCTTCACCCGGAGTCACACTCCGCACTTACTACCTTCTCCTGGCGCACCTCGACCCGAGGTCCGACCTCGACCCCTTCGCAGCCTTCGTGATGGAGCTCCCTGCTCCCCTGGCATCAAGCCTCCCGCTTGACCCAGGTTCACTTGCTACGATCCGTACACACTCCGATACCTCTCTAAGTACCCCAGAGACCTCTCCGAGTGAACAACCTCCGATACACACTCCGGTGTACTCCCAAAGTACCGAGACCTTCGGTACTGCCAATCATCGTGTACTGTCGGACCCCTCCGACAGGCACACTCCGCTGCAACAGCTGCAGCAACCAGAGCCCACCGAACCCTTCGGTGAAACAGCCTCTGAACACCTTCGGAGAACCAGCCTCCGAACACCTTCGGAGAACCAACTTCCGAACCCCTTCGGAGGGACCCCTTTGAATCAGAGGGTAAAATCTGTCAATCACTCATCAGAGACTCCGAAACCAACCCTTGGTTTCTCAAAGCTAGACCAACGCAGATAAGTGCACTGCAAAGAATGGCTCCACCAGAAAATTTGAAGCAAGTCCAGAAGCTAACATGATGGCTCGCAGCTCTCAGTAGATTCCTTGCCAGATCAGCCGAATGAAGCCTTCCAATTTTCAAAGCTCTAAAGGGATCTGAAAGTTTCAACTGGACGCTGGAGTGCCAGAAGAGCTTCGATGATATCAAAGAGTACCTCGGAAGCCTGTCGACACTTACTGTGCCCCTCCCAGAAGAAACTCTCCTCCTTTATCTTGTAGCAACAGGCTCCACAGTAAGTGTAGTACTGGTCAGAGAAGTTGAGCTTAAGGGAAAGCTGGTGCAAAACCCAGTTTATTTCGTCTCAGAAGCTTTGTCCGGAGCAAAGACAAGATACTCCGAGCTCGAGAAATTTGCTTATGCTTTAGTAATGGCCTCGCGGAAGCTAAGGCATTACTTTATAGCACATAACCTAATCGTTCCTACCTCGTAACCTCTTGGTGACATGGTTCAGAGTAAATATTCTACAGGTAGGATCGGAAAATGGGCTGTCGAGCTAGCCCCCTTCGGAATTTCCTTCATGGCAAGAACAACTATCAAATCCCAGATCATAGCTGACTTCGTAGCAGAGTGGACTCCATCTACAGTTTGGGCTCCGGAAGAGCCCTCCGAAGGTTTATGGACAATTTTTTCTGACAGAGCTTATCAGGCATCTGGTGCCGGAGCTGGAGCTGTAATAATATCACCGTCAGGGCAAAAAGCCATGTATTCTGCGAGGCTCAACTTTAAGACCACCAATAATACCGCAGAGTACGAAGGAATCCTGCTAGGCCTCCGAAAGACAAAGGCACTTGGAGCAGCAAGGATAATAATTAAAACAGATTCCCAAGTCCTCGCAGGGCATTTTGACAAAAGCTTCCAAGCAAGGAACCCACATCTGGCAAAGTATCTAGAAGAAATCCGCAAAACAGAAGCAATATTCAAAGGATTTTCTGTTCGAAGTATCCCTCGAGCAGATAATCAACTTGCAGACATTCTAGCAAAGGCTGCAGCCGGAGCATTGGACCTCCAGGAGGGTGCTTTCTATGAAGAACTATTCAAGCCTACAGTAAATCAATTACCCTTCGCAGAAGTCCTTTGCATCCCAGCTATAGATTGGCGGGCTCCGATAATGGATGTCTTGCAAAATAGCACAGATTCGTCAGAAGGTCCGGATTTCCAAAGGTTGCAAGCAAGGGCTCGAAATTATAAGCTTGTTAATGGAGTATTATACAAAGCCGGAGTTTGTTCTCCTCTACTCCAGTGCATCTCAGAACCTGAAGGCCAAGATATACTTCGGGACATTCACGAAGGTTTATGTGGAACCCAGCTAGCCCCCTGTGCTCTAGCAGGAAAGACACTTCGGTAGGGGCTCTACTAGCTGACAATTGTAAGAGATGCAGAGAAGTTGGTTCGAGCCTGCCAAGGATGCCAGTGGATGGGAAGACGAAGCCACCATCCACCAGTACCACTTCAAGTTATTGTCCCGGTATGGCCAATGGCATGATGGGGAATGGATCTCATCGGCCCTTTTCCAATGGCAAAAGGCAGCTTGAAGTTAGCAATGGTAGCAATTTAATATTTTTCTAAGTAGGTCGAAGCAGAACCCCTTACTGCTATCACTTCAAGAAATGTGCAAAAATTTTTCTGGCAAAATATTATATGCAGGTTCGGAGTACCAAGGGAGCTAACTATGGATAATGGAACCCAGTTCGAAGCTGAGACATTTAAAGAATTTTGTGAAGAACTAGGCATCAAGTTATGCTTCGCAGCAGTTCGCCACCCACAGTCCAACAGAGCCGTCGAGTGAGCCAACGGAAATATTTTCGGGTTGTCTGGTTCTCCATTCTTAATCGAAGGATTGTCGGGTTGGCCAAGGGGCTATGGCCCGAAGAGCTCCCTAAGATTTTATGGTCCATTCGGACCACTCAAGCCAGGTCCACAGGCTTTACCCCATTCAGGCTGCTATTCGAAGATGTGGCCATGACTCCTACGGAGCTCAGAGGTGAATCCCTTCGTGTAGTAGAACCTAGAGATGAAAATGAGAGAAACACTTCGCTAGACTTGTCAGGAGAAACAAGGCTTCGAGCTATCACCAATCTGACAAAGTACCAAGACCAAACAAAAACATGGTATGACCCAAAGATAAAGCTGAACGAGCTCAGGCCAGGTCATTTAGTTTTGCGAAGTGTAATAGCCCCGGGGAAGCTAGGAAATAAATGGGAAGGACCATATATTATCCTACGCTCAGGGAGCCCCGAATCGTTTAAATTAGCTAATTTAGAAGGGAAAGAGTTGAAGCATGCATGGCATGCGGAGCACCTTAAGCGTTATTACGCTTAGGGGCTCCTTGTAATCAATTGTAAATGTTCCTTTCTCAATAAAAGTGGAGGTTTGAACCTTGTTTGCTATTCGAATATCCCTTACTCCTGGTGGACACATCAGGAGAACGGAGATGCTTGCGGAGTCAAGCATCTTTCTAAGAACCCGAGCAACGACCTTCTAACCATTGGTTCAAGGACTCCGTTGCCAGCCTGTGGATTCCAGGCTCCGGCTTGTTAGGATCCGTAGAAGAGTTGTAGGACCGAAAGTAGCGACCAGAGGGGGGGGGTGAATGGGAGCCTAAAAATTCTTTCGAATCAATGGCCTGCTCCCAACACCCAACGCACCTCAACAGACTTAGCTCAGAAAGCTAAACAGATCAACAAAGCCACAAAAGATCTAGCCTAAAAACAACCGGTGTCCTAATCGAAAAGACACCAACACAGTGCTAATAGGCAAATTAACAGAACATTTATCACATGAATGAGTCAAGATTCACAGTAAAAGATCATCACAGAAATTTAATCTGAGTGTACGTAAAACGATGAGTCTTACGGTTCAAGGTTGTCTCCTGTTCGGTACTTGACGAAGCATGTTCAAAGTTCGCAGTATCGAAGCCAGTAGTGAACGTGCCGAAGCCTGCTTCGAAGTCCTCGTGCGGAGGTACAGTGCAAGAGCCAAAACAGAGAATAATTCACGAGGACTGTATTTGTTGTGGGGTCCACACAAACATCTGCATGCACCGAAGTTTACTTCGAATACATGATGTTCGAAGTGCCTTCGCTAGAGAGCTTCACACGTTTATAAATTTACTTCGCTGTGAAGCTTGCAGCTTCGGAATTTGTCCTTTGAAAAACAAGGTCCGCTAAACAGCTTCGCTTACAAAGCTTCGTAACGGATGACCTTCGGGCAAAGTAATCTGAACCCAGCCAAAAGCTTCGCATATATCGAAGCACCTTCGAAAAGCTAGAAACTCCGAAGCCAGCTAGCGAGTGTTCACAAAATTCAAACAACACCCTCCGAAGCAAACTGACTCTGGATCCTTCGAACAGAGCACATTCTGAATAAAAAATCCGAAGCCCTCTGGAATGAATTTTGCAATAGCCGAAGACTGCAATGTATTCTGTCGAAGTCCACTTTGAAAGCAACAAACCCTGTCTGGGCAGATTTCTGACTTCGAATAAAGAAAGTATCTGCTGTGCGAAGTATTACGAAGAAAGTTCCGAAGGTGAGTTCACGGACTTCGCTAGCGAGGCCTACAGCGGTAGCGAAGTAACCAGTTGACTTAAAATGCGTGCACAGAAATGACTTGAATTAAACAAAGCGTTCTGCACATTTTGGTGAACACGCTTGTCTTGGAAAAATCTGCACGCAAGCAGCAGGACTAAAGAATTAAAAACAAGAAGCACAGTCCTAGGCACTTAGGCTGTCCACTAGAAAAACAGCTCTGTTGCAGCTATGCTGACACGCTGAAGGCTAGCTGTGCTTATCTGCAGAAAACTGTATATAGCTGATGGAAAAGGAAAAGGCTCAGCCATGAGAAGACCATTCGAGAATCAAACAGATGATTAAAAAACTATAGTCTGTTGCATAGTCTGCAAGCTAGCTTTCAACCAGTAAGAGCTCTCAACCGAATAAAAATGAATCAGCCATTCAATTGAAAAGGACTGGTCAACAGGAGAAATATCGAAAGCTTCGAGTGAGAGAGACTATTGTTCAGCTAAAACGAAACAGACGATCCAGTAGAACACGCAAAACGAAGAGATCAAAACCTGAGAAAATGAACGACAGATTCGATTTGTTCACGAAGAACAGCGGCGGTGCTTGCAGATAGATGAACACCAAAAAGTGACCCAAACTTTAGCTGGATTAAAGTGTATTACTGAATGGGTAACCCTAACCCTAGGAAATTGGGGCCTATTTATAGGCAGCCCAATAAATGGGGAAAATGCAGAAATACCCCTAGGGTTTTTTACAAACACTGAAATAAATGAAAAGACCAAACTGCCCTTAGGATATTTTTACAGACTCAACTGACTGACTGTGGGCCTAAGGACAAAATAGAAAACTCCTATTTATAGATAACTTGTCCGGAAGCGGAGCTTTCGTAGCGACTACGGCTTCACTCCAGGACGGTCCGATCAAAGATCAGCGGTCGTCAGTTTTGCGCCGAAACTGACAAAGCGTCCACCGACTTTGCACCAGGTACCCGGATTGGGCCGGCCCGACTCCACAGCTCTCTCAGCCCGGCAATCACTCACCGCCCGTGTACCTGAGTCAATCCTGGTCAACAGTCTAGTGGATCCTCTGCTGCTCCTAGCCCATGTACCCGGATTGGGCCAGCCCGACTTCGCGGCCCCTCTGCCCGACAGTCGCTCGCTGCCCGTGTACCTGAGTCACACGCGGCCCAGACGCAACAGGTCTTCTCTCTCTTTTCAGTCCTCTTTGACTATCGTTGACAATGACTCATCACATCTGGAGCCATGAGGCCCACGCTATTCAGCATGGCTCCTCAATCTCCCCTTGATGAGTGCATTGTCAACACTTCTCTTCATCTGCTCTTCAGTACCTGCGAACAACTGTGGAAACACGAAAACAAAATACAAGAAAACAGAGAAGAAGAAAATAAAGCAAAAGTTTAACCCTAATGACCAAAAGCCGAACAAAAGCAAGAAACGGTCATTATGGTTAACCAAAAGTAAAAGCTCAAAATGAGTGCAGTCTCAGAAACATCAACAAGGAGATCAAAAGAGTAAAACTCCCCCTGAAACAAATTCCAGAGAAAGCCAAAACTCCCCCTTAAACTCTTATACCAAAATTTCTCCCCCTTGTTGACAAGTGAACTCATCAAGCACTCTAAAACGACACTGACTCCCCCTCAAAATATGCAATGAATGCAACTGGGGTTCAGGTGGAGTGTAGAAAGCATGCTTCTCAGATATGATTGACTGCAATTACAACATCTAACAAGTATAGCAAAAGACATATTGTCGAAGACACATGGTATGATCAGTACAACAGATGATATCCAAAGAAAGTCATTAGCACACAATTTTTCAGTTTTTGCAAACAAAGGCATCACCATATTTTCCAGTTAACAAGCAAGGTAAAGCATGAGATGCAGAAGCTAACTGATATCTACCAAGATAAGCATCGTCCAAAACAAAGTGCTTCAGCAAACTTGTTATCTTTTAAATGTTCAGGCTTTTTCATTTTCCTTTTTCATTTTTGCCAAGGGTTATTTGCATGTCAAACCTTATGCTAACCGACCAAGTCAAGCCTACGCCAGAACTGGACCATCAGAAGCTTAAGACATTGGTCTTGGCATACACTACACTGTTCTAGTTCATACCAAAGTGCTATGGTAAGCAGTCCAGAACAAAGCAATGTGACAAAACAAACCCACTTGGATCTTTTCAACTCAAGCATAAAAAGGCATGGAATTTTCATTCATTTTTGATTCTTATCATTTTTATAGCACATTTTCCATGATAAAGCATAAAGATGTCCAAGTTGCATATCTGCATCTATGTGAGGAACTAGCTACAAGGCATGTAACAGATAGCAAAAGCACTCAGCCTACACATGCTAGTTACCAGAAGCAATGGTGATCATTTTTTTAAGTTTAAAGCATAAAAGCCATGCATATGACAGATATCAGACATATCAAGTGAACTGAACCAAAGCATGATCATTGACAAGTAATCAAAAGCATGTACCAGCTAGAATAAGTAAAGCAGTTCAATCATATAACAGAAGCAGGCTCCAAAGTGTGATATGTGAATATGTATGATATGAACACACACAAAAAGACTCAAGAAAAGAGTAAAGAAGAAAGAGAAAGAACTGACTCAAATTATCCTAAAAAGGATACACAACACCCAAATCCCCTCGTAAACGCTCAAAAGTAGACTGATCTAGGGGTTTGGTGAAAATGTCAGCCAACTGATGATGGGTATCAACATGAACAAGGTTAATGACACCTTTCTCATATTGATCCCGCAAAAAGTGAAAGCGCACATCAATGTGTTTGGTTTTGAATGGAGACATGGGTTTTTCCCTACACTAATTGCACTAGTGCTGTCGCAAAACAAAGGAACTCTGGTAGGAAAGAACAACCCAAAATCTCTCAAAGTGGAAATCATCCAAACCAACTGTGAGCAGCAGCTAGCAGCAGCTACATACTCAGCCTCAATGGTCGAAAGAGCAACTCCAGACTGCTTTCGAGAAGACCAAGAGACAAGAGAAGAACCAAGAAACTGGCAAGTACCGGAAGTCGACTTGCGATCCAACCGGCACCCACCAAAGTCAGCGTCCGAAAAGCCAGATAAATCAAGAGATGATGATGCTGAATAGTAAAGACCAAGATCAGGCGCATAGGTAAGATACTTGAAGATGCGCTTGACAGCCTGCCGATGAGATGCGCGTGGTGAAGACTGGAAACGCGCGCACAATCCCACGGCGAACTGTATGTCTGGCCTCGTCACCGTCAAGTACAGCAGCGAACCGATCATCCCTCGAAATTCTCTCTCATTGACCTTGATGCCGCTCTCGTCCTTGTCCAGGCCCCCAGATGTACCTATTGGGGTCATCTGAGGCTTCAGCTCTCCACCAAAGTCGAATTTCTTCAACATGTCCCGAGTGTACTTACCCTGGTGGATGAAGGTGCCGTTCTTGGTCTGCTTGATCTGGAGCCCTAGAAAGTACTTGAGCTCACCCATGAGGCTCATCTCAAACTCGCTGTGCATCTGCTCAGAAAACTTGGACACAAGATCATTAGTAGTACCGCCAAAAATAATATCGTCCACATATATCTGAGCAACTAAAAAATCTGAAGCATCTCTGAGCAAGAAGAGAGTCTTATCCACAGAACCCATCACAAAGCCCTTCCCCAACAAAAATTGCTTCAACCAGTCATACCAAGCCCTGGGGGCTTGCTTCAACCCGTATAAAGCTTTTTGCAATTTAAAAACATGTCGAGGAAACTTAGGGTTCTCAAAGCCAGGGGCTGCCTAACATAAACCTCCTCCTCTATGTACCCATTCAGAAAAGCACTCTTGACGTCCATTTGAAAAAGCTTAAAACCCTTCGAAGCGGCAAAAGCTAAGAGAATGCGAATGGACTCAAGACGGGCAACAGGGGCGAAGGTTTCTTCAAAATCAATACCTTCCTTCTGGCAGAAACCCTGGGCAACTAGTCGAGCTTTGTTGCGCACCACAACCCCATCTTCACCTTGCTTGTTCTTGAACACCCACTTGGTGCCTATGGGGTTGCATCCTGGTGGCAGCTCTACTAGTGTCCAAACCCGATTGCGGACAAAATTCTCAAGCTCTTCTTGCATGGCATTAATCCAGTTCGAGTCAGATAGAGCATGAGAAATGTCTCTGGGCTCAAAAGATGCAACAAAAGCAGATTCAGCAAACACAGCAAGAGAGTCAAAAGACGAACGCAAAGTTCTTGTAGACACATCACCGATGATGAGCTCTAAGGGGTGATCACGCTAAACTGCTCGGCATCCCTGGTGATCTGAAGTCACCTCACCGGAGTCAGCAGCTGGCACCTCTGGACTCGACTGAGGGGGCTCGATCGATGTGGAAGAAGTGATCAGAGGTCCGCCCTCGTCCTCAGTCGAAGTCTCAGAAGGTGTGGGCTCTGCAGGAGGTGCAGAAGGCCCACCCTCATCAGGAGCTGGAGTATCCTCATCTTCCTCGAAGATGGACTCTTCGAGCTCACCATCACCAGAAAGCTCAAAAGAAGGAGTCAAAGAAGGCAAGGACTCATCAAAAGAAACCTCACAAGTCTCGACAAGCTGCTGGGAGTCGAGGTTCCAAACACGGAAGCCTCGAGAATGCAAAGCGTAACCAAGAAAAACACCATCCCAGCAATGAGACTCAAACTTGTCGAAATGCCCACCCTTCTTGAGCACAAAGTACTTGCAGCCAAACGCTCGCAAGTGACTCACCTTGGGCTGTCTGCCAAACCGCAACTCATATGATGTCTTACCAAGGTAAGCTCTAAGAAAAATGCGGTTGGCCAGATAGCAAGCCGTGTTCATGGCTTCAGCCCAAAAACGCCTAGGAGTTCTGTGCTCATCGAGCATCGTCCTAGCCATCTCGACTAGCGTGCGGTTCTTTCGTTCCACAACGCCGTTCTGTGGGGGAGTGTAAGGAGCAGAAAACTGATGATCAAGACCCTGATCACTACAGAAGCTGACGAACTGAGAGTTCTTGAACTCAGAGCCGTTATCGGAGCGAATTGCTCGCATCCGACCATTGTTCTCATTCTTTAGCTTCAAAATCAGGTCATGAACAAACTGAAAAGTTTCATCCTTAGACTCCAAAAAGAAAACCCACGAGAATCGAGAAAAGTCGTCAACAATCACAAGCGCATACCACTTCCCACCGACTGAGCGTACCCGAGCTGGACCGACAGTGTCCATGTGTAACAGCTCGCCTGGATACGAAGTCATCACCTGTGTCACAGGTGAGTGAGAAGCGGCAACCATTTTCCCGTGACGACAGGGATGGCAAACTTGATCTTTCTCCATTTTAAGCTTGGGCAATCCTCGGATGAGGTCCATAGAGCTTAACCTGACTAGCAGATAAAAACTCAAATGACCTAACCTCCTATGCCACTTCCAGAGCTCAGAAGAAGATCCAGCAATCAAACAGCGAGAAGGGCCAAACGAACTAGAGAAGTCAATTCGAAAAACTTTACCGAAAGGTAAGATCTGGCAAATCAAAGACCCTCTAGAATCAAACACAGAAGAATTGCCCTTCTTAAAACGCACCTCCAAACCATCCTCAAGAAGTTGCGAAACAGAAATCAAATTGAAGTTCAAGTTTCCAACCAAAGCAACGTTCTTCAAAGAAAAATGGTCTGAAATGCGAATTGAGCCAATGCCACTTACTTTCCCTTGACCACTGTTCCCGAAGGTGATGTACTCTTTGGAGCTCGGGGGAGTGAGACTGGAAAACCATCTGCGATATCCCGTCATGTGGCGAGAACACCCTGAGTCCATGATCCAAACGTCCTCCAGTCCCCGATCCTGCACAATCAGTGGCTGTAAGTGGGAGCATATGGTCCGACACCAGGTTTAGCAAAAGAGCTAAACCAGTGTTGAGCCATCTGCTCAAAAGACGGAAAGCAAAAATCATCAGAAAAGTTTGGACCAAAACGCGGCTCAAAGCGTGGTCCTCGGTTCTGCCTAAAACTTCGGCCACGAGGTCTAGGACCGTAGCCAAAACGGCCTGGAGTTCTGTCAGAACGAACACCACCAACTGGAGCATGGGCATGAAAGCCGTCTCCTCTACCACCACCTACATGACGCGGCCTGGCCTCCAGCCTCTCCCCGCGTCGAGGAACACGCAGTCTACCATCCTGCTGGTAGAACTACTCCTGATCACCATGAGCTCTCTCTGTTTTCTCAACCCGCTTCCTCCTGAAGCAAAACTCCGCAAGATGTCCGTCTCTCTGACAATACTTGCAATGATAGGTGGGCTTCTTGGGATATGGTTGAGGCTTGGGGTTCTTGGGCTTAGTGGTGTTCGGTATAGTCTTCTTGGGTTGAGAGGGTCCAGGAAGAGAGTCTAGAGAAGTGTGGAGGAGTTTGGGCTTTGGAACCGAGATGGGTTTCTTGGGTGGAGCTTTGGGTGGTTCATGGATCACTCCATCCTTGGGCTGACAAGCTTGGGAAGACTCAGTGGAATGGATCTTGGGATATCTCTGCTCAGGAGTCATTTTACTCCACTCCACTGCCCGGCTAATGGCACTCTCAAAGTCAGCCTTGGTGTAGGTGTAACCTACCCCAAACCCATCCTGCCTCTTGAACTGCTGGATCATCATGCCGAGCTGTGGCTCTCTGGCACTGATCCAACTCAGGATAGAACGGAGGTAAAAATTCTAATTTTGCGAATCAGCTAGCTCCTCTCTCAAGGAAGCTAGTACTTCCACCTGAGACAAGCAGGTCTCACACTCGCTATCTACCTGGACCGACTTCTTGGCTTTCAGCTTAATTAACTCCATTCTAAGAGACAGACAGTTCTCACAGACAGTGGGTGCAACTGACAGTGTCTCAAGCTCTAGCCTAGTCTGCGCAAGCTCAGCTCTCATTCTCTCCAAATCACCCAGATGCTCATCGCCCTTGGCTTCCAGCTCAGCTAAACTAACAAGATGAGATGGGCAATCAGCATAGGGTACGACGACAGCGGCTTGAGCATCTTTCAGCTCCAGCTGAGCGCTTTCAAGCTCAGTGGCCAAAGCATCCCTCTCATCAACCCTTTCTGTGTACCTGGACTTCAGAGTCGACAGGTCACACAGAAGCACCTCACACTTAGGGCACTTACTGCTATCACCCAAGCAAGGGGAAGAAGATAGACTCTCAATTCTGCCGTTGGCTACGGCAAGCTCACTCTCTAACTCATCTATCCTCTTCTTGGCCCCCCTAAGCAGTTTTTCCCGATATTTCAACTCCTGATGATTGCTCTCAAGTAAATCAACAATTTCGCGTTCATAGGATGATACCTTGTTGTCGTCGTCGTCGGAGTCATCGGAGGAGCTCTTTTCTTCCTTATCCCCAAGAGCCATTGAGTAGAAACTCTTTCGGGATCTTCGGCGCTGATGTGAGCGGCTCTTCGGTCTGTCCCCGAAGGCCATGAAGCAAAGGCCCGCTGGATCGTCCTTGTCCTTCCCCTTCCTGATGATGATCTCCTCATCGCTAAAGCTCGATGAAGAGGAAGAAGACGTGGACCGCTTGGAGTAGCTCTTCTCCATCTCAGCGAAGAAGGCCTTGTCGCGCTTCTTGTTCTCTCGCCGGTAGTCCTTCAGGGCCTTTCTGAAGAATCCGGTCTTTGGCTTGCCCTTGTTGAAGGAGGAGCTGTCGTGCTTGCCGGAGTCGTGGAAGCCACCACCGGTGCCCTTCTTGTGGCCATTGCGCTTGGGGCAGTCGGCGATGAAATGTCCTGGATCACCACACTCAAAGCACCCAGTTTTTGTGCCGTGTCTCTTGAACATTCTTTTGTCATAAACACGACGCACTCGGTTGTTAAACAGACACAAATCATCATCTCCCAAAGTCTCAAGCTGGTCCTCAGTGATAGACATCAAGGAGAACCCAGCACAGCTCACAGAAGAGGGATCAACAGAAGGTATAGCAAGGGCCAGAGACTTTGATCCAGAGCCAGTGAGATTTGATCTCAACTGGGTATCAACCTCGGTGGCCTTCAGCTTGCTAAACAACTCAGAAATGGTCAAGGTATCATAAGATGTGCTCTCAATGATAGAGGATACCTTGATCTCCCAGATCTTTGGGTCCAAGGTATGGAGAACCTTGAGGGCCTGCTCGTGATCTGAGACTAACTGAACACCCTCACCCTTGTTGTCCCGAAGCTTGTTGATGATCGACTGAAAGAGACCAAACAAGGCTTCAACAGATTCACCCGGCTTCTGTGTGAAATTCTCATATTCACGCCGGTAGGTCTGATAGAGTCGAGCCTTGACCTGGGCTGTCCCCTCATGGTGTGCCTGGAGGGTAGCCCAGATTTCTCTCGCAGTGGAGAGATGGCTAACACGCTCAAATTCAGTGGGACCTAAACCAGAAAACAGAATATTCACCGCTTTGTTGTTGTTCTGATGTTGGGCAATGATATCTGGAGAATCACGCTCATCAACAGGCAACACTGTGAAAGTAGCGTGAATACAGATGTCCCAGATGTCCGAGCTTTGGCTCATCAGATAGGCTCGCATGCGAGTCTTCCAATAATTATAGCCATAAGCTTCCAAGGACGGGACCTTGCCAGGAGACGTCATGATCACTACTAGGGTTTAGAACCGGTTAAGGTATGGAAAAACCCTAACCAGGCTCTGATACCACTTGTAGGACCGAAAGTAGCGACCAGAGGGGGGGTGAATGGGCGCCTAAAAATTCTTTCGAATCAATGGCCTGCTCCCAACACCCAACACACCTCAACAGACTTAGCTCAGAAAGCTAAACAGATCAACAAAGCCACAAAAGATCTAGCCTAAAAACAACCGGTGTCCTAATCGAAAAGACACCAACACAGTGCTAATAGGCAAATTAATAGAACATTTATCACATGAATGAGTCAAGATTCACAGTAAAAGATCATCACAGAAATTTAATCTGAGTGTACGTAAAACGATGAGTCTTACGGTTCAAGGTTGTCTCCTGTTCGGTACTTGACGAAGCCTATTCAAAGTTCGCAGTATCGAAGCCAGTAGTGAACGTGCCGAAGCCTACTTCGAAGTCCTCATGCGGAGGTACAGTGCAAGAGCCAAAACAGAGAATAATTCACGAGGACTGTATTTGTTGTGGGGTCCACACAAACATCTGCATGCACCGAAGTTTACTTCGAATACAGGATGTTCGAAGTGCCTTCGCTAGAGAGCTTCGCACGTTTATAAATTTACTTCGCTGTGAAGCTTGCAGCTTCGGAATTTGTCCTTTGAAAAACAAGGTCCGCTAAACAGCTTCGCTTACGAAGCTTCGTAACGGATGACCTTCGGGCAAAGTAATCTGAACCCAGCCAAAAGCTTCGCATATATCGAAGCACCTTCGAAATGCTAGAAACTCCGAAGCCAGCTAGCGAGTGTTCACAAAATTCAAACAACACCCTCCGAAGCAAAATGACTCCGGATCCTTCGAACACAGCACATTCTGAATAAAAAATCCGAAGCCCTCTGGAATGAATTTTGCAATAGCCAAAGCCTGCAATGTATTCTATCGAAGTCCACTTTGAAAGCAACAAACCCTGTCTGGGCAGATTTCTGACTTCGAATAAAGAAAGTATCTGCTGTGCGAAGTATTACGAAGAAAGTTCCGAAGGTGAGTTCACGGACTTCGCTAGCGAGGCCTACAACGGTAGCGAAGTAACCAGTTGACTTAAAATGCGTGCACAGAAATGACTTGAATTAAACAAAGCGCTCTGCACATTTCGGTGAACACGCTTGTCTTGGAAAAATCTGCACGCAAGCAGCAGGACTAAAGAATTAAAAACAAGAAGCATAGTCCTAGGCACTTAGGCTGTCCACTAGCAAAATAGCTCTGTTGCAGCTATGCTGACATGCTGAAGGCTAGCTGTGCTTATCTGCAGAAAACAGTATATAGCTGATGGAAAAGGAAAAGGCTCAGCCCTGAGAAGACCATTCGAGAATCAAACAGATGATTAAAAAACTATAGTCTATTGCATAGTCTGCAAGCTAGCTTACAACCAGTAAGAGCTCTCAACCGAATAAAAATGAATCAGCCATTCAATTGAAAAGGACTGGTCAACAGGAGAAATATCGAAAGCTTCGAGTGAGAGAGACTATTGTTCAGCTAAAATGAAACAGACGATCCAGTAGAACACGCAAAACGAAGAGATCAAAACCTGAGAAAACGAACGACAGATTCGATTTGTTCACGAAGAACAGCGGCGGCGCTTGCAGACAGATGAACACCAAAAAGTGACCCAAACTTTAGCTGGATTAAAGTGTATTACTGAATGGGTAACCCTAACCCTAGGAAATTGGGGCCTATTTATAGGCAGCCCAATAAATGGGGAAAATACAGAAATACCCCTAGGGTTTTTTACAGACACTGAAATAAATGAAAAGACCAAACTGCCCTTAGGATATTTTTACAGACTCGACTGACTGACTGTGGGCCTAAGGACAAAATAGAAAACTCCTATTTACAGATAACTTGTCCGGAAGCGGAGCTTTCGTAGCGACTACGACTTCACTCCAGGACGGTCCGATCAAAGATCAGCGGTCGTCAGTTTTGCGCCAAAATTGACAAAGCGTCCACCGACTTTGCACCAGGTACCCGGATTGGGCCGGCCCGACTCCACAGCTCTCTCAGCCCAGCAATCGCTCACCGCCCGTGTACCTGAGTCAATCCTGGTCAACAGTCCAGTGGATCCTCTGCTGCTCCTAGCCCATGTACCCGGATTGGGCCAGCCCGACTTCGTGGCCCCTCTGCTCGACAGTCGCTCGCTGCCCATGTACCTGAGTCGCACGCGGCCCAGACGCAACAGGTCTTCTCTCTCTTTTCAGTCCTTTTTGACTATCGTTGACAATGACTCATCACATCTGGAGCCATGAGGCCAACGCTATTCAGCATGGCTCCTCAAGAGTCTAAGGACTTTAAAAGAACAGATTTCTGGCCTCTGGGTTCGAAGCATCTATAAAAGAGCTGAAGGTGGCCAGCCTGCGGATTCCAGGCTCCGGCTTGTTAGGATTCGTAGAAGAGTCTAAGGAGTTTAAAAGAACAGATTTCCGGCCTCCGGGTTCGAAGTATCTGTAAAAGAGGCGAAGGTGGCTAGCCTGCGGATTCCAGGCTCCGGCTTGTTAGGATCCGTAGAAGAGTCTAAGGACTTTAAAAGAACCGATTTCTGGCCTCCACATTCTAAGCATCTGTAAAAGAGCCGAAGGTGGCCAGCCTGCGGATTCTAGGCTCCGGCTTGTTAGGATCCGTAGAAGAGTCTAAGGACTTTAAGAGAATAGATATCCGGCCTCCGGGTTCGACGCATCTGTAAAAGAGTCGAAGGTGACCAAGCAATAAGGTTTCAAGGCTCCGGCCAATGAGACACTTTTAAAGTCCTAAGCGACTAGTATAGGAGCTTGCAAGTATAAATTCAGCTTCGAAACTTACAAATATCATAATACGAACATATAGTTGAAGAACTCTACGAAAAAGAAAAGTATGGTTACTGAGTGTTGTGCGAAGCATCATATTGTTGTGCAAATCATTGTGTCCGACGGACCCTATCGCAATGCGTATGATCCCCCACCCACAAGGAGGGGAAGGAGAGTAAGGAACAACAATATGCTTTCGAAGCAATTCATATTAGTTTAATAATCATGCTTTTACATCAAGAGAAATTTTGGTCTAAGCCTAGATAAAATCGGAGACCCATCCGGCCTATAGAACTACTTCTAAGGTTAATTTGGCCTCTGGAGCTCGAAGCTATCGAGACTATCTTTTTGTTCGAGTGCTTCTTTTCTTCTTCGAAGCTCGCAATTTTTTCTGCTCCTCTTGAAGTTCGGCCCAAGTCAGAAGCCTTTTAGAGTTAGCCTCTGTAGGGTCTTCGGCCTGATACTCCGAGTCAGACCAATCTACGTACTCGGAGGATGAAGATATTTTTTCCCTTTCCTCTTCTTTGATATAAGTTAAGACTTCATGGCAAACTTCGGGTGCTATCTCTCCTTGATCTCCACGAGGAACAGAGAAGCGTGAGCGGCGATAAGGCCTTAAGCTTTCAAGGACTGACCACTGCCGATGGAGCCCTTCATTAATTTCTAGTATTTCGAAGTCAGGCTCCGAAGGACATGGCAAAACCTAAAAGAATAAACATTCAAACAAGTTCTTCGTTTATAAACTTTTCGTTTATTAATCCAAGGGACTTTACAAGATTTCTTATACATATTTAAACACCCTATAAGACTAGACTTGCGGGTCGGTCGGCGGAGCAGGAGGTGTTAGAGCTGGCGAAGCTGGAAGCGGAGGCCTTGTTTGCGCTTGCTGTTGCCGACGGGCCTCGTCGATCCAAGCTTTGGCTGTAGCCATGTGGTCCGTTTTCCAGATTGACCGGAAAGCTTCCCAAGCTGAGGCTACATCCTGCGAAGGACGCAACAAGCTCTCATCGGCGAAGCCTGCGGGTGTCGAACCCTCAACCGGAGCGACGGAAATCCCAAGGGCTTCGAGGTGATGGAGGACTCCAATTCCAGCACATTGTCCGGAGATCTCTCCGTACCGGACACCGGAGCCCATCATCAGCGACGTCGCCACTTGAATCATCTTCATCTTCCGGTCGAGGGGCTCGCTCGCCGCAGCAGAAGACGAAAGGCACATGGTGCTGAAATATTCCAAGGTACCCTAAAGGGCATCCAAGGTACGCTCCGCTATTGTAGCATTCTCTGTCTCTGCCGCCTCCAGCCCCGCAATAGCAGCAGATACTTCAGCCATCCAAGAAAGCAAGGTTCTCTTCTGAGCCCTCGCCTGTTTGAGCGAGCCTTGGAGTTCTACCAGTTGAGCGCTCGAAGTAGCTGCCACCTGCCGGAGCTTCTCCACCTCCGCTCGGAGCACCAAGCACTCGGCTTTGGCTTCTTGGGCCGAAGTTTGGAGCATGCCACTGCTCTGCTGTTCGAGCCGAAGGGCTTCGTCGGTGGTGGCCCTAGCCCTCCGTTCTTCAAGGAGCTCTTCCTCCAACCAAGTGTTTTGTCTTCGGAGTCTTTGAGTGCGGATTGGAGGGTGGTAACCTTCCTCTTAAGCCGGTTGGTTTCAACTTCATTGGAAGTCGCTGCCGCTCTAGCAAGGACAAATTGCTGCAAGAAGAGCAAGTAAGTACCAAGTAGTTACATTTGTCAATTAAATATATTTGTGGTACTTTGTATACCTGAAGGGCAGCCCTTTAGAGGGCTAGATTAAGCTTCGGGGCTCTGGCTTCGCTCAAGACGGAGACCAAGTCGGAGTTTACGACTTCTTGGCCTTTCTTCGCCAAGGGCTCTAGAAGCGCCCGGAGGCCCGTTCGTTGCTCCATGAAGGGAGCCAACAAAGGGAGCCAGGACAAAGCCTGGCGGTCATCTGCCGTCGCCTCTTCTTCTGAGTTACTCGCCGAAGGCTCGTTGGAAGAATGCGTTGTCATCATGGCAGGAGGGAGTTGTTGGGGGAAAATATTCCATCTTCAGGGTTATTGCAGGACAAGATAAAGACTGGTGATTAAGCCGAAGATTTCCAGCATATAACTTAGGAGATGCATTGAATCAAGTTCGAAGTATGATGAAGAACTCTAGTTCGGAGTATATCTTCGAACTTGGACTCTTCTGGGAGCTTTTTTGCCAGCTAAGATGGAAGACTTATCTTCTTTCTCATTAGATTAGTCTTTTACCATTTTAGCCCTATTAAGGGTACTGAATAGTTTCCACTATGTCGGTTGTAATAGAGGGGTAAAAGGGTCTTTTCCTTAATGTTTGAGCCTATAAATACCCCCTGTTCTACCCTGTAATAGGGACCAAATACAAGTTATTCAATACACACTTTCGAACTATTCTAAGTTATTATCCTTTCGGAGGCTTGGAATAGTTTCCTTCGCAAACACTTCGTTTGTTAGTTTTTAACCTTCAGAAACTTGTTAGCGTAATCTTTTACGCCAGCAGTTGGCGCCGTCCGTGGGGAACCTAGTTCAAAAAACTTCGTTCTCTACCAACTTCTCACACCATGCCTCCTAAGCGGAGTGCAACCAGTAATCCTGTTCGGAGGTCCCCTAGGACCTCCGGAGTAAGATCTTCAGATACAGTTGAGGTTGGAGGACCTTCGACGTTTCCTGCACCTCAAACTCCAGAAGGGATTCCCCTTCCTCGAGCATACGGAGTTCCTCCGCTAATTCCATCTATACTTCGGCTAGCCGGAGTCCCTCTTCCACCTCAAGTTCCACTTCGAACTGATCCCTACAGTTCTCAAGACCCGGAAGATCCTTCCGGAGGAGATGAATGGTGATATGGCCGCTCAAATGGCCAGTCTCCAAGCCGAAGTTGCAAGGTGGCGGCAAGAAGCCGCGAATAGGCTTCGTTCTCAAGCCACCCCAACCATTCCCGAAGTGCCAGAAGACGATGAGGTTATTTATCCCGAAGCCCCAGAAAATGCTTCCTTCGATACCGAGTCTCCGCTGCATCCTGAGTTGCAGAAAGTACGCTTCGACCCCAAGTTCAAAATTTCGAAGCTTTGCAAGTATGCCGGAGATGAAGATAATGGGGAATTTGTTCGTTCTTATGCTCTAGCAATTGAAGCCAGTGGGGGAGTGCGGGACACTATGGCAAAATGCTTTCCCCTAGCTCTTCAAGGAGTGGCATTGCGGTGGTTCTGGTCTTTGAAGCCAGGATCAATTAATTCATGGGGGCAGCTGAAGAAGAAGTTCGTAAGCAATTTCCAAGGCACCTTCGTGCCCCCAATGTCAACGGGAAGTCTTTTCCAGGTGAAGCAGCTCCCTGGAGAGACGTTGAGACAATACTTCAAGCGCTTCGCTCATAGGAAGTTGCAGATTCGAGGGTTAACTACGTCTTCAGTAGTTGACGCAGCTCGAGAAGGAGTCATTCATCCAGGCCTCCTTGATAAACTTCACCGGAAAAGCATATCTTCTGTTTCTCAGTTGATGTCATATTTCGAAGAGTATGCAAGGTCAGAAGAAGGATGGCTTCGAAGAACTGCTGCAACCCCGTCGATACTGCAAGAAGTGAAATTGGAAGTGAAAACTTCAACACAGCCACAAGGGCCTAGCTTCGAAGTTCAGCATGACAGGCGTAGGGGCAAAAGCATCCTCGTTCAGAAGTTCTAAACATTGCACCCCCGCAGAAGTTTGTTCAAAGAGCTCCACAACCATCAGGAAGCAAGACCAGCGGCTGGAGGTTGCCAAGGAAACCGGTTGGCAAAGGCCAGACCTTATTCTGTTGTATCCATGGTGAAAATCGGAGCCATGCAACTGATACTTGCAAGGCTATTCTTGGTCTTTGAAGCCAGGATCAATTAATTCATGGGGGCAGCTGAAGAAGAAGTTCGTAAGCAATTTCCAAGGCACCTTCGTGCCCTCAATGTCAACGGGAAGTCTTTTCCAGGTGAAGCAGCTCCCTGGAGAGATGTTGAGACAATACTTCAAGCGCTTCACTCATACGAAGTCGCAGATTCGAGGGTTAACTACGTCTTCAGTAGTTGACGCAGCTCGAGAAGGAGTCATTCATCCAGGCCTCCTTGATAAACTTCACCGGAAAAGCATATCTTCTGTTTCTCAGTTGATGTCATATTTCGAAGAGTATGCAAGGTCAGAAGAAGGATGGCTTCGAAGAACTGCTGGAACCCCATCGATACTGCAAGAAGTGAAATTGGAAGTGAAAACTTCAGCACAGCCACAAGGGCCTAGCTTCGAAGTTCAGCATGACAAGCGTAGGGGGCAAAAGCATCGTCGTTCAGAAGTTCTAAACATTGCACCCCCGCAGAAGTTTTTTCAAAGAGCTCCACAATGATCAGGAAGTAAGACCAGCGGCTGGAGGTCGCTAGGGAAACCGGCTGGCAAAGGCCAGACCTTGTTCTGTTGTATCCATGGTGAAAACCAGAGCCATGCAACTGATACTTGCAAGGCTATTCTTGCTCTGAGAGGAGAGTATCTGGAAAGAACTTCGGGTCGAGGCACTACTGACCGAGTTCTAGCTGAAGTGCGTCCGAAGCCTGTTCAGTCTGTGGTGCGGATAGAGAATTTTGATTCGGCAAGACGTCCTCTGGTGGTCAATATTATGCCACCTCCGAAGCAAGAAGAGGGGCAAGATCGAGGAAAAAGAGTAGTCCTCCCCATCTCCGGAGGAGGGACTCTCGGATGTATGTCCAAGAGGTAGAGAAGAGAATATGTCAGAGAAGTGGGCCATATTGGAACTTCTTCGTCTGCAGCTGCTATGCCCGAGTGGTCTCATGTGCCAATATCCTTTTCTGCAGATGATGCAGCTGGTGTTAAATTTCCACATGCAGACCCACTTGTTATTACTGCTGATATAGCAGGAACGGAGTTTCGGAGAGTGCTAATTGACGGAGGGAGTTCGGCAGATATTATTTTTGTCCAAGCTTTTGACCAACTTTGCATCTCCAGAAAGCATCTTCTCCCAGCAGCCCGTCCTTTGCAAGGATTTGCAGGACCCCCTCTTGATGCCCTCGGCCAGATTGGCCTGGAAGTTACTTTCGGAGAGGGGCTACTAGCCAGGATGGAGGAAGTGATCTTTGATGTTGTAGATGCTCCATATGCATATAATGTCATCTTCGGAAGAGGCATGTTAAATTAATTCGAAGCTGTGGCGCATCATAATTACTTATGTATGAAGATGCCCACACAAGCAGGAGTGCTCACTGTTTTCGGAGATCAGGCCATCGCACGAAGAGCGGAGTATGGTCATGGCCCTCCTCTTGACCCGAGACAGGTGAACAGTGTGCAAGATGATCCGGAGAATTTTTCTGCTCCTAGCGAATCCTCGAAAAGATCCTTCCCAAGACCAAGTCCTGAAGGAGAGATTGCAACGAAGGTTATTGTCAAAGATGGCAAGGAATATCATTTCAATTTGGTAAAGACTTGCCTCCAGAAGTTGTTGCCTCCCTAGAAAAAGTAGTTGAGGAAAATTTAGATGTCTTTGCTTGGTCTGATGAAGACATCACCGGAGTCAGTCGGGACATTATTGAACACAGTCTACTTGTGAACCCGAAGGCTCGGCCTGTTAGGCAAGGACTCCGGAAGATGTCTGCGGAGAGAGCTGTCCTTGCTAAAGACGAAGTTGAAAAGTTGCTGAAGGCTGGGATTATCAGGGAAGTGGCTCATACGGAGTGGTTAGCCAACCCAGTCTTCGTTAAGAAGAAATCTTCAGGGAAGTGGCGCATGTGTATTGATTTTACATCTCTGAATAAAGCATGTCCCCGCGACCCCTATCCCATGCCCCGGATTGATCAGTTGGTTGACTCCACTGCTGGTTCAGAGTTATTAAGCTTCCTCGACGCGTATTCCGGCTATCATCAAATTTGGTTGAAGCGCGAAGATGAAATCAAGACAAGCTTCGTAACTCCTTCAGGAGTCTTTTGTTATGTAAGAATGCCCTTTGGCTTAAGAAATGCCGGGGCTACATTTTCGAGATTAATTGCTAAGCCTCTAGGTCATCAATTAGGTCGTAATGTAGAGGCCTATATGGATGATATTGTAATCAAGAGTGCCTTAAAGCACCAACATAGCCTAGACTTAGAAGAAACATTCAATAGCCTTCGGGCATGTGGGATCCGTCTTAACCCCGAAAAATGTATCTTCGGGGCGCAGGATGGAAAATTGTTAGGGTACCTAGTTTCAAGCAGAGGGATCGAAGCTAGCCCCACTCAAATAACTGCGTTGCAGAAGATGGCTCCTCCAGAAAATTTAAAGCAAGTACAAAAGCTGACCGGTCGTCTAGAAGCACTTAGCAGATGTCTTGCAAGGTCTGCGGAGATAAGTTTGCCTATTTTCAAAGCATTGAAAGGGTCCGAAGATTTTGCATGGACACCAGAGTGTCAAAAGAGCTTCGAAGATATTAAAAATTATCTCAGTAACCTTGCTACACTCACGGTGCCTGGTTCGGATGAAACCCTACTCCTCTACCTTGCAGCTACTGGCTTTGCTGTCAGTGCAGTCCTTGTCAGAGAAGTTGATTTCAATGGAAAGTTAGTACAAAATCCAGTTTACTTTGTGTCCGAAGCATTGTCCGGAGCAAAAACAAGATATTCCGAGCTTGAGAAATTCGTTTATGCTCTGATAATGGCTTCGAGGAAGCTAAGACATTATTTTTTGGCACATAATGTCATTGTACCAACTTCATATCCTTTGGGAGATATGCTCCGAAGTAGGGATTCCACTAGAAGAATTGGAAATTGGGCTGTTGAGTTAGCACCCTTCGGCATATCTTTTCTGGCAAGAACATCAATTAAGTCGCAAGTATTGGCCGACCTCGTGGCAGAGTGGACTCCCCCTGCAGCATGGGCTCCGGAGAAGCCAAGTGAAGAAATTTGGACTGTTTACTCTGATGGAGCTTTTCAAGCATCTGGAGCAGGTGTCGGAGCTGTGATAATTTCGCCGTCAGGGCAAAAGGCATTGTACTCCGCAAGACTCAACTTTAAGTCTACCAATAATACAGCGGAGTATGAGGGAATTCTATTGGGACTTCCCAAGGCACGTGCTCTAGGGGCTACAAGAGTTGTTATTAAAACAGATTCTCAGATTGTAGCAGGACACGTGGACAAGAGTTTCCAAGTCCGACATCCACAGCTTGCAAAGTACTTAGAAGAAATCCAGAAGATTGAAGAAGCATTTAAAGGGATTTCCATTCGAAGTATACCCAGAGTAGAAAATATGCAAGCTGATATCTTAGCAAAAGCTGCAGCCGGAGCCATGGACATACCTGAAGAAGCTTTTTATGAAGAACTCAGTACACCTTCGGTGCCACAAATTCCAGCTGCGGAAGTCCTTTGCATTCCAAGTACAGATTGGCGAAGCTCAATCATGGAAGTGTTGCAAGGAGAAGCAAATATGTCCGAAGGGCCACAGCTTTCGAGGTTAAAGCTTAGAACTCAGAATTATCAAATAATCAACGGTATTTTATACAAGGCCGGAGTATGTTCCCCTCTGCTCCGATGTATATCTCAAGCTGAAGGTTAAGAAATTCTTCGAGAAATCCATGAAGGACTTTGCGGTAGCCATCTGGCCCCTCGAGCTTTAGCAGGAAAAACACTTCGCCAAGGGCTTTATTGGCCTACAATAACAGCTGATGTGGAAACCTTGGTCCGCACTTACCAAGGATGTCAATGGATGGGACGAAGGAGTCATTGCCCACCAACATCCCTTCAAGTCATAGCTCCCGTATGGCCCATGGCCAGATGGGGCATGGATCTTATTGGTCCCTTCCCAACAGCAAAAGGAAATTTAAAGTTCACAGTGGTAGCAATTGAATATTTTTCGAAGTGGGTCGAAGTAGAGCCCCTAACAGCTATCACTTTGAACAATGTACAGAAATTCTTCTGGAAGAATGTCATTTGCCGGTTCGGAGTGTGTTGGACCGGAAACGGCGACGAGAGGGGGGGTGAATGGGAGCTTTTAAAATTTCAGACTAAGAATAGCCTTCTGTTTTAATTCTGTCTTCTGCGGAACAGGCTTCGAACAAACACAAAACAGACTTCGCTAAGGGCTTCGCAACGGGAAGAAAAACTAGCTTCGATCAGTGCTTCGCTAGTAATCAGAGAGGTCTTGCCTCTAGTTACACAGAGCGAACATACACTGAAAAACACACTTCGATCAAAAACAAGCCTCGCTCAAATAGGCTTCGCACAGACTCAGCACAAAAGAAGTCACACTAAAGATCGAAGCATGTAGCGAGGTGTGCATACAAGCTCAAGCAGTAAAACGAACACTATGACAAGGCTTCAGTGCTTGAACAGGGAACTCAAAAATTGAACTCATAGGATGAATACAAGGTTTGAGAGGCTAGTACAGGAGCTCAACAATGAATGCTCAAAGAGTTAATGTGACCTGACCGGCCTCTACTATTTATAGGCACTATTCAGTCCTGTGAAAAGACTACTTTACCCCTAGGGTTTACATCGGTTTTGTCTCATCAGAACAGGGGGGTACAACAGGTAGTCTACTTTATTTGGAGGCTTCTTTTGTCAGCTTCACAGAGGGGACAGTACCAGCTTTTGCAGAGCAGACGCTTTTTGCAGAGCTGACGCTGTCAGCCTTTGCAGCTTTGGATGCTTCTGAAGCCCCCCTTCACACGCGAGGGGTGCGGTAGCTTCAGTGAGAAGCCTTGAGCCTGACGGCCTTCGCTTCACCGAAGTCAGCCTTCGATACAGTGACGGTTTTGAGCCAAAGCCGTCAAAGCCCTTGGGCCTTCGCACCAACACCTTCGGAGTGGACCACCACGGCTTCGCAGCTTCTCCCAGCTCGAACTCTGTCAGTCCGTGTACCGAAGCCATGCATGGCCGAAGGTACCTCAAGTCAACCTTACTCCGAAGCCCCACCTTCGGAGTACCACCCTTCGTAGTCCCTCCTTCGTCCAAGGCCTTCGCATGAAGCATTCCATGAGCACTTCGTCGCAGTGTCTCTCCCCGAGCACACTCCTCGACGATCCTCACCCGGACCATGCCTTCGATGTACCTCGACTTCTGAGACCTTCGTCGGGTAAACCTTCGAGTGTCTCCCTCCGGAGCACACTTCTAACACCTTGCCTCATTGCTAATTGCTGAGGACTTGGTCCACCAAACTCTGAAGTTACTCCAGTCGGAGTACCCTTCGAAGTGCCTCGCCTCCGAGGACTTCGTCTCGGAGTACCTTCATCCGGAGCCTCGCTCCGCACTTACTGCCTTCTCCTGGCGCACCTCGACCCGAGGTCCGACCTCGACCCCTTCGCAGCCTTCGTAATGGAGCTCCCTGCTCTCCTGGCATCAAGCCTCCCGCTTGACCCAGGTTCACCTGCTACGAACCGTCTGTCGCCTCCGAAGTCACCTGCACACCACAAACAAGCAGACAAGTGTATCCAGTATTCCGGAGACCTCTCCGGGTAACAACCTTCGGCACACACTCCGGTGTACCGCCCAAAGTACTGAGACCTTTGGTACAACCCAGTCCTCGTGTACTGTCGGACCCCTCCGACAGGCACACTCCGCTGCAACAGCTGCAGCAACTAGAGCCACCGACCCATTCGGTGAAACCACCTCCAAATCAGAGGGTAAAATCTGTCAATCACTCATCACAGACTCCGAAACCAACCCTTGGTTTCTCAATCTCCCCCTTGATGAGTGCATTGACAACCAAATTCAAGTTCAAGAAAATTTGAAAAAGTTCAGCACACAAGTGACCATAAAAACTCAGAAACGAGCCAAATCATGTCACTTGATAAAAGAATTTTCCTCCCCCTTTTCAAAAGAGTAAAAGCCCCTTCGGCAAATCTCCCCTTTGCAAGATAAAACCCCCTTGAGTTATTTTACCTCCTTGGTGAAGAGAACTCAAAAATTTCTCCCCCTTTGGCAATGCAAGCATCAAGGAGCATTCAAAAGATGCAAAGCTTCGAAAGGAGCAGAATTGCAAAGACATATAGAGCAAAAATATGCCAACATTAATACAAATTTTTATGTGCTCAGCTCAATTTAACATTCTCTAAAAACATGATGACAGCATGTGATTTTATCATTTTGAAATAAAAGCATCACCACTTAATCAAGATAACTAGACAAGTAAAAGCAGGGGTTGCACAAAGCTAGTCAATTTCTACTCTAGACAGACAAGTCCAGTTCAAGTGGAGCAGTGAAAAGCAAACTTGATGATTAATGATTTTTTCTATTTCATAATGCCAGGGGTTATTTGTTTGTCTACCTTATACTTTCCAACCAAGCCAAGCCTAGGCATGAAAGCCATCAGAAGCTTAAGGCGGTGATTTTGGCATACACTACACTATCCCAGTTCAGACCAATGTGCAATGGTAAGCAGTCTAGAATAGGGTAGTGCGACAAACAAACCCACCTGGATCTTTTCGCTTTGAAGCGTGCAAATCATGGATTTTTGGAATTTGAATTAAGTGAACGAATTGTTTAGCACTTTATGAATATCCATGAGTAAGTAACACAATTTTTCAAGTTGCAATGTTTAGCATCCAGAGAAAAGGAGTCTTGCTATCAAGCAGATAAAAGATAGCTAAAGCAGTCCCGCCTAAACATGTTAGATTCAAGACTAAGCAGTGAGCATGATTTGATTTTGGAAAGAAACACCATGCACAAAAATGTCCAGACATATTAAAAAGAGCTGAGCTGTCATGATTACATGAATTAAAATTAGGCATATAAGTGCAAGATATGTAAATTCAATTTCACACACAGTGAGCATATGCAAGTCAATCAAAAACCGCTCCCCCTCACAAAATGCCGTAAGGGTGACAAACACCAAGTTCCCCACGCAAGTAGGCAAAACGAGTAGCATCGAGGGGTTTTGTGAAAATATCGGCTAGCTGGTGTTGGGTATCAACATATTGAAGTTCAATATCACCCTTCTCATTATGATCTCTGAGAAAATGATATCGCACATCATTGTGTTTGGTTCTGGAATGTTGAACCGGGTTGTTTGCAATACAAATAGCGCTAGTGTTATCACAGAAAAGTGGAACACTCTTATAATCTAACCCGAAATCCCGCAAAGTGGAAACCATCCACAAAATCTGAGAGCAACAGCTAGCTGCAGCAACATATTCAGCCTCAGCCGTCGATTGCATAACACTAGACTGTTTGCGGGAAGACCAACAAACCAGAGAAGTACCCAGAAAATGACAAGTACCAGAGGTACTTTTCCTATCAATCCTACACCCAGCAAAGTCCGCATCGGAATATCCTCGAAGACACAAAGAGGAAGACGCTGAATACCAAATGCCGAATTCGAGGGTATGTTTGAGATACCTGAGAATGTGTTTTACCTCTTGGCGGTGCGAAGCTCGTGGTGAAGCCTGAAAACGAGCGCACAGACACACTGCGAAATGTATGTCCGGCCTCGTAGCAGTCTAGTAGAGGAGGGAGCCGATCATGCTTCGGAACTCCTTCTGATCTACGGCTTCTCCATCCTCGTCAGGATCCAATGCTATAGATGTAGCCATTGGAGTGGTAAGAGGCTTCGCATCAGCCATGTCGAACTTCTTGAGCAGGTCCTTGGTGTACTTCGTCTGGTGGACGAAGTTACCCTGTTTGCTTTGCTTGATTTGCAAACCAAGGAAAAATGTGAGTTCGCCCATCATGGACATCTCGAACTCCCTGCTCATGGCATCTGCAAACTCGGCAACCAAAGCATGAGAAGAGCCACCAAAGATGATATCATCCACATAAATCTGCACTAGAAGGAAATCTTTGCCATGCTTGAGAGTGAACAGGGTTTTATCAACAGATCCCATCAAATACCCCCGCTCAAGCAGAAAAGACTTAAGTCTATCATACAATGCTCGAGGGGCCTGCTTGAGTCCATAAAGAGCCTTATGAAGTTTAAGGACTTTATGTGGGTATTTAGGGTTTTCAAAACCAGGGGGTTGTTTTACATAAACATCTTCGCCTATGAAGCCATTAAGAAAAGCACTTTTAACATCCATTTGATAGAGTTTGAAACCACGAGATGCCGCAAATGCAAGTAAAATCCTAATGGCCTCAAGACGAGCAACAGGTGCAAAAGTTTCAGTAAAATCAATCCCTTCTAATTGAGAATAACCCTGAGCTACAAGTCTAGCCTTGTTTCTAACTACAGTCCCATCCTCCCCTTGTTTGTTTTTGAAAATCCATTTTGTTCCAATGAAATGAACATTTGGTGGAGGATCAACTAAAGTCCAGACTTGGTTTCTCTCAAATTTTTCAAGTTCTTCATGCATGGCATTGATCCAACTAGAATCAGAAAGTGCATGACTAACATCTAAGGGTTCGAAAGAAGCAACAAAATCAGAATCAATGAAATGAGCATGAGAACATGTTACCCTTTGATCAAGCTCACCAATGACCTGCTCTGGAGGATGCATCCTTTGAACGTGATGTGGAGCCTCGCGGCGAGATGCAGTCTCCCCCTCAACTTGTGCGTTGGAGTGGTCCAAGATGACCGATGTCGAGGTAGTTGCTTCGGGACCTTGTGCCAAAGTAGTCGAAGCGGGGTCGGCTTCGGGGGTTGATGTCGAGGGTAGTAGGGGTTCATCCTCGAACTCTTCGGGATCTTCTTCTTCGAAGATGGTCTGTTCCATGTCGTGTTCATTTGCCTGTTCAAGAGCAGAACTAACAGAGGGGGTTGATTCATCAAAAATCACATCACATGACTCGATGACAGTGTTAGTTTCCAAATTATAAACACGATAAGGATGACCATGTGTGGTGTAACCCAAAAAGATCCCGTCAGAAGAGCGCGACTCAAATATATCCAAATTACCACGTTTTAGGATAAAGCAATGACAGCCAAAAATTCGAAGATGAGTAACCTTGGGCTGTCTCCCAAAACATAGCTCATAAGATGTTAAATTCAAAATTGAGCGCAAGAAGATTCGGTTTGAGATGTAACAAGCAGTGTTCATGGCCTCAGCCCAGAATTTTCTAGGAGACCTATGCTCATCGAGCATCGTCCTAGCCATCTCAACCAAAGTGCGGTTCTTTCTCTCAACAACACCATTCTGTTGAGGAACCCGCGGAGCAGAGAATTGATGTTCTATGCCATGCTCCAAGCAAAAGTCAACAAAGAGATTGTTCTTGAACTCAGTGCCATTATCACTTCGAATGAATTTCAATGCACCAGGGAGTTCAGTGAAAAGTCTCAAAGCCAAGCTCCGAAAGTGTGAAAACACTTCATCCTTGCTGGCAAGAAAGAAGACCCAAGAGTAGCGAGAGAAATCGTCGACAATGACTAATACATACCACTTGCCGCCTAAAGAACTAACCCGAGAAGGACCTACAGTGTCCATGTGGAGAAGTTCTCCGGGTTGTTCAGTCATCACTGTGGTGACTGGCGAATGCGAAGCGGCAATCATTTTTCCATGTCGACAAGGAGCGCAAACTAAATTCTTCTCAAACTTGAGCTTGGGCAATCCTCGGATCAGACCTAGGGCGCTCAGACGAGCGAGCAACTCAAAGCTCATATGCCCTAGTCTCCTATGCCACTTCCAAAGCTCAGAAGTCGAATGTGCAACAAGACAATGAGAAGAACCAGAAGACTCAGAGAAATCAGCTCCAAAAACTCTCCCAACACTAAAGATCTTACACACCACAACGCCATCAGAATTGAGTACTTGCGAAGTATCGCGATGAAATCACACTTCGAAGCCCTTATCAAGCAACTGAGATACTGAAAGCAAATTGTATCCCAGGTTCTCAACCAAAGCAACATCTTTGAGAGTGAAATTTGAGTTGATTCTTACCACACCTTTACCTTTCACTCTACTCCTTTGATTGTTGCTGAAGGTGATATGTTCCCTTTGCTTGGTTGTGGTGAGGCTGGAGAACCATGCTGCATCTCCGATCATATGGCGCGAACAACCGGAGTCCATGATCCACGTGCCCTCCAAGCCTCGGTCTGTCGCCTACACATGATAAGAAAATCTCGATCGCTCAGTGCTGGGGTGAGTGAAAATATGACGAGGCATCCAGCACTGAGTGATACGAGTAGTAGGCACAGTAAAAGTAGACTGTCTACGCACAGGAAAATCAGAATGATGCAAAGTGCAAGGTCTACCTACATGCAGTGATCCAAAAGCATGACGAGGTCTCCTACTTTGACGAGGTACAAAGCTACTCGCCCGTGGTCTACACCATATGGAACATGGTGAACACCTCGAGGAGCAAAACCTCTCCGAGAAGCACGAGGAGCCTCGAAAACAGGACGAGAGTAAAACTCAGACTCATGCATACTTAAAGATGGGTAATGCATGTCCTAGAAACTCATCGTCTGAAAGCGTTGCTCATGCTTGATGCGACGAAAATAGAACCCAACCAAGTGACCCGCCCGCTGACAGTAGGAACAATGATAAACTCTCCTAGGGGTGCTCTCATGGGTCATAGGAGCAACTCTCACAGGCTCCTTGGGCTTCTGCGGTTTTCTTGGGAGGGATTTTCTTGGCAGGAGGAGTGGTTTTCTTTGGAGTCCGGGTAGGCTTTTTGGCTGATGGAGTGTCTAACAGAGCTCTCTCTTTCTCTAAGGTAGTGGGTGAGGTAAAAATAGTTTTGTTCTTACTGTCTGAAGGAATCCTCTCAAAACCCAAACCTAGAGCTACCCCTGCTCTGTCAGCACACATCTTGGTTTTAGCCAAGAGCAAGTCCATATGTTCTCAGTGCATTTGTTAACCATAGAAAGAAGGTACTCATTCTCAGTCATAAGGTTCTCAGCTCGCTCTCTAACAGTGCCTAGCTGGTCCTTAAGGGTTATGCAAGTCTCACAAACAGGTTGCACATCCTTAGAACTACCGGCCCTCTCCAATCTAGCCTCTAAGTCATGAACATGCTTATCACGTAAATCAATGCTCTCACGCCGCTGTGATCGCTATCGGCCATGAAGCAAATGCCGATGAAATCTCGTCCCTTCTTGTCCTTCTTCTCCTCCTTCCTTGGAGACTCCTCCTCCTCAGAGCTCGACTCCCCAGTTGAGGAAGTGTCGATGTCGCTGAGAGCAGCAACAAATGCTCTAGAAGCGGCTTTGGCTACCCTCTTAGCCACCTTGCCGCGCTTGCCCTTCACAAAGGGTTTCCTCTCCTTCTTGTGGTATTTGGGGCGCTCACTCTCATCTCTCTTCTTGAGTTTAGGACAATTGGCCTTGATGTGAGAAGTGTCGCCACACTCAAAACAATCACTAAAACCACTTCTCCTTTGATCCCGTCTTTCATGGTGAAAACAGGTGAACCTTCTAGCAATGAGAGCAAGCTCATCATCATCCAGAGTATCCACCTGCTCCTTAGTGACGGAGACCAGGGAGGACAAAGCAAAACCATCTGCAAGAACACAAGTGCCAGATGTGCTTGGTTCTGCAGTGGTGCCATGGCTAGTGCTTGAAACCAATGCCAATGGCTGTGGCAAGGAGTTCCTATGCACTGCAAGAGATGCCTTGGCAATCTCTATGGACTTCAGCTTGCTGAAGAGCTCATCACAGGTCAATGTGTCATAACCTGCAGACTCCTCAATGGATATCTTCACTTCCCATATGCTACGGTCAAGAGCATAGAGAAGCTTGATAGCCCTGTCATGATCATTATAAGCAAGCGTCCCGTTGGACAGCAAGTTATTCACTATTGCATCAAAGCAAGAAAACATGGCATCTATGGATTCACCAGGTGCCTGCACAAACAACTGATACTGTTGATTGTATGTGCTTTGGCGCCTGGCCTTAATCTGTGTAGAGCCCTCATGAAAAATAGTGAGAGTGGTCCAAATTTCCCTAGCAGTGAGGAGCCATGCTGAATAGCGTGGGCCTCATGGCTCCAGAAGTGATGAGTCATTATCAACGATAGTCAAAGAGGACAGAAGAAGAAGAGATCTGCTGTTTCATGGGCTGCGTGTGACTCAGGTACACGGGCAGCGAGCGACTGTCGGGCAGAGGAGGCTGCGAAGTCGGGCTGGCCCAATCCGGGTACATGGGCCAGAAGCAGAAGAAGACCCACTGGGCTGTTGACCAGGACTGACTCAGGTACACGGGCGGTGAGCGATTGCTGGGCTGAGAGAGCTACGGAGTCAGGCTGGCCCAATCCGGGTACCTGGTGCAAAGCCGGTGGAGGCTTTGTCAGTTTCGGCGCAAAACTGACAACCGTCGATCTTGTACCCGACTGTCCAGAAGAGAAGCCGTAGTCGCTAAGAAAGTTTAGCTTCCGGATAAGTCATCTGTATCTCTAGGCCCACAGTCAGTCAGTTCTGTCTGTAAAAATTCCTAAGGGCAGTTGAGTCTTTTCCTTTTATTCTTGCATCTGTAAAAAACCCTAAGGGGCTGGTGGAATATTCTAGGTCATTGGGCAGCCTATAAATAGGGCCCCAATCCCTAGGGTTGGACTACCCTTTTTGGCTGAAATCAATACTACTCCTTTGGGTCATTTTTTCTCTTGCATTTTCTCTCTCTCTCCTGTTGTGCGCAGCCAGGCTGCTGTTCATGTGATTTTGGTTCATCACTGCATCCCCTTGATTTTATTTGTTCCCGTGGGACTTCATCTCCTGTTCGTGTTTGGATGCGTGCATTTATTTCTCTGAATCAGAAGCTTCGGTTTGATGTGTGCTGTTGATTTTATTCCTGAGAAGTTGCTTCTGTTGCGTGTGTTCATCACGCAAGTAGTACTAGTTCTTGCTGTTGCAAGTAGTACTACTACACTGTAGCAACAGTACACTAGTACTAGCTTTTTGCATTTACTGCTCAACTTTTTCATCGAGTTGATAGGACTAAAGTCTCTTTTTGGCTGTTCTCTGGCGAAGCCCCTTCTCTGTTCGAAGCCCCTCAGCTTCGTGAGGTAGGCTTCGATCTGAAATCTTCGAAGGCTTCGCTTGAACTTCGACTTCATGTTTCTGCTGTGTTGCTAAGCTTCGAAGTACTTGTTGAACTGTCAGCGTTTCATACTTCGAACGTTTGAGCGAAGGTACTCCGACTTGAGCTCTTCGAAGTCCATACTTCGACAGGTTTCGAAGTTGGGTTCGAAGCTTGTCTTTCCGTTAGACTTCGTTCAGTGTTTGCATCCGTTCTCTTCGAAGGTCCTTGTTGTGTTCTGTTCGAAGGTAGAGTGTAGGCTTCGTTTTAGTTTCTGTCGCGTGTCAGCCTTCGCTTTTCTTTTCGAAGGTTGTTTGCTCTGTGTGCGTGTTCGAAGCTGTGTTTCGAAGCCTTGCCTTTGAAGTACACACTTCGAAGCAGGCTCTGACTCTATCATACTTCGCTCTCATTCACACTTGACCTAGGATAGACAACACACCTTCGACAAACTTCGTCTTCCACCTCCGAACCAGACTTCGACCAGCGAAGTAGGCCTCGACCTCCGAAGCAGGCTTCAGCACAGCGAAGCAGGCTTCGACACTGCGAAGCAGGCTTTTACCAGCGAAGCAGGCTTCACCAAGTTTCGAATAGGAGACAGATTTTGAACGGTAACTTCTCATTTCACTCCTTGTGCATTTATTACTGAGAAGCTTATCTTGCCTTGTCTTTTATATACTGTTTATCTGTCTATTAGCACTGCATTGGCATTTCTCTGTTTATCAACAGTTGCTTCTAGGCTAGATACCTTTAGACTTAGGCGATCTGTTTTTTCTATGCTGTTTAGTCTTTAGAGGTGCGTTGGGTATTGGGAGCAGGCCATTGATTCGAAAGAATTTTTAGGCGCCCATTCACCCCCCCTCTGGTCGCTACTTTCGGTCCTACAAGTGGTATCAGAGCGAGGTTAGGGTTTTTCCATACCTTAACCGGTTCTAAACCCCAGTAGTGACCATGACGTCTTCCGGCAAGGTCCCGTCCTTAGAAGCCTATGGCTATAACTATTGGAAGACTCACATGCGAGCCTATCTCATGAGCCAGGGTTCGGACATTTGGGACATTTGCGTTCACACCACGTTTGTCATATTGCCAGTCGCTGAGCAGGGTACTGCTGGTATCATTGCTCAGCATCTGAGCAACAGTAAGGCTGTGAACATTCTTTTCTCTGGTTTAGGTCCCACTGAGTTTGAGCGTGTGAGTCATCTCTCCACTGCGAGAGAGATCTGGGCTACCCTCAAGGCACACCATGAGGGAACATCACAGGTCAAGGCTCGACTCTATCAGACCTACTGGCGTGAATATGAGAATTTCACACAGAAGCCGGGTGAATTTGTTGAGGCTTTGTTTGGTCATTTTCAGTCGATCATTAACAAGCTTCGGGACAACAAGGCTGAGGGTGCTCAGTTAGTCTTAGATCATGAGCAGGCGCTCAAGGTTCTCCATACCTTGGACCCAAAGATCTGGGAGATCAAGGTATCTTCTATCATTGAGAGTACTTCTTATGATACCTTGACCATTTCTGAGTTGTTTAGCAAGCTGAAGGCTACTGAGGTTGATCTCCAGCTGAGATCAAATCTCACTGGTTCTAGATCGAAATCTCTGGCCCTTGCTACACCTTCTGTTGATCCTTCTTCTGTGAGTTGTGCGGGGTTCTCTTTGATGTCTATCACTGAGGACCAGCTTGAGTTGTTGGGAGATGATGATTTGTGTCTTTTTAACAACCGGGTGCGTCGTGTCTATGATAAACGGATGTTCAAAATACATGGCACGAAATCCGGGTGTTTTGAGTGTGGTGATCCAGGACACTTCATCACCGACTGCCCCAAGTGCAATGGACACAAGAAGGGCACCGGTGGTGGCTTCCACGACTCAGGCAAGCACGACAGCTCTTCCTTCAACAAGGGCAAGCCGAAGACCAGATTCTTCAAGAAGGCCCTGAAGGACTACCGGTGAGAGAACAAGAAGTGTGACAAGGCCTTCTTCGCCGAGATGGAGAAGAGCTACTCCAAGCAGTCCATGTCTTCTTCCTCTTCATTGAGCTCAAGCGATGAGGAGATCACCATCAAGAAGGGGAAGGACAAGGATGATCCGGTGGGCCTCTGCTTCATGGCTTTCAGGGACAGACCGAAAAGCCGTTCACACCAGCGCCAAAGATCCCGCAAGAGCTTCTGTTCAATGGCTCTTGGGGATAAGGAAGAAAAGAGCTCCTCCGACGACTCCGACGACGATGACAACGAAAAGGTATCATCGTATGAGCGAGAAATCATTGATTTACTTGAGAGCAATCGTCAGGAGTTGAAATATCGGGAAAAACTGCTTAGGGGGGCTAAGAAGAGGATAGATGAGTTAGAGAGTGAGCTTGCCATAGCCAATGGCAGAATTGAGAGTCTATCTTCTTCCCTTTGCTTGGGTGATAGCAGTGAGTGCCCGAAGTGTGAGGTGCTTCTGTGTGACTTGTCGACTCTAAAGTCCAAGTACACAGAAAGGGTTGATGAGAGGGGCGCTTTGGCCACTGAGCTTGAAAGCGCTCAGCTGGAGCTGAAAGATGCTCAAGCCACTGTCGTCGCACCCTGTGTTGATTGCCCATCTCATCTAGCTGCCTTAGCTGAGCTGAAATCTAAGGACGATGAGCATTTGGGTGATTTGGAGAGGTTGAGAGCTGAGCTTGCGTAGACTAGGCTAGAGCTTGAGACATTGTCAGTTCCACCCACTGTCTGTGAGAACTGCCTGTCTCTTAGACTTGAGTTGATCAAGCTAAAAGCCGAGAAGTCTGTCCAAGTAGAGAGTGAGTGTGAGACCTGCTTGTCTCAGGTGGAGGTTCTAGCTTCCTTGAGAGAGGAGCTAGCTGATTCTCAGAATGAGAACTTTTACCTCCGTTCTATCCTGAGTTGGATCAGTGCCAGAGAGCCTCAGATCGGCATGATGATCCAGCAGTTCAAGAGGCAGGATGGGTTTGGGGTAGGTTACACCTACACCAAGTCTGACTTTGAGAGTGCCATTAGTCGGGCAGTGGAGTGGAGTAGAATGACTCCTGAGCAGAGATACCCCAAGACTCACTCCACTGAGTCTTCCCAGGCTTGTCAGCCCAAGGATGGAGTAATTCATGAACCACCCAAAGCTCCACCCAAGAAGCCTATCTGGGTTCCAAAGCCCAAACACTTCCACTCTTCTCTAGACTCTCTTCCTGGACCCTCTCAGCCCAAGAAGACAACACCTAACACCACTAAGCCCAAGAACCCCAAACCTCAACCACATCCCAAGAAGCCCACCTATCATTGTGAGTATTGTCAGAGAAACGGGCATCTTGCGGAGTTTTGCTTCAGGAGGAAGCGGGTTGAGAGAGCAGAGAGAGCTCGTGGTGGTCAGGAGCAGTTCTACCAGCAGGGTGGTAGACTGCGTGTTCCTCGACGCGGGGAGAGGCTGGAGGCCAGGCCGCATCGTGTAGGTGGTGGTAGAGGAGACGACTTTCTTGCCCGTGCTCTAGTTGGTGGTGTCCGTTCCGGCAGAGCTCCAGGCCATTTTGGCTACGGTCCTGGACCTCGTAGCCGAGGCTTTAGGCAGAACCGAGGACCGCACTTTGATCCGCGTTCTGGTCCGAACTTTCATGATGATTTCTGCTTTCCATCTTTTGAGCAGATGGCTCGACACTGGTTTAGCTCCTTTGCTAAACCTGGTGCCGGACCATTTGCTCCCACTTACAGCCACTGATTGTGCAGGATCGGGGACTGGAGGACATTTGGATCATGGACTCAGGATGCTCTCGCCACATGACGGGACATCGTAGATGGTCCTCCAGTCTCACTCCCCCGAGCTCCAAAGAATACATCACATTCGGGAACAGTGGTCAAGGGAAAGTAAGTGGCATTGGCTCAATTCGCATTTCAGATCATTTTTCTTTGAAGAATGTTGCCTTGGTTAAGAATTTGAACTTCAATTTGATTTCTGTTTCGCAACTTCTTCAGGATGGTTTGGAAGTGCGTTTTAAGAAGGGCAATTCTTCTGTGTTTGATTCTAGAGGGTCTTTGATTTGCCAGATTTTACCATTTGGTAAAGTTTTTCGAATTGACTTCTCTAGTTCTTTTGGCCCTTTTCGCTGTTTGATAGCTGGATCTTCTTCCGAGCTCTAGAAGTGGCATAGGAGGTTAGGTCATTTGAGTTTTGATCTGCTAGTCAGGTTGAGCTCAATGGACCTCATCCGAGGATTGCCCAAGCTTAAAATGGAGAAAGATCTAGTTTGTCATCCCTGTCGTCATGGGAAAATGGTTGCCGCTTCTCACTCACCTGTGACTCAGGTGATGACTTCGTATCCAGGCGAACTTTTACACTTGGACACTGTCGGTCCAGCTCGGGTACGTTCAGTCGGTGGGAAGTGGTACGCACTTGTCATTGTTGACGACATTTCTCGATTTTCGTGGGTTTTCTTTTTGGAGTCTAAGGATGAAACTTTTCAGTTTGTTCATGACCTGATTTTGAAGCTGAAGAATGAGAACAATGGTCGGATGCGAGCAATTCGCTCCAACAATGGCTCTAAGTTCAAGAACTCTCAGTTCGTCAGCTTCTGTAGTGATCAGGGTCTGGACCATCAGTTTTCTTCTCCTTACACTCCCCCACAGAACGGCGTTGAGGAACGAAAGAACCGCACGCTAGTCGAGATGGCCAGGACGATGCTCGATGAGCACAGGACTCCTAGGCGTTTCTGGACTAAAGCCATGAACACGGCTTGCTATCTGGCCAACCGCATTTTTCTTAGAGCTTACCTAGGTAAGACCTCATATGAGTTGCGGTTTGGCAGACAGCCCAAGGTGAGCCACTTGCGAGCGTTCGGCTGCAAGTGCTTTGTGCTCAAGAAGGGAGGGCATTTGGACAAATTTGAGTCTCGTTGCTGGGATGGTGTTTTTCTTGGATATGCTTTGCATTCTCGAGGCTTCCGTGTTTGGAACCTTGAATCCCAGCTGCTTGTCGAGACTTGTGAGGTTTCTTTTGATGAGTCTTTGCCTTCTTTAACTCCTTCTTTTGAGCTTTCTGGGGATGATGAGCTCGGAGAGTCCATCTTCGAGGAAGATGAGGATACTCCAGCTGCTGATGAGGGTGGGCCTTCTGCACCCCCTGCAGAGCCCACACCTTCTGAGACTTCGACTGAGGATGAGGGCGGACCTCTGATCACTTCTTCCACTACGATCGAGCCCCCTCAGTCGAGTCCAGAGGTGCCAGCTGCTGACTCCGGTGAGGTGACTTCAGATCACCAGGGATCCCGAGCAGTTCAGCGTGATCACCCCTCGGAGCTCATCATCGGTGATTTGACTGAAAGAACCTTGCGTTCATCTGGAAATTCTCTTACTGTGTTTACCGAATCTGCTTTTGTTGCATCTTTTGAGCCCATAGATGTTTCTCATGATCTTTCTGATTCTAATTGGATTAATGCTATGCAAGAAGATCTTGAGAACTTTGTCCGCAATCGGGTTTGGACATTAGTTGAGCCACCACCAGGATGCAACCCCATAGGCACCAAGTGGGTGTTCAAAAACAAACAAGGTGAAGATGGGGTTGTGGTGCGCAACAAGGCTCGACTAGTTGCCCAGGGTTTTTGCCAAAAGGAAGGTATTGATTTTGAAGAAACTTTCGCTCTTGTTGCCCGTCTTGAGTCCATTCGCATTCTCTTAGCTTTTGCCATTTCGAAGGGTTTTAAGCTTTTTCAAATGGACGTCAAGAGTGCTTTTCTGAACGGGTATGACCGGTTAAAACAATTTTTGTTGGGGAAGGGCTTTGTGATGGGTTCTGTGGACAAAACTCTTTTCTTGCTCAGAGTTGCTTCAGATTTCTTAGTCGCTCAGATTTACGTGGACGATATTATCTTTGGCGGTACTACTGACTCTCTTGTGTCCAAGTTTTCTGAGCAGATGCACAGTGAGTTTGAGATGAGCCTCATGGGTGAGCTCAAGTACTTCTTAGGGCTCCAGATCAAGCAGACCAAGGACGACACCTTCATCCACCAAGGTAAGTACACTCGTGACATGTTGAAAAAATTTGACTTTGGTGGTGAATTGAAGCCGCAGATGACCCCAATGGGAACATCTGGAGGATTGGACAAGGACGAGAGTGGCGTCAAGGTCAACGAGAGGGAGTTTCGAGGGATGATCGGTTCGCTGCTGTACTTGACGGCGACCAGACCGGACATTCAGTTCGCCGTGGGACTTTGCGCGCGTTTTCAGTCTTCACCACGCGCGTCTCATCGGTAGGCTGTCAAGCGCATATTCAGGTATCTTACTTATGCGCCCGATCTTGGTCTTTACTATTCAGCTTCATCTTCTCTCAACTTATCTGGCTTTTCGGACGCCGACTTTGGTGGGTGCCGGTTGGATCGCAAGTCGACTTCCGGTACCTGCCAGTTTCTCGGTTCTTCCCTTATTTCTTGGTCTTCTCAAAAGCAATCTGGAGTTGCTCTTTCGACCACTGAGGCTGAGTATGTAGCTGCTGCTAGCTGCTACTCATAGTTGGTTTGGATGATTTCCACTCTGTGAGATTTTGGGTTGTTCTTTCCTACCAGGGTTCCATTGTTTTGTGACAGCACCAGTGCAATTAGTGTAGGGAAAAACCCATGTCTTCATTCAAAAACCAAACACATTGATGTGCGCTTTCACTTTCTGCGGGATCAATATGAGAAAGGTGTCATTGACCTTGTTCATGTTGATACCCATCATCAGTTGGCTGACATTTTCACCAAACCACTAGATCAGTCTACCTTTGAGCGTTTGCGAGGGGATTTGGGTGTTGTGTATCCTTTCTAGGATATTTTGCGTCAGTTTTCTTTCTTCTTTACTCTTTTCTTGAGTCTTTTTGCGTGTGTTCATATCATACAATTCACATATCACACTTTAGAGCTTGCTTCTGTTATATGATTGAACTGCTTTACTTATTCTAGCTGGTACATGCTTTTGATTACTTGTCAATGATCATGTCTTGTCTCAGTTCGCCTGATAAGTCTGATATCTGTCATATGCATGGCTTTTGTGCTTTAAAATTGAAACATGATCACCATTGCTTCTGGTAACTAGCATGCGTAGGCTGAATGTTTTTGCTACCTGTTACATGCCTTGTAGCTAGTTCCTGACTTAGATGCAAACATGCAACTTGGACATCTTTCTGCTTTAAAACATGGATATGTGCTATAAAATGATGAAAAATCAAGAAAAATGAAAATTCCATGCTTTTTATGCATAAACTTGAAAAGATCCAGGTGGGTTTGTTTTGTCGCATTGCATTGTTCTGGACTGCCTACCATAGCACTTTGGTATGAACTAGGACTGTGTAATGTATGCCAAGACCAATGTCTTAAGCTTCTGATGGTCTAGTTCTGGCCTAGGCTTGACTTGGTCGGTCAGCATTAGGTTTGACATGCAACCCCTGGCAAAATGAAAAAAGGAAAAAGAAAAAGCCTGAAAAATTGAAATGATAACAAGTTTGCTGAAGCATTTTGTTTTTGGGCAATGCTTATCTTGGTAGATATCAGTTAGCCTTTGCATTTCATGCTTTACCTTGCTTGTCAACTGGAAAATGTGGTGATGCTTTTGTTTGCAAAACCTAAAATATGTGTGCTAATGACTTTCTTTAGATATCATCTGTTGCACTGATCATGTCATGTGTCTTAGATAGTATGTCTTTTGCTGTATCTATTAGATTTTGTAATTGCAGTCAATCATATCTGAGAAGCATGCTTTATTCACTTCACTTGCACCCCATTAGCATTCATCGCATATTTTGAGGGGGAGTTGCGTTTCAGGGGGAGTTTGTCTCTTTTGAGTGCTTGATGAGTTCACTTGTCAACAAGGGGGAGAAAATTTGGGTCAAAGTTTAAGGGGGTTTTTTTGTTTCGCTCTCGCTTGTTTCTTACTCTGTTGATATCCTTGTTGTTCTGAAATCGCACTCATTTTGAGCTTTTTACATTTTGGTTAACCATAATGACCGCTTCTTGCTTTTATTTGGCTTTTGGTCATTAGGGTTAAACTTTTACTTTATTTTTCTTCTTCTTTGTTTTGTTGTGCTTTGTTTTCGTGTTTCCACATTTGTTCGTAGGTGCTGAAGAGCTGAAGAAGAGGAGTGTTGACAATGCACTCATCAAGGGGGAGATAGAGGAGCCATGCTGAATAGCGTGGGCCTCATGGCTCCAGAAGTGATGAGTCATTGTCAACGATAGTCAAAGAGGACAGAAGAAGAAGAGATCTGTTGTTTCATGAGCCGCGTGTGACTCAGGTACACGGGCAGCGAGCGACTGTCAGGCAGAGGAGGCTGCGAAGTCGGGCTGGCCCAATCTGGGTACATGGGCCAGAAGCAGTAGAAGACCCACTGAGCTGTTGACCAGGACTGACTCAGGTACACGGGCGGTGAGCGATTGCCGGGCTGAGAGAGCTGCGGAGTCGGGCCGGCCCAATCCGGGTACCTAGTGCAAAGCCGGTGGAGGCTTTGTCAGTTTTGGCACAAAACTGACAACCGTCGATCTTGTATCTGACTGTCTAGAAGAGAAGCTGTAGTCGCTAAGAAAGTTTAGCTTCCGGATAAGTCATCTGTATCTCTAGGCCCACAGTCAGTCAGTTGTGTCTGTAAAAATTCCTAAGGGCAGTTGAGTCTTTTCCTTTTATTCTTGCGTCTGTAAAAAACCCTAAGGGGCTGGTGGAATATTCTAGGTCATTGGGCAGCCTATAAATAGGGCCCCAATCCCTAGGGTTGGACTACCCTTTTGGCTGAAATCAATACTACTCCTTTGGGTCATTTTTTCTCTTGCATTTTATCTCTCTCTCTCCTGTTGTGCGCAGCCAGGCTGCTGTTCATGTGATTTTGGTTCATCACTGCATCCCCTTGATTTTATTTGTTCCCGTGGGACTTCATCTCCTGTTCGTGTTTGGATGCGTGCATTTATTTCTCTGAATCAGAAACTTCGGTTTGATGTGTGCTGTTGATTTTATTCCTGAGAAGTTGCTTCTGTTGCGTGTGTTCATCACGCAAGTAGTACTAGTTCTTGCTGTTGCAAGTAGTACTACTACACTGTAGCAACAGTACACTAGTACCAGCTTTTTGCATTTACTGCTCAACTTTTTGATCGAGTTGATAGGACTAAAGTCTCTTTTCTGGCTGTTCTCTGGCAAAGCCCCTTCTTTGTTCGAAGCCCCTCAGCTTCGTGAGGTAGGCTTCGATCTGAAATCTTCGAAGGCTTCGTTTGAACTTCGACTTCATGTTTCTGCTGTGTTGCTAAGCTTCGAAGTACTTGTTGAACTGTCAGCGTTTCATACTTCGAACGTTTGAGCGAAGGTACTCCGACTTGAGCTCTTCGAAGTCCATACTTCAACAGGTTTCGAAGTTGGGTTCGAAGCTTGTCTTTCCGTTAGACTTCGTTCAGTGTTTGCATCCGTTCTCTTCGAAGGTCCTTGTTGTGTTATGTTCGAAGGTAGAGTGTGGGCTTCATTTTAGTTTCTGTCGCGTGTCAGCCTTCGCTTTTCTTTTCGAAGGTTGTTTGCTCTGTGTGCGTGTTCGAAGATGTGTTTCGAAGCCTTGCCTTTGAAGTACACACTTCGAAGCAGGCTCCGACTCTATCATACTTCGCTCTCATTCACACTCGACCTAGGATAGACAACACACCTTCGACAAACTTCGTCTTCCACCTCCGAACCAGACTTCGACCAGCGAAGTAGGCCTCGACCTCCGAAGCAGGCTTCAGCACAGCGAAGCAGGCTTCGACACAGCGAAGCAGGCTTCGACACTGCGAAGCAGGCTTCGACCAGCGAAGTAGGCTTCGCCAAGTTTCGAACAAGAGACAGATTTTGAACGGTAACTTCTCATTTCACTCCTTGTGCATTTATTACTGAGAATCTTATCTTGCCTTGTCTTTTATATACTGTTTATCTATCTATTAGCACTGCATTGGCATTTCTCTGTTTATCAACAGTTGCTTCTAGGCTAGATACCTTTAGACTTAGGCGATCTGTTCTTTCTGTGTTGTTTAGTCTTTAGAGGTGCGTTGGGTATTGGGAGCAGGCCATTGATTCGAAAGAATTTTTAGGCGCCCATTCACCCCCCCTCTGGTCGCTACTTTCGGTCCTACAAGCAGTCCTAAGGTGCTGCACCCTATCAAACTCACTTCTACTCAAACCAATGAGCACTTCGTCGCAGTGTCTCTCCCCGAGCACACTCCTCGACGATCCTCACCCAGACCATGCCTTCGATGCACCTCGACTTCTGAGACCTTTGTCGGGTAAACCTTCGAGTGTCTCCCTCTGGAGCACACTTCGAACACCTTGTCTCATTGCTGATTATTGAGGACTTGGTCCACCAAACTCCGAAGTTACTCCAGTCGGAGTACCCTTCGAAGTGCCTTGCCTCCGAGGACTTCGTCTCAGAATACCTTCATCCGGAGCCTCACTCCACACTTACTGCCTTCTCCTGGCGCACCTCGACCCCTTCGCAGCCTTCGTGACGAAGCTCCCTGCTCTCCTGGCATCAAGCCTCCCGCTTGACCCAGGTTCACCTGCTACGAACCGTCTGTCGCCTCTGAAGTCACCTGTGCACCACAGACAAGCAGACAAGTGTATCCAGTATTCCGGAGACCTCTCCGGGTAACAACCTTCGGCACACACTCTGGTGTACCGCCCAAAGTATCGAGACCTTCGGTACAACCCAATCCTCGTGTACTGTCGGACCCCTCCGACAGGCAAACTCCGCTGCAATAGCTGCAGCAACCAGAGCCACCGACCCCTTCGGTGAAACCACCACCGAATCATAGGGTAAAATCTGTCAATCACTCATCACAGACTCCGAAACCAACCCTTGGTTTCTCAGAGTGCCTAGACAAATCACAGTTGACAACGGAACACAATTCGATGCAGAACCTTTCAAGAAATTTTGCGAAGATCTAGGCATACAACTATACTTTGCTGCAGTGTGACATCCTTAGTCTAACGGAGCTGTAGAAAGAGCCAATGGTAATATTTTGTCAGGGCTAAATCGAAGGATAGTAGGATTGGCAAAAGGACTCTAGACCGAGGAACTTCCAAAGATTTTGTGGTCCATTCGAACCACTCAAACGAGGTCCACGGGTTTCACTCCATTCAGACTGTTATTTGGAGATGAAGCTATGACACCAACAGAGCTCAAAGGAGGATCACTTCGTAGCACCGAACCGGAAATAGAAGGAGAAAGACAAGCTTTGCTGGATTTAACAGAGGAGACAAGACTTCGAGCTGTGGCAAATCTGTCAAAGTATCAGCAGCAGACGAAGGCTTTGTTCGACCTGAAGGTCAAGATTAATGAACTTAGACCGGGTCATCTCGTTTTGCGAAGTATCATAGCACCAGGAAAATTAGGAAATAAATGGGAAGGTCCATACTTAATTGTTCGCTGAGGGCGTCCTGATTCTTTTAAATTAGCTAATTTGGAAGGAGAAGAGTTAGCGCATACATGGCACGTGGAGCATCTAAAGCGATACTTCGCATAAGGGCTCCTTGTAATCATTTGTAAGCGCTTTCTGAATTAATAAAGCATATGGTTCAGATAATGCCTACCCCTCATAAACTTCCCACTTCCGAGTGGACGCACTGGAATAGCGAAGTTGACCGAGAGGGAAGTGTCATTAATTGGAATCATATTTTCCGAGGTGGTGGGCTGACATAATCCGGAGTCCAAGCCACCGGCTTGAAGACATCCGTAAAAGAGCCCGAGACCACAGAATGCGGAGTCCAAGCCACCGGCTGGAAGACATCCATAAAAAGAGTCCAAGGAGACCAAATGACGCGGAGCCCAAGCCACCGGCTTGTAGGCATCCGTAAAAAGAGTCCAAAGAGACCACTGCGAACTCCAAACCACTGGTTTGACAGAATTCACAAAAAGAGCCGAAGGAGGCCAATACAAAGCAGAGTTTGAGCCATGAGCTTCGAATGTCTGTTAAGAAAGTCCGAAGTGACAAATCATCTAGGACACTAAAGTGTCCGGAAAGTTATCCCAAGAGATTTCTTTCAAAAACATAAAGTACTAAGTTACCAGTCTTCAGACTACAAATAGTCGAAGACATTTTATAAGATTTTAATCGATCTTTAAATAGCTGAGGGGCTCTGAACCCCCAAAATTGTACTCCTAAGTTTTTTCTTTGTGCCTAACCATCTTTGAATACAGTTCGAAGTTTCTTACGCTCAAAGAGGGGCTAGTAAATAAGGAGACAATTTTAAATTGATATTTATTATTCGAACAAATATGATTACATCATGAAAAGTTGGTATCTATACCAAGAAGGAATCGAAGACCCCTTCGATCTCTAGAGCTAGGGTTAGAACGACTAGTTCCAGAGTCGGGAGTTCTAACAACTTTGCGTTTAACTCTCCTGCCTCCCTTCGAAGCTCTAAAGTCTTTTTGCTCTTGTTGAAGCTCTGCCCAAGTTCGAAGTCGTTCGGGGCTCCTTTCCCAGCTTCCGAGTTCTTCAGGCTTGTTACTTTGAGCTTCATCTTCGTTTTCGGACCACGCAATGTCTTCAGAAGATGAAGTTTCCAAGTTAACTTCTTTTTCTTCCTCTTTAATACAAGATAATATATCTTTGCTTACTTCGGACGTAATCGCTCCAGAGCTATCTCGAGGAACTAGAAATCGAGGGCGCTTGTGAAGTTTTAAGATATCGAAGGTAGCCCATAATAAGTGAAGTTCGTCGTTAACATCTAATACTTCGACATCTTCCATATGAGGCAAAGCCTAAAAACATGATAATCAAATCTTCATTCATAAATGTACAAAAGCGTAGTGCTTTACATAGTTGAAGATCCTAAGGTAATTCTAAACCTGCGGGTTTGGCGGAGGCTGACTGCTCGAAGCTTGGGACCGAGCTTGCTTCTGGCGTTGCCCTTCGTCAATCCAAGCCTTGATCGCAGAGCGACCTTCGGCTCTCCATGAAGTTTGGAAGGCTTGCCAAGCAGCGGCCACACCTTCGGAAGGAGTAAGAAGCTGGTCGTCATCGAAGGTAATGGGACCCCCCTCTGTGCTCGGAGTTATCGATTGGCCCAGATCTTCGTAGTAACGAAGTATGCCGATAGCAGCCACTTGTCCAGAGATTTCTCCGTACTGAATGCCTGCTGTCTTCATTTGCTTCGCTGCTCCTTGGATCCTTTTCAATCGTCACAGCAGGGAGATGTTGTCATCCGAAGGAAGCGTCCTAGTAGTACTGAAGTACTCCAGAACGCCTAGCAATTGGTCCATGACCTCCGCAGCTACCTTCTCCGACTTTAGCTTATCTTCAATTAATGCATCCTTCGTCGAAGTTAGCTCTCTTACTACTCCAGAGAGCCTAGCTGCCTCCGTAGCTAAAGAATTCTTCTGATTCAGTAGCTGGCTAGCTTCTTCTTGGAGTCTAACAAGCTCAGCCCCCGCAGTAGCGTGCTCCGCCCGCATCTTTTCGAATCCCGCTCGAAGCACAATTTTTTCTGCTTCGAGCTCTTTGTTCACAGCTTCCAAGCCTTGTCTGGCCCTGCGCTCCGTTAAAACCATGTTATCCAAGT
>JAAALK010000283.1:81805979-81890879 GCA_019279435.1 Zizania palustris | reverse complement strand
GCATCACCACAGTATCACAGTTGATGTCGTACTTCGAGGAGTATTCGAAGTCGGAAGAAGGTTGGCTTCGGAGGACTACTGCTACTTCGACAGTGTTGACGGAAGTTAAAGCAGAAGTGAAGACTTCGGCTCCGCCGCAAGAGCCAGTCCCCGAAGTGCAACATGATAGAAGAAGAGGACAGAAGCACCCTCGTTCTGAGGTCTTAAACATTGCACCCCGCAGAAGTTTGCACCAAGAGCTCCACAGCCTGCGGGGAACAAGTCCATCGGCTGGAGGCCGCCAGGGAAAACGGCTGGCAAAGGCCAGACCCTTTTTTGCTGTATTCATGGAGAGAACCGAAGCCATGCACTGACACCTGCAAGGCTATTCTTACCCTTTCGGGAGAATACTTGGAGAGAACTTCGGGTCGAGGTAGTACCGACCGAAGTCCAGCAGCAGCAGTGCGCTCGGAGCCGGTCCAGGTTGTGGCGCGGATAGAAAATTTGATGCTGCAAGGCATCCTCCGGTGGCCAACGTTATGCCACCTCCGAAGCAAGAAGAAGGGCAAGATAGAGGGAAGAGAGTAGTTCTCCCTATCTCCGGAGGAGGTACCTTCGGAAGCATGTCCAAGAGACAGCGAAGAGAGTACGTCCGAGAAGTGGGCCACATTGGGACTTCGTCATCTGCAGCTGCAATGCCGGAGTGGTCTCATGTTCCTATATCTTTCTCTGCGGAGGATGCAGCTGGTATCAAGTTCCCGCATGCAGATCCATTGATTATCACTGCTGATATTGCCGGAACTGAAGTCCGAAGGGTGCTAATCGACGGAGGTAGCTCGGCAGATATCATATTTGTACAAGCCTTCGATCAGTTATGCATTTCCCGGAAGCATCTTCTCCCAGCGGCTCGTCCTCTGCAAGGCTTTGCAGGACCTCCGCTAGATGCACTTGGCCAGATAGGCCTGGAAGTAACCTTCGGAGAAGGTTTACTAGCCCGAACTGAAGAAGTTATCTTTGATGTGGTGGATGCCCCGTATGCTTATAATGTTATCTTTGGCCGAGGCATGTTGAATCAGTTCGGAGCTGTGGCGCATCACAATTACTTGTGCATGAAGATGCCCACACAATCAGGAGTTCTGACAGTCTTCGGAGATCAAGCCATAGCTCGGAGAGCAGAATATGGTCATGGTCCTCCTCTTGATCCGAGGCAAGTAAACAGTGTCCAAGAAAATGGAGAAATTTTTTCAGCCTCCTCCGAAGCTTCGAAGAAGTCTTTTCCAAGACCAAGTCCCGAAGGAGAGATTGCAACGAAGGTCATTGTCAAAGATGGTAAAGAATACACTTTTCAATTTGGTAAAGATTTACCTCCCGAAGTTGCAACTTCCTTGGAAAAGGTCGTAGAAGAAAATCTGGATGTCTTCGCTTGGTCTGACGAAGATATCACCGGAGTCGATCGGGATATTATTGAGCACAGCTTGCTTGTAAACCCGAAGGCCCGGCCTGTTCGACAAGGGCTCCGGAAGATGTCCGCAGAGAGAGCTGCTCTAGCTAAGGACGAAGTTGAGAAACTGTTGAAGGCTGGGATTATCAGAGAAGTGGCCCATACAGAGTGGTTAGCCAACCCAGTCTTCGTCAGGAAAAAATCCTCCGGAAAGTGGCGCATGTGCATTGATTTCACATCATTGAATAAAGCGTGCCCACGTGACCCCTACCCCATGCCCCGAATTGATCAACTAGTTGACTCCACTGCAGGTTCGGAGTTACTAAGCTTCCTCGACGCGTATTCCGGCTATCATCAAATATGGTTAAAGCGCGAAGATGAAATCAAGACGAGCTTTGTAACTCCTTCGGGAGTCTTCTGCTATGTAAGAATGCCCTTCGGCCTAAGAAATGCCGGAGCTACTTTTTCAAGATTAGTTGCTAAGGCTCTAGGTCATCAACTAGGTCGCAATGTGGAGGCCTATATGGATGATATTGTAATAAAGAGTGCTTTAAAGCACCAACATAGCCTAGACTTAGCAGAAACATTCAATAGCCTTCGGGCATGTGGGATCCGCCTTAACCCCGAAAAATGTATATTCGGAGCTAAGGCTGGAAAGTTGTTAGGGTACTTAGTTTCAAGCAGGGGAATTGAAGCTAGCCCTACTCAAATAACTGCGCTGCAGAAGATGGCTCCTCCGGAGAATATAAAGCAAGTGCAAAAGCTGACCGGACGTCTGGCCGCACTTAGCAGGTTTTTATCAAGGTCTGCGGAGAGGAGCTTGCCAATCTTTAAAGCTTTGAAAGGGTCCGAAGATTTTGCATGGACACCGGAGTGTCAGAAAAGCTTCGAAGATATTAAAGATTATCTCGGCAATCTTGCCACACTTACGGTGCCTATTGCGGACGAAACCCTACTTCTGTATCTTGCAGCCACAGGCTCAGCAGTCAGCGCAGTCCTTGTCAGAGAAGCTGATATCAATGGGAAGTTGGTCCAAAATCCTGTCTATTTTGTATCCGAAGCATTGTCAGGAGCGAAGACAAGATACTCCGAACTTGAGAAGTTCGTTTATGCTCTGATAATGGCTTCGAGGAAGCTAAGACATTATTTTTTGGCTCACAATGTAATTGTACCAACTTCGTATCCTTTAGGAGATATGCTCCGAAGCAAAGATTCCACTGGAAGAATTGGAAAGTGGGCAGTAGAACTAGCACCCTTCGGCATATCTTTCCTGGCAAGGACAGCTATCAAATCCCAAGTCCTAGCAGACTTCGTAGCAGAGTGGACTCCACCTGCGAAGTTGACTCCGGAGAAATCAGATGACGGAGTTTGGACTATTTACTCCGATGGGGCTTTTCAAGCATCCGGAGCAGGCATTGGGGCAGTATTAATTTCACCGTCAGGACAAAGAGCAATGTACTCCGCAAGACTCAACTTTAAGTCTACCAATAATATAGCGGAGTACGAAGGAATATTATTGGGACTTCGGAAAGCACGTGCTCTAGGGGCTACAAGAATAATTATAAAAACAGATTCTCAGATAGTAGCAGGGCACGTAGACAAGAGTTTTCAGGCCCGACATCCACAGCTTGCAAAATATTTGGAAGAAATTCGCAAGATCGAAGCACATTTCAAGGGTATTTCCATTCGGAGTATACCAAGAGCTGAAAACGTGCAAGCAGACATTTTAGCGAAGGCTGCTGCCGGAGCTGTGGATGTGCCTGACGAAGCTTTCTATGAGGAACTCAATATACCTTCGGTGCCACAAGTTGCTTCTGCAGAGATTCTCTGCATTCCTAGTGCAGATTGGAAGGATTCAATCATAGAACTCTTGCAAGGAGGAACAAATTTGCCCGAAGAGCCCCAATTGTCAAGATTAAAGCTCAGAGCAAGAAACTATCAGCTAATCAACGGTATATTATACAAGGCCGGAGTATGTTCCCCTCTACTCCGATGTATATCTCAAGCCGAAGGCCAAGAAATTCTTCGAGAAATTCACGAAGGCCTTTGTGGAAGTCATTTAGCCCCTAGAGCTCTGGCAGGAAAGACACTTCGCCAGGGGCTTTATTGGCCCACAATAACAGCTGATGCGGAGAGCTTGGTCCGCACTTGCCAAGGATGCCAGTGGATGGGTCGACGGAGTCATCGCCCACCAACAGCTCTTCAAGTCATTGCTCCGGTATGGCCTATGGCCAGATGGGGTATGGATCTAATTGGTCCCTTTCCGTTAGCAAAGGGAAATCTGAAGTTCGCAGTGGTAGCTATTGAATATTTCTCTAAGTGGGTGGAAGCAGAGCCCTTAACAGCTATCACTTCGAATAATGTACAGAAGTTCTTCTGGAAAAACATCATTTGTCGGTTCGGAGTGCCTAGATATCTCACAGTTGATAATGGAACACAGTTCGACGCAGAACCCTTCAGGAAGTTTTGCGAAGACCTAGGCATTCAACTATGTTTTGCTGCAGTAAGACATCCTCAGTCGAATGGAGCCGTTGAGCGAGCCAATGGAAATATCTTATCAGGGCTAAATCGAAGAATAGTAGGACTATCAAAGGGACTGTGGACCGAAGAGCTTCCGAAGATTCTGTGGTCCATTCGGACTACACAAACAAGGTCCACAGGTTTTACTCCGTTCAGACTGCTATTCGGAGATGAAGCTATGACTCCAACGGAGCTCAAAGGAGGATCACTTCGCAGCACCGAACCAGACATCGAAGAAGAAAGACAAGCTTCGTTAGATTTGTCAGAAGAAACAAGGCTTCGAGCTGTAGCCAATTTATCAAAGTATCATCAGCAGACGAAGACTTGGTATGACCCGAAGGTTAAGCTCAGCGAGTTAAGACCGGGTCATCTTGTTCTACGAAGCATTATAGCACCAGGGAAGTTAGGCAATAAATGGGAAGGTCCATATCTAATCGTCCGTTCGGGGCGCCCTGGTTCATTTAAATTAGCTAATTTAGAAGGTGAAGAGTTAGCACACACTTGGCATGCGGAACACCTAAAGCGATACTTCGCATAAGGGCTCCTTGTAATTCGCTTGTAATCACCTCTAAATTAATAAAGCATACACCCTGATGGTTGCCTTTCCCTTGACACTCCTAGTTTCCTGAGCGGACGCGCTGGGACAGAAGTCGATCGAGAGGGAAGTGTCATTAAGCTGGGTTGTATTTCCGGACTTCGTACCCATAAAGTCGAAGCCTCCGGCGTGGTGGCTGAAATCCATCCGGAGCCCAAGCTAATACCTTGTAGGCATCCGTAAAAGAGCCAATACCACATTCTACGGAGTCCAAGCTTCGGCTGGTAGACTTCCGTAAAAAGAGCCGAAGGTGGCCAAATCTGCGGAGTCCAAGCTGCAGCTTGTCAGACTTCCGTAAAAAGAGCCGTAGGTGGCCAAATTCTGCGAAGTCCAAGCTCCGGCTGGTAGACTTCTGCAAAAAAGAGCCCAAGTGGCCAAATTCTGCGAAGTCCAAGCTCCGGCTGGTAGACTTCTGCAAAAAAGAGCCGAAGGTGGCTACAATTTCTGCGAAGTCCAAGCTCCGGCTGGTAGACTTCTGCAAAAAAATAGCCGAAGGTGGCTACAATTTCTGCGAAATCCAAGCTCCGGCTGGTAGATTTCTGCAAAAAACAGCCGAAGGTGGCTAAAGCGAAACAGCATTTAAGCCATGAGCTTCGAATGACTGTTCATATGCGTCCAAAGTGACAAAAATTTTTAACACATTAAAGTGTCCTGGAAGTTATCTCAATTAATTTCTTTCATGAAATAAACAAAGGTACCAAGTTACCATTTTTCTGACTACAAATAGTCGAAGACATTTCATAAGATTTCAAGAGATCTTTAAATGACAGAGGGGCTCCGAACCCCCAAAAAATTGTACTCCGAAGTTTTTTCTTTGCGCATAACCATCTTCGAATACAGTTCGAAGTTGCTTATACCCAAAGAGGGGCTAGTAAATATGGAGACAATTTTAAATCGGCATTCAAAACAAATGTATTTACAAATTACATCATGAAAAATTGGTATCTATACCAAGAAGGAATCGGAGACCTCTTCGGTCCCGAGAGCTAGGGGTGGAACGACTAGTTCCAACATCGGAAGTTCTAAGAACTTTACGTTTAACTCTCTTCCTCCCTTCGAAGCTCTAAAATCCTTCTGCTCTTGTTGAAGTTCGGCCCAAGTTCGAAGCCGCTCGGGGCTTCTCTCCCAGCTTCTAAGATCTTCAGATCTTTTATTTTGGGCTTCACCTTCGTCTTCGGACCAATTAGTGTCTTCAGAAGACGAGGTGTTTGCGTTGCTCTCTTTATCTTCCTCTTTAATATAAGACAATATGTCTTTGATTATTTCGGGCACAATAACGCCGGAGTCATCTCGAGGGATAAGAAATCGAGGACGCTTATAACTCTTTAGAAGTTCGAAGGTGTTCCACAGTGAGCGAAGTTCGCTGTTAAGCTCTAACACTTCGATATCTTCCATAAGAGGCAAAGCCTAAAAATATGACAAACAAGATTTTCATTGATAAATATTTACAAACATCAGCTTTACATAATCAAAAAATCCTAAATAATCCTAAACCTGCGGGTTCGGAGGAGGCTGACTGCTCGAAGCTTGGCTCCGAACTTGCTTTTGGCGTTGGCCTTCGTCAATCCAAGCCTTGATCGCAGATCGACCTTCGGCTCTCCATGAAGTCTGGAAGGCTCGCCAAGCAATAGCTACACCTTCGGAAGGTTTTAAAAGTCGGTCGTCGTCGAAGATGATGGAGCCCTGTGCACTCGGAGTGATTGATCGGCCCAAATCCTCGTAGTAGCGAAGTATTCCAAGGGCAGACACTTGTCCGGAGAGTTCTCCATAACGTATGCCTGCCGTCTTCATTTGCTTCGCTGCTCCTTGGATCCTCTTTAGCCGGCGCAGCAGAGTTACATTGTCATCCGAAGGTAGTGATCCAGTAGTACCGAAGTACTCCAAGACACCTAACATTTGTTCAATGACCTCCGAAGCCACCTTCTCGGACTTAACCTTTTCTTCAATAAGCATATCCTTAGCCGATGTTGTTTCAGCTAAAACTCCGGAGATTCGAGCGTTCTCCGTAGTCAAAGCATTCTTTTGAGTTCGGAGTTGGCCAGCCTCTTCTTGCAGCCTTACAAGTGCGGAGTCCTTCGCAGCATCCTCCGTCCGCAGTCTTTCAATCTCCGCTCGAAGCACAATTCTTTCTGCTTCGAGCTCTTTCTTTGCAGCCTCCAAGCTTTGCCTAGCCCTTCGCTCTGCTATTATCACATTGTCCATTTGAGATACTCGACCTTCGGAGAAGTTAAGATTTCTTTGAAGAGTTTCGTTCTCTTCCCGAAGTTGAGCAATTTCGTTTTCATTCGACAAAGCTGTAGCGCGGGCTAAGACTGCTTGCTAAGAAAAAGAAAAACTGGAATAAGAAATTATTCATATATAATTCATTATTTGGTTCGAAGATGCTTTATACCTGATAAGCTGCTCTTTCCACAGCAAGGTTAAGCTCCGAACCCTTCACTCTGCTTAAACGGGCTACCAGTTCTGTTTCCCCGACTTGGCGACTGGCTTCACCCAAAGGTTTAACCAAAGTCCCAAGTCCGGTTTTCTCCTCCAAAAAAGGAGTTATGAGAGGAAGCAGTTTCGAAGCTTTCTGGTCAGCCCTGCTTAGCGAAGGTCCGGAGGTTTCTTCCGAGGCCCTTGGAACTTCAGAAGATGGCCCCCCCTCAGTCGATTCACTTTCATCCGTTGACTCAGATGAAGTCGATCCTTGAGCTGGGAGGGGCTCGATGTGTCTTTTTCCTCTTCCAGGCCCCGGTAGAGCAACTCCCGGTTGCGGCCCCGAAGTTGTCGAAGGTCTTAGAGTTGTATCTTCGAGGGATACTTCGACAACAGGAGGCTCTGAAAAACCAAAAATATTACACATTGTATAATTTTGCAAAAATTGATAAGAATTAAGCAAAATTTACCTTCGATATTCTCTGGAATATCGAGCACCGGGCTGATCGGAGGATCATAAGTGTAGTCCTCATCCGAATCGGCCGTTAAATCTTGAATTACAGGAGCATCGTCCTGAAGAACCCTCGTTACTTCTTCAAGAATCGAAGCCATAGTGACTTCGACTCCCCTTTCATCCACTGGAACTCCGGCCTGAGTTGTGTCTTCCTGAACTACCGAAGTCATTGGTTGATCAGCATTGTCTCCAGACTCCGGTATGTTCGCAGGCACTTCGGCCTCATTCACACCCATAGGGGCTTCGTTTTGTTCTCCCTGGGTATCCGGAGCTCTTACTTCTTCGATGTTGGCTTGAGGCTCCGGAATACCTGCATTGTCTTCAATATAAATACTTTGTTGAGCCGCATCTTCGTCAATTAATCTTACTAATAAAATACCTTCGTCTTCTTTAGAGCTAGAAGCCGAAGCTCTTGAGCTCGAAGGTGCGAGGTTTTTCGGCTTCCGAGCCACCTTCTTTGTCGGAGTCTTTGCGGAGCTGGAGGCTCCAGCTTCGGCTACTCTCTTCTTGGGTCCTTTCTCTTGAGGCACCCAGTCCATCAGAGGGGGCGGAGTTAACTCCAACATTCCCCATACTCTGTTAAATCGCTCCCAACTTCCGACTAATTTGATTCGCCATTCTTTCTCGGACGAAGTTGGGGCACCAAGAATCTTCTCCGAAGCCCTTATAATTTGCTCTGAAGTAATAGGGGCTGAAGAAGCTAAAAAATAATTCAAGTTAATCTTTCTTCGAAGTAAATATGTACTATGCATGTTGGTTTCGAAGTTACCTGCAGGGCTCGAAGTATAGCTTATTTTGCGAAGACCGCCTTCCGAGTCATCCTCGAAGGCGATAGGCCAGTTGGCCATCAGTGGAGGAATTTGAAGACCGATGAATTCTTCGGCCAAATCTCGCATACTGAGCCTCCGACTAATTTTTTCAAGCAGGTTCAGGCGGGCTTCGAGCTGACCTTCGTCGGGTTGCACTAGAGCTTCCTTCCGGAATCTGATTTCTTTGAGAGGTCCAGCTAGAGGACTGTTAACTCCGACTTCGGCGTAAAACCACCGCAGCACCCAATCAGTATACCATCTAGCGTTGATGGCCTTAGCAGGGAATCGCAGAGCGTATTCATCTCGAAGCCTAAAATTTATACTTCCGAAGGCAACCAATACTTTTTCACCTCCGGAGCCTACGGAAGTCTTCGGCTGACAAGTTGCTCTATGCAGTGCTGCGAAGACTTCAGCCCTCCCCTCACAACCTTCGGCTCTCAAAGCCCATTCGAAGATAGCTAATCTAGCTACAGCATTCGGAGACAGCTGGGGGAGGGTTACATGAAACAAGTCAAGGACTTCGGCCAAGAAATCTACAGCAGGGAGACCCAAGCCTGCTTCGAAAAAAGCTTCGAACACTACGACTTCTCCGGGTCTTGGTGATGGGATTGCTTCTTTGCCTGGTTTTCGAACCATTACCCCATTGCTAATCTTACCCCCTGCTGTGATTGCCAAGGACTCTCTTTTGCAGGTCGAAGGTCCCAATTCAAAGGACTGATCCAAATATTTGATCGATGGAGGGCACAGACCTTGGTCATCGGGGATTTGGGGATTTCTCCCCCCTGCCGCCATGGACATTGCCGTCTGCATAGAGGGTGCCGCCGCCAATGTTGCCGCCGCTGCTGCTGCGGCTGCCTGCTGCCGAACCAAGATCGAAGGCGGCGCAGATCCTTTGGTCTTCACCATCGCGATTGCCGGATCAACTTGAGAGAATGGGAACTAGGGTTCAAAAACTCGAAAGTTAGGGCTCAAGAACTCAAGAACTCAAGAACTCAAAAGGCTTTTGACTGGGAGCGAGCGGTGAAAAGGTAATCGAGTAAGTTCCAGAGTTCTTTATTTATAACCTAAAACTTTCCGTTTGTTACCGTTTGGGCTCTGCCCTTTCGCATTCCCGCCTGTTATTTTCCTCCGAAAATAACGCCTCGTATAACTCCGTTAGAAACAGAAACTAACGGTTATATTTTCTAAGTCTAAAAGGACTTTCGAACTTCCTGAATCGGTTCTAAGGTAGTTCGAAAAGTAATTACCTTATGGCTGATTCGAAGTTCATATCTTCATGCATTTCGGAGATAAAACAAAAATTAATAACCCCTATGATTGGTTATCTTTTCTTTCCGTATACTGCTCTCCTAACGTTACAGGTCGAACGGAGAAGCGTATTCGAGGGGCTACTGTTGGGGGAAAATATCTCATCTTCGGGGTTATTGCTAAAACAGCATGAAGACAGCCAACTACTTTGAAGATTGTTCGAAGACCTTCTTCGAAGATGCTCGGAACCTGCTTCGAAGCCCGAAGACAGGCACTGGTTCGAAGTATGTCTTCGAACCAAAGCCCTTCAGGATCTTTTCTGCCAGCTAAGATGGAAGACTTATCTTCTATCCTATTAGATTAGTCTTTTACCATTTTAGCCCTATTAAGGAAAACGAATAGTTTCCTTAATGTCGGTTGTAATAGAGGGGTAAATAGGTCTTTTCCTTAATGTTTAGGCCTATAAATACCCCCCATTTCACCCTGTAATAGGGACCGATTACAAGTGAATCAATACACACTTTCGAACTATTCTAAGCTATTATCCTTTTGGAGGCTTAGAACAGTTTGCTTCGCAAACACTTCGTTTGTTAGTTTCTTTTCTACAGAAACCTGTTAGCGTAATCTTTTACGCCAACACAAACCCACCTGGATCTTTTCAAGTTATGCACAAAAAGGCATGGAATTTTCATTGTTCTCGAATTTTCATCATTTTATAGCACATTTCCATGTTTAAAGCATACAGATGTCCAAGTTGCATATTTGCATCTAAGTCAGAAACTAGCTACAAGGCATGTAACAGATAGCAAGAGCATTCAGCCTACGCATGCTAGTTACCAGAAGCAATGGTGACTAGCATGATCCAGCCTCAGAGGGGATCTCCGCCAGCTCTCGAGGGAGTAGGGAGACCGACAGCCTAGACCAGGGAGGGTTGGCTGATCCCCTCGGAGCCATCGAAAGAAGTGCCGACGTCGAGGCCGAACTCGCCGCAGCGGCGGCGGGTTTCCTGGTGAACTCGGTAGACAACCTGTTCTATCGGCAGGGCACTCCGATGGGCGTCCAGCCTTCGGAAGCCTCCGTCGAGGCCGCGGACGAAGGTACATAAACTCGTTCATCCTTTACTCAAAGCATCAGGCCCTTTCAACCTTAACCTCTATTTCTTCCGAGCAGGTACGTCCGTTCGGGCCTCAGACCCGGCCCCGATTCCCTCCGAGGATGGCGCCAACGCAGGGTCTGAAGTCCCTGCCAATGCGGCTGGAGCCTCGAAGCCAAGCGACGAGGTGGAGTCGGAAAAGGCCCCCGAAGAAGCTTCCGAGGGGGCTGACCGAGAGACCGGGGTCCGGCCCCAACCGCCCTCTAGCTTGAGGGGCGCACGCTCTAGCGTGCCCCTCTTGTGCCCCTTCCTGGAGGAAGGCGAAGACTTCGCGTCGAGGGTGGCCCTGGTCCATGACTCCTGCCTGCGCTTGCGGGAGGCCCGGGTGATAGACGAGCTTAACCTGTCGGACAGCCTCGAGCTCAACCGGGCCATCGAGAACGCCGTGGGCCAGGTATTTCCCCGGAGCACCGCCTGGCGAGCCCTTTGGTCTCCTTCCTGACTCGCCGTTTCGCGTGCAAGTAGCCGCGCTGGTGCAGGGCTTGATGCTCTCCCTACTCTCCAAATGCCACCGCCGCGAGAGCAACACTTCGGAGCTCTCCACCCGAGTGGATGCTGCCGAGAGGCTGGTCCGCGAGCAGGCAGCCGAGATCGAAGGCCTTCGCTCTCAGGCCGCTAGAGCCGAGGCGCTCGAGGCCCAAGTGACGGAGGTCGACTCCCTCAAGGCCTGGATCGCTGAACTGGTAGGACTCCGAGCACGGGCTGCTCGAGTGGACGAACTCGAGGCGGAGGTCGACGCCTTCCGGGCCCAGGCTATCAAGATGGAGAGGGTCCGGTCCCGAGCCGAAGATGCGGAGCGACTCGAAGGAGAAGTCTTCGTGCTCCAGGCTCAAGTCTCGGACATGGACGAACTCCGGGAGGCCGCAGCCAACGCCGAGGCCCTCGAAGCCCGAGTGCTCCAGCTAGAGCGAACCGCAGCGGACCTCCTGGCACAGAATGAAGAGGTGACCGAAGCGTTGGCCCAGGGAGAAAAGACGGCGGCCGACACCGTAGTGTCCCTCCGAAGGGTGTTGGCGTGCTATGGCACCGGGTGCACGGCCTTCGACGTCGCCCGGGAGCCCCTTAGCCGCCGGCTAAAGTTCATCCAGGCCGCCGTCCGGCAGATAGGCCTCACCGTGTTGAAGTACGGTGAGACATCAGCCCGGGTAACTGCGCTCGGGATTCTCCGACATCTCGAGACGTCCGTCCTCCCCCTTCCTTCGCCTTCGAGCTCACACCCCATCGCCTTCGGGGAGCCACCTCCTATCGCCGAGCCGGGCAGTAGATCAGTCCTGGAGAGCCCTCCAGGCGACCTGGCAAGCTGAGGGCCCTGACGCAGTTAAGGCCTGGCTGGATGAGGCCCTTCGTTTGAGCGAACCTCCGGCCCCCTCGAAGCCTTCCGCCACGGCGCGCCAGCCGGACCCGAAGGTGTAGTCTCCTTAGGGTCTTCGTGCTGCAAATCTTGTAATAGTTTAGAAACTTTTACGCATTAATAAAGGGTACTTGCTTTCGGGAACTTATTCAGGGTGTTTGCTCCGCTCGCGATTGCGACATCGAGGTACTCGAGTCTGACAGAGCCCTTCAGCACCGATGGGCTATTTTCGAAGCCCTTAAAGCTAACCGGCCTGTGCGCTTCGTCCTTCCTCGGGGTATCGACGAGTATGCGGACCCGAAAGTTCTTCAAGGGGTTCTAAGCCTAATTAAAGAAGAAGAGAAAGAGCCCCGAGCTCCGTCTTTGTCACCTGAACCGGTGGACTGGTCCGACGCGGAAGCTGGTCCGAACGAAGCACCGTATGGGGCCGAGGGTTTGCGTAGCTGGGCTCAATTGCAAGAAGATCAGAAGACCTTTCATGCCCAAAGAAAAGAGGAGAAAAGGCAGAAGAAGAAAGAGAAGTCTAGGCGCACAGCGCTGGAGCCTCAGACAAGGGCGGGCTCCGGCCCGGGTGGCTGTCCGGACCGAAGAGGCTTCCGGTTCCTGCTTGGCTTGGACGAAGACTTCGCTTAATCTCTCGCTTTTAATTCACAACAAGCATTGTATATTGTACGTTGTACTGACGATGCAAATGATCGAAGCCTTCCTTCTTTGTTCCTTCCCCTTTCTTCTCTGCTCCTTCCCCCCTCCTTCGCGGGCGGACGGCTTGTCGACTGGGCACGGACAGCAGTGAGGAAGGCGGAAGAACTAAGTTGTATCGAACGGGAGCTCGGAGCTCGAATCGAGGGTGCGCCGAGCCGGGGCTCGAGACCTGAGTGTAGGGTGTGTCGAGCCGGGGCTCGGAACCCGAGTGTAGGGTGTGTCGAGCCGGAGCTCGGAACCCGAATCGAGGGTGCGTCGAGCCGGAGCGCAGAACCCAAGTGTAGGGTGCGTCGAGCCGGAGCTCGGAACCAGAATCGCGGGTGCGTCGAGCCGGAGCTCGGAACCCGATTGTAGGGTGCGTCGAGCTGGAGCTCGGAACCCGAGTGTAGGGTGCGTCGAGCCGGAGCTCGGAACCCGAATCGAGGGTGCATCGAGCCGGAGCTGAGAACCCGAATCGAGGGTGCGTCGAGCCGGAGCTCGGAACCCAATTATCTGGTGAGAAGACGACACTTAGATATCGACGGGTGTCTATTTTGGCCGAAGCGTTCGCCTGATAGCATTACTGAATTGCAAATTAGGTACAACAGCGGCCGACAGCGGCCATCGCTGGGAGACATTGAATTATGCAAAATAGCGCTTCAAGTACTCGGCGTGCCAAGTGTGTTTCAGGTCTTCGCCTTCTAGGGTAGCCAGTCGGTAGGGCCTAGGTCGCCCGGAGCCGGTCACGATGTATGGGCCCTCCCATTTGTTGCCTAGCTTCGTTGGGGCGGTCACCGCGCGCAGGACGAGGTGCCCAGGCTGAAACTCGTTGCGTTTAACCTTGGGGTTGTACCACTCCTTTGTCTGCTTCTGCTATTGCGAGAGGTTGGCGATGGCTCGGAGCCGTGTCTCCTCCGTAAGATCGAGGGAGATGGCGCGCTCTTGATCGCCCTCGGGCGTTGTGACTCGCATCGAGCCAGCTCGGATTTCCGTCGGGGTCATTGCTTCGTCACCGAAGAGGAGCCGAAACGGGGTGAATCCGGTGGCGCGGGAAGGGGTGGTCCGAATGGACCACAAGATCTTCGGGAGCTCTTCAGGCCACAATCACTTCGCTAGGCCGACGATGCGTTTGTTAAGGCCAGAGAGCATATGTCCATTAGCCCGCTCAACAGCCCCATTTGACTGAGGGTTCCGAACTGCTGCGAAGCAGAGCTGGACTCCCAATTCTTTGCAAAATGCTTTGAAAGCCCCAGCGTCGAACTGAGTGCCATTGTCCAACGTGAGCTGCTTGGGCACTCCGAAGCGGCAGACTATGTTCTGCCAGAAGAATTTCTGGACACTTCGGGAGGTGATGGAGGTCAGCGGCTCGGCTTCGACCCACTTGGAGAAATACTCAACAGCGACAACAACGAAACGCAGGTTGCCTCTTGCTCTAGGGAACAGTCCAATGAGATCCATTCCCCAGCGAGCTAAAGGCCACACAGGTGGGATGAGCTGTAAGCTGACCGAGGGCCTGTGCCTCCGTCGCCCTATCCATTGGCATCCTTGGCAGGTACACACTAAGTCTTCGGCATCGGCGATGATTCTGGGCGAGTACACGCCCTGTCGGAGGGCCTTCCCGGCAAGTGCCCGAGGGGATAAATGGCTACCGCACAGCCCCTCGTGGATTTCCCGGAGCATCGCTATCCCGTCCGAGTGAGAGATGCACCGAAGCAGCGGGGAACATACTCCTGACTTGTACAAGATGCCATGATTTGGAAAGATCTGTCGCGGAGTTGAAGCCGCGCTTGATCCGGACTAGGCTGGTCATCCAAATCACCGCCGAGTGCTCACAAAATGGGCTCCCGCCAATTGTTGCTGACCATGCAGAGAACCGCGGCTGGCCGAGGCAACGCTGGGGTCTCGGTCAGTACGGAGGTTGGTGCTTCATCGCGGAGGGGCGCCGAAGGTTTGATAATCTCTTCTAAGAAGGCGCCCGGTGGCAAGGCTTGGCCGCTGGCTCCGGCTTTGGCGAGGGCGTCAACTTGGCAGTTTTCGCTTCTTGGGATCCTTTGGACGAATATCCCCTTGAAAGATGCTTCGAGTTTCCGAATGGCTTCGAGGTAGGCGGCGAGGTCTGGGTGTCGGGCTTGGAAGCTCTTGTCTATATGCCCGGCGACGACCTGAGAATCGGTCTTAACGACGACGCGGGCGGCTCCGAGCGCATGCGCCTTGCGAAGACCCAGCAGCACTCCTTCGTACTCGGCGATATTGTTGGTAGCCTTGAAGCTCAGCCGAGCGGAATACGAAGCCTGCTGCCCGGAGGGGGAGACAATGACCGCTTCGGCTCTGGCTCCTGAAGCCTGGTAGGCACTGTCCGAATAGATGGTCCAGACCCCCTCGCCTGTGTCGGTACTGGCATGGTCAGCCGCGGATGTCCATTCAGCAATGAAGTCGTCGAGAATTTGAGATTTAACGGCAGTCCGGGCCATGAAGGAGATCCCGAACGGGGCGAGTTCTACCGCCCACTTTCCGATGCGTCCGGTGGCATCCTTGTTCCGGAACATGTCGCCCAGTGGGTATGCGGTTGGAATAATAATATCGTGAGCCAAGAAGTAACGCCGAAGTTTCCGGGATGCCATGACAAGGGTGTATGCCACCTTTTCGAGCTCGGAATATCGAGTTTTTGCTCTAGAGAAGGCTTCGGATACGAAGTAGACGGACCGTTGCACCAGCTTCCTGCCACGGTCTTCTTCTTGAATCAGGGCCGCGCTTGCTACGCTGCCGGAGGTGGCGAGGTAGACCAGAAGAGGACTACCGGATCGAGGTGTGGCGAGGGCCACGAGGCCGGAGAGGTACTCCTTTATTTGATCGAAGCAGTCTTGGCATTCAGGGGTCCACACAAAATCTTTAGAGCCCCGAAGCGCCTTAAAGATGGGCAGGCTTTTTTCGGCCGATCTTGCCAAAAAGCGGCTGAGAGCGGCCAGGCGCCCAGCTAGCTTCTGTGCTTGCTTCAAATTCCGAGGAGGAGACATGTTTTGCAGTGCGCTGACTTGCGTTGGACTGGCTTCGATACCTCGGCTGGAGACTAGGTATACCAACAGCTTCCCAGCACGTGCTCCGAAGACACATTTCTCCGGGTTAAGGCGGATTCCACACCGCCGGAGGCTGTCGAAGGTTTCAGCTATGTCCACACTATGGCGATCCTTGACGGTACTTTTAATGACAATATCGTTTATATATGCTTCGACATTGCGGCCAATCTGGTGGCCCAGAGCCTTAGATATTAGCCTCAAGAAGGTGGTTCCGGCGTTGCGGAGGCCGAAAGGCATCCGAACGTAGCAGAACACTCCCGAGGGGTAACAAAGCTTGTTTTGACCTGATCTTCCGGCTTCATCCAGATCTGGTGGTATCCCGAATAAGCGTCGAGGAAGTTGAGAAGCTCGACACCGGCAGTGGAATCGACTAACCGATCAATGCGAGGCATGGGGTAGGGGTCACGAGGGCAAGCTTTATTCAGAGAATGAAGTCGATACACATACGCCATTTGCCAGATGTTTTCTTCTGGACAAATACTGGATTAGACAACCACTTGGTGTGACTCACTTCCCGAATGACCCCCGCTCGATGTAGCTTCTCAGTCTCGGCCTTAGCGAGTTCGGCCCGCTCGACAGACAGCTTTCGGAGCCCCTGACGCACCGGGCGAGCCTTCGGGTCAACCGCCAGAGAGTGCTCAATAATTGAGCGGTCGACGCCTGGGATGTCTTCGTCGGACCATGCGAAGATGTCTAGGTTGTTGCGGATGACTTCCTCGAGTTGCTCTGACACCTTCGGCTCTAGGCCCCCTCTGAATCGGATCAGGCACTCCTTCCCGTCCTGGACCAGGATCTTCGTGACGATCTCCCCCTCTGGGAGAGGCTTGGCTGGGCGCCCCTTTGGGACAGTGCCACCGACGTCTGGCAAGCCGATTCCCTCCGAGCCTTTGTGTACGCTGTGGATCTGGCGTGGCTCTAGCGGCGCCGAGTGGCCATATTCGACCCGACGGGCTGCGGCCTGGTCGCCCAGGACCGTCAACACCCCTCCTGGAGTTGGCATCTTGAGGCACAGGTAATTATGGTGGGCGATGGCTCCGAAACGGTTGATCATTCCCCTCCCGAAGATGGCGTTGTAGGTGTAGGGGGCGTCGACGACGTCGAAGAGGATCTCCTCGCTGCACCGGAGGGGGGAGTCTCCGAAGGTCACTTCCAACCCGATTTGGCCAAGGGCGTCGAGCGGTGGACCCGCGAAGCCCTGGAGTGGTCGGGAAGCTGGCAGCAAGTGCTTCCGAGAGAGACACAGCTAGTCGAAGGCCTGCACGAAGATGATGTCAACAGAACTTCCGCCATCAACCAGGATGCGACGCACCTCAACTCCGGCGATGTCTGCCGAGATGACGAGGGGGTCGGCATGCGAAAACTTGACGCCGGCGGCATCCTCGGCGGTGAAGGAGATGGGGACGTGGGACCATTCGGGGAGCACGGAGGAGCTCGATGTGCTGATGTGCCCGACCTCCCAAACGTAATCCCGCTGTTGGCGCTTGGACATCGCGCCCAAAGCCCCTCCTCCAGATATGGGGAGGACCACCCGATTCCCCCGGTCTGGTGCATCTTCGAGCTTGGGAGCCTGGATACTGCCGAGCTCCGGGGCCAGGCCCAGGACTTTTGGCCCGTCTGGACGCCCGACTATCTGGACTGCTTCTGAGCAGGGCACAGGGGCTCCTTTGTCGGTGGAGCCACGGCCGGCGTTTCGCTCGAGGTAGTCGTTCCGGAGGGCAAGGATGGTCCGGCAAGAGTCGGTGTCGTGGCTCCGATTTTTGCCGTGGACGCTGTAGTAAAGTGCGGCCCCTCCGAGAGCGCCCGTGACGGGGCCCTGGTCCCGGTGGAGCGGCCTCCGCTTGACGTGTGCTGGTGCTTGGTGGGACCCCGAGGGTGATGCTGAGGACCTCTCCTCGATGGTGCTTACGACCTCATCGGGAGTCTCGGGGAGCGGGGTCCTACCGGCCGGTGTCTTGGTGGCGGAAATATGGAGCAGGGCGGACTCCGCGGTTGAGGTCCGGCAAGACTTCGTATGCCCTGGCGCCCGTAGCTCGGACGGGGACAATCATCGCCTGTCGGCGCAGCTGGCCTTCTTCGGACCGGGCGTACTCTTCGAAGTACGTCATGAGCTGTGCCACCGATGAAATAGGCTTCCGATGAAGCTTGTCGAGGAGTCCGGGTGGGTGACGCCTTCCCGGGCGGCGTCGATGACCGAGGAAGCCAAAAGCCCCTTGATCTGGGCCTTGGTGTGCGCGAAGCGCTGGGAGTATTGCCGCAACGTCTCCCCGGGCTGCTGCTTTACTTGGAAGAGACTCCCAGTGGACATAGGGGCCGTGAAGGTGCCCTGGAAGTTGTTGACGAACTTCTTCCTCAGCTGATCCCACGAACGGATGGTCCCGGGCCGGAGTGACCAGAACCACCGGAGGGCGATCCCCTCGAGTGCCAAAGGGAAGCACTTAGCCATGGTGTCTCGGCTCCCCCCGGACGCTTCTATCGCTAGAGCGTACGAGCGGGAGAATTCTCCGGGGTCGGAGTCCCCGGAGTACATGGGGAGCTTCGCGGCGCGAAACTTCGAGCCGAAGCGCACCCTCTAGAGGTCGGGGTGCAGGGGAGACTCCTCGTCGTATGACGCATTTTCTTCCTCCACTTGATCTTCATCGTCGCTCAGGGTTACAGCTACGACCCTCGTGGCGCGCGAGGGCTCCGGGGGGCGGAGCGACGCCTCCTAGCGCCATTGGGCTAGCTCTGGCTTCAGCCTAGCGTTCTCGGCAGCCAGAGCATCGACTTGACTCCCGCTTCCTCCGGAGGCGGTCTCAGGGTCTTGTGAGCGGATGTAGTCGGTTCAGAGGGCCACCGCCGGGGGCCCGTTCGGAGGGTGCACCTCTGAAGGCCCCTCCTGGAGCCCCGCGGGATTGACGGAGGCCGGTTCCAGAACAGCAACGGGGCCCCGAACCTCCGGCGTCTCCTCAAGGGCCTGGGTTCGCCCCATAGCAGGCGCCCCGACGGACACGACGACCGGTTGGTCGGGAATGGCGACTGGGGTGGGCTCGGCTCCGGCGGTGCGGGCTGACCGCCACAGAGGAATCGTGCTCGCGCCCTTCCGACCCGAAATATTTTGGTGACTGGATGTAGAAGACGCTAGCTTCTCGAACCAGGATACCCACGGACGGCGCCAACTATTGGGACAACGGATCGAACCAACACGTTTTCTCAATGGATGGAAATGATGGGGTGCTGTTGAGAAACCATGTTGAAGAATATGGTTTTGATATTTCAGATGTGATGAGTGATTGTCAACGGAAATAAAAGGAGTGAAGAGATGAAGACCTGCCGAGTCTGAGGCGCATGTGAGTCAAAAAAAATGCTCTTTGTTTTTCGTTTCCACCGCTCTTTGCGCACGGATATCAACGAAGAAGGCTACAGCGGCCGGGTGCATCATCTACAGCGCCTCCTTGCAGCAGCTTCTTTCATCACGCGCGGGCCCCACCATTTTTGCAGCCAAGCGTCAGAGGGAGAAAGCAATATTTATTTGGCCAACGCACGGGCTTCCAGGCACGAGCTGAAAAATCAAGGCTGAATTCTTGACTCCTGTTGAGATGCATCAGTTTTTAGGCATGGCAAACTGAGGGCGTCCGAGCTTGGTTTTTGGCTGGAGTCTTAGCGGCGAGTGCTCGTCCGGCGCATGCAGGTGCAAGGTCAACGGCGACGAGCAACGGCTAAGAACGAGCAGGTAAGTTTGCTTTTAATCTCCTATATTTTAGCTGTTTAGTTAAATCAAAAGTTATCTATTTTTAATTAGATAAAAATCTGTTTAGAAATTTTGTGGTTAATTTAATCTGCCAAAATATTTTTAGTACTCGCATAATTTTATTTATATATCTGTTTTAATCTGCTTATATAAAAAGGAAAGAAAAATTTATTAGTAGCAGTAGAATTTTAATTCTAGTCTTTACCTGAAATATTTTTAGGTTTATTTCTGAATAAATTTTTGGATGATCCATATTTTATTCGTTTAACGAGTATTTTATTTTTAGACTGCAATCAGAATACTTTATTAAGATATTTAAGTTTTTATGTCATTAAATATTTTTAGTACCCAGGTTTTTTTACTGCAGTTATTTTTTATTTTGTTTAGTTTATTTTTAAATATCATTTTAATTGGGACACCGGTCATTTTTAGGCTAGGCAACTATAGTAAAAGTAATTTACCTTGCTAATATTGTTTGACTGGTTAAGTTGGTTGGGTGTTGGGATTACGATATAGTTTAGCGAAAAATTTTTAGGCGCCCATTCACCCCCCTCTGGTCGCTACTTTCTGTCCTACAAGTGGTATCAGAGCGAGGTTAGGTTTTTTTTAATATCTTAACCGATTCAAAACCTAGTTAGTGATCATGACGTCTTCTGGTAAAATCCCATCCCTAGAAGCTTTTGGTTACACTTATTGGAAGACTCGCATGCGAGCATACCTTATGAGCCAGATCTTAGACATATGGGAGATTTGTGTTCATCCTAGTTTCACCATAACGACTATTGCTGCGGATACTGCTGCTAATGTAATTACCCAACATCAAAATAATAGTAAGGCGGTGAACATTTTATTTGTTGGTCTAGGTTCTAGTGAGTTTGAGCGTGTTAGCCATCTCACCACTGCTCGAGAGATATGGGCTACCCTCCAGGCACACCATGAGGGGACAGCTCAGGTCAAGGCTAGGCTCTACCAGACCTACCGACGTGAGTATGAAAATTTTTCACAGAAGCCGGGTGAGACTGTTGAGGCTTTATTTGGTCGTTTTAAATCGATCATTAACAAGCTACGCGTTAACAAGGCCGATGGTGATCAGCTGGTCTCAGATCATGAACAAGCGTTTAAGGTACTTCATACTTTATACCCTAAGATCTGGGAGATCAAGGTCTCTTCTATTGTTGAGAGCACGTCTTATGACACCTTGACCATCGCAGAGCTTTTTAGTAAGCTCAAGGCCTCAGAGGTCGATATTCAGTTGAGATCAAATCTCACTGATTCTGGCTCAAAGACTCTGGCGCTTGCGACACCGTCTGCTGATCCTAATGCTATGAGTTGTACTGCTTTTTCCTTGATGTCTATCTCCGAGGAACAACTTGATACTCTAGGAGATGATGATTTGTGCCTGTTTAACAACCGGTGCGACGTGTCTACGATAAGCGAATGTTTAAGAGACACGACACAAAATCCGGATGTTTTGAGTGTGGTGACCCAGGTCATTTTATCGCCGACTGTCCCAAGCAGAAGAATTGCAAGAAGGGAACCGGCGGCAATTCCTTCAACTCCGGCAAGTACGACAACTCCACGAAGGGCAAGCCCAAGACAAGATTCTTTCGAAAGGCTCTGAAGGACTACAGGCGTGAGAACAAGAAGCAAGACAAGACCTTTTTTGCCGAGATGGAGAAAAGATACTCCAAGATATCCTCGTCTTCCTCCTCGTCTTCAAGTTCAAGTGATGAAGATATCATGATCAGGAAGGGGAAGGACAGGGACAATCCGGCGGGCCTCGGTTTCATTGGCTTCGGGGACAAGCCGAAGAGTCGCTCACGTTACAGCCGAAGATCCCACAGGAGCTTCTGCTCAATGGCTCTTGGGGAGAAGAAAGAAAAGGACTCCTCCGACGACTCCGACGACGATGACGATGAGAAGGCATCTTCCTATGAAGAAGAAGTTGTTAATTTACTAGAACAGAACAGTCAGGGGTTGAAGTATAGGGAGACTTCTTAGAGGGGCTAAGAAGAGGATAGATGAGCTTGAGAGTGAGCTTGCCACGGCAAATGGCAAGATTGAGAGTCTGTCTTCTTCCCCTTGCTTGGGTGATAGTGGTGAGTGCCCTAACTGTGAGGTGCTGTTGTGTGACCTGACGACTCTTAAGTCCAGGTACACAGAGAGAGTAGATGAGAGAGACGCATTGGCCACTAAGCTTGAGAGCGCTCAGCAAGAGCTAAAAGATACTCAGGTCACTGTCGTCGCACCTTGTGTAGACTGCCCATCCCATTTAGCTAGTATAGCCGAGCTGAGAGCCAATAGTGATGAGCAGTTGAGCGAGTTAGTTGTAGTGAGAGCTGAGTTGGAGCAGACTAAGCTAGAGCTTGAGACCTTGTCGATTCCATCCAATGTTTGTGAGAACTTCTTATCCATTAGAATGGAGTTGATTAAGCTAAAAGCTGAGAAGTCTGTCGAAGTTGATAAAGAGTGTGAGATCTAGGTGTCTCAAGTGGAGGTGTTAGCTTCTTTGAGAGAGGAGCTAGCTGATGTTCAGAATGAGAACTTTTACCTCCGTCAGATCCTGAGTTGGATTAGTGCCAGAGAGCCACAACTCGGCATGATGATCCAGCAGTTAAAGAGACATGATGGTTTTGGGGTAGGCTACACCTATAACAAGGCTGATTTTGAGAGTGCTATTAGTCGAGCAGTGGAGTGGAGTAAGATAACTCCCGAACAGAGACACCCTAAGACTTACTTCACTGAGTCCTTTAAGGATAGTCAGCCCAAGGATGGAGTGTTCCAAGAACAACCTAAATCTCCGCCTAAGAAGCAAATCTGGGTCCCAAAGCCTAAAACTCTTCACACTTCTCTTGATTCTTTACCTGGACCTTCTCACACCAAAGATGATACATCAAACACCACCAAGCCTAAGAATTCCAAGCCTCAACCACATACCAAGAAGCCTAACTATCACTGTGAGTTTTGTCAGAGAGACGGGCATCTTGAGGAGTTTTGCTTCAGGAGTAAGCGGGTTGAGCGAGCAGAGAGAGCTCGAGGTGGGCAGGAGCAGTTCTACCAGCAGGGTGGTAGACAGAGAGTTCCTCGATGTAGAAAGAGGCTAGAGGCCAGGCCACGTCATGTAGGTGGTGGTAGAGGAGACGGTTTTTATGATCGTGCTCTGGAGGGTGGTTTCCGTTCCGGTAGAGTTCCGGATCGTTATGGATACGGTGTTGGACCTCGTGACCGTGATTTTAGGAAGAACAGAGGATCGCGCTTTGATTCACGTTTCGGTCCAGACTCATATGATTCTTTTTGCTTTCCTACATACGAGCAGATGGCTCGACACTGATTTAACACCTTTGCCAAACCTAGCGTTGGATCGTTTGTTCCCACTCATGATTATTGATCTTGATTTGGGAGTTGTGTATCCTTTGGGGATTTTTTGAGTCAGCTTTTTATTGGTATCAGTTTTGTCTTTCTTTTTTTATTTTTATTTGAGTTTTTTTGTGTGTGTTCATATCATGCATAATCATAAATCATATTTTGAGCTTGCTTCTGCTATATGATTAATCTGCTTTACTTTCTCTAGCTAGTATATGTGGCTGATTACCTGTCAATGATCATGTTCTGTTTCAGTTCACATGATATATCTGATATTTGTCATATGCATGGCTTTTATGCTTTAAAATTGAAAAACGATCACCATTGCTTCTGGTAACTAGCATGTGTAGGCTGAATGCTTTCGCTATCTTTTACATGCCTGATAGCTAGATCCTTACGTAGATGCAGATATGCAACTTGGACATTTATATGCTTTAAATATGCAAAATGTGCTTTAAAACTGATAAAAATTCAGAAAAATGAAAAATTTATGCATTTTTATGATTATTAGAAAATATCTAGGTGGGTTTGCTTTGTCGCATTGCATTGTTCTGGACTGCTTACCATAGCACTTTGGTATGAACTAGGACGGTGTAATGTACGCCAAGACCAATGTCTTAAGTTTCTGATGGTCCAGTTCTGACCTATGCTTGACTTGGTCGGTTAGCATAAGGTTTGACATGCAAATAACCCCTGGCAGAAATGAAAAAGAAATAATCTGAAAAATTTAAAAAGATGACAAGTTTGTTGAAGCACTTTGTTTTGGACAATGCTTATCTTGGTAGATATCAGTTAGCTTTTGCATCTCATGCTTTACTTTGCTTGTCAACTAGAAAATGTGATGATACTTTTGTTTGCAAAAATCGAAAAATGTGTGCTAATGACCCTCTTTAGATATCATCTGTTGCACTGATCATGTCATGTATCTTAGACAATATATCTTTTGCTATACCTGTTAGACGTTGTAATAACAGTCAATCATATCTAAGAAGCATGCTTTTCACACTCCTCCTGCACCCCATCTGCATTCATAGCATATTTTGAGGGGGAGCTGTATTTCAGGGGGAGTTTGTGTTTATGTCTCGTTAAAGTGCATTTAGTCTCACTTGATGAGTCCAATTGTCAACAAGTGGGAGAAATTTTGGATATATTTTCGGCTTTCTTTGGGATTTATTTTAGGGGGAGTTTATTCTTGTTGGTAATTCTGAGATTTGCACTTGTTTTTGAGGCTTTATTTTTGATTAACTATAATGACCGTTTTCGTGCTTTTGTTTGGCTTTTGGTCATTAGGGTTGAACTTTTATTTTCCTTCTTCTATTTTTCTTTTGTTTTTGTTTTCCTGTTTCCACGTGTTTTGTAGGTTCTGGAGATGAGCTGAAAAGGGTGTTGACAATGCACTCATCAAGGGGGAGATTGAGAAACCATGTTGAAGAATATGGTTTTGATATTCCAGATGTGATGAGTGATTGTCAACGGAAATCAAAGGAAGGGAGAGATGAAGACCTGCCGAGTCTAAGGCGCATGTGACTCAGGTACACGAGCAGTGAGCGACGGCCGGGCAGAGGAGCCGCGGAGTCGGGCTGGCCCAATCCGCCGGGTACATGGCTAGGAGCGGCAGATGATCCACCGGTCTGTTGACTGGGTTTGACTCAGGTACACGGGCGGCGAGCGATTGCCGGGCTGAGGAAGCCGCGGGGTCGGGTCGGCCCAATCCGGGTACCCGGTGCGAAGACGGTGGAAACTTTGTCAGTTTCGGTGCAAAACTGACAATCTATGATTAATTCATTTTTAGGATATTAATATTTAGTTTTTAAGTTTAGAATATTTTTATTTGAGTCGGGTGATTTTTTCTAATAATTTTTTTAGTAATTTTCGGAATTTATTTTAGAGTCAGTTTATTTACCTAAAGGTAAATTAGTCTTATCATGTATTAAGAGTCGCCTATAAATAGACCCCTATCCTCTTGGTGATAAATGACTGTTTCTATAGATCAATCTGCAGTCCACAAAAAAATGCTCTTTGTTTTTCGTTTCCATCGCTCCTTTCCAAGCGACGGGAGAAAAATTTTCGGCAGCCACCAGCGCGGCGCTTTTCTTCATGCGTTTGCGCACGGATATCAACGAAGAAGGCTACAACGGCCGGGTGCAGCATCTATAGCGCCTCCTTGCAGCAGCTTATTTCATCACGCGCGGGCCCCACCATTTTTGCAGCCAAGCGTCAGAGGGAGAAAGCAATATTTATTTGGCCAATGCATGGGCTTCTAGGCACGAGCTGAAAAATCAAGGCTGAATTCTTGACTCCTGTTGAGATGCATCAGTTTTTAGGCATGGCAAACTGAGGGCGTCCGAGCTTGGTTTTTGGCTGGAGTCTCAGCGGCGAGTGCTCGTCCGGCGCATGCAGGTGTAAGGTCAACGGCGACGAGCAGCGGCTAAGAACGCGCAGGTAAGTTTCCTTTTAATCTCCTATATTTTAGCTGTTTAGTTAAATCAAAAGTTATCTATTTTTAATTAGATAAAAATCTGTTTAGAAATTTTGTGGTTAATTTAATCTGCCAAAATATTTTTAGTACTCGCATAATTTTATTTATATATCTGTTTTAATCTGCTTATATAAAAAGGAAAGAAAAATTTATTAGTAGCAGTAGAATTTTAATTCTAGTCTTTACCTGAAATATTTTTAGGTTTATTTCTGAATAAATTTTTGGATGATCCATATTTTATTCGTTTAACGAGTATTTTATTTTTAGACTGCAATCTGAATACTTTATTAAGATATTTAAGTTTTTACGTCATTAAATATTTTTAGTACCCAGGTTTTTTTACCGCAGTTATTTTTTTATTTAGTTTAGTTTATTTTTTAAATATCATTTTAATTGGGACACCGGTCATTTTTAGGCTAGGCAACTATAGTAACAGTAATTTACCTTGCTAATATTGTTTGACTGGTTAAGTTGGTTGGGTGTTGGGATTGCGATATAGTTTAGCGAAAAATTTTTAGGCGCATATTCACCCCCCTCTGGTCGCTACTTTCGGTCCTACAGCTGTGCGCAAACTGTATTCTCGGATCGTGTGTTTATTACAACTGCAGTGGGGGTATATTTATAGGGTGGCCCGCTCTGAAGGATCGGGTGCCTCCAAACCCCAAATGCTACTCGGTCTAACATAGGTCAGCGGTACAGACAAAGTAGATGTTACATAGTACAGACAAGAAGGTGTGATTCTAACAGCGTATCGGCCGTGTCGGGCGCTGCAAAGGCCGCCCGGCACGGCGTGGGCGATCACGATCTTGTCCCCGTATGGTCTTGACTGGATCTTCTCCACGCCCGGCCTCCCTCCGGAGCCTCTGGTCCGCCCGAAGGTTGGTCTCCGGCACCTAGCCGGTCGCTTCCCCCCCCCCCGAGGGCCCCTCCGGCACGCCTTCGGAGCCCCCGGAGGCTTCCGGTCTCCTCGTTCGGAGGCTCGGGCCCCTCCGGTGTAGGGCTTTGGGTCTTCCGGTCGTAACCTTCCTTTAGGGTTGTATGGGCCTTCATGCTCCCCACTGTCATCGGGATTATCTCCCCCAACAGAACTGAAGACTTTTTGTCCAATAATTTTGAGATGAAATATTTTGGGAGAAGCTGATGTTATTCTTAACATTAAGCTGTTGAGAGAAGGTAGTGGTGGGATCACACTTTTGCAGTCCCATTATTTGGAAAAGGTTTTGAGTCACTTTGGGTTTAGCGAATGTCAACCTTCTCCTATGCCTTATGATCCTAGCAAAAATTGAGAAAAAATCGGAGAATAGCTAGTGATCAATTAAAATATTCCCAAATAATTGGTTCGCTCAAGTATTTGGCTAGCGCTACGAGGCCTGACATCTCGTTTGCTGTGAGCAAACTCAGCCGGTTTGTGTCAAATCCGGGAGATGATCATTGGCGTGCTCTTGAGAGAGTACTGCGCTATCTAAAAGGGACAATGAGTTTTGACATTCACTATACCGAGTACCCAAGGGTACTGGAAGGTTATTGTGATGCAAAGTGGATATCTGATGTTGATGAGATATATACCATAAGTGGATATGTGTTCTCACTTGGTGGTGGCGCTGTTTCTCAGAAGTCTTGCAAGCAGACCATCTTAACAAGGTCAACTATGGAAGCAGAACTCACAGCGTTGGACACCGCCTCAGTTGAGGCTGAGTGGCTTCGTGAACTTCTTATGGACTTACCGGTGGTTGAAAAACCTGTGCCGGCTATTTCTATGAACTGTGGTAATCAAACTGTGATTATTAAGGTGAATAGTTCTAAGGATAACATGAAGTCGACTAGGCACATAAAGAGGCATTTGAAGTCTGTCAAAAAAATAAGAAACTCCAGAGTGATAGCGTTGGACTATGTCCATACGACTAAAAATCTGGCAGATCAATTCACTAAGGGGCTATCACGCAATGTGATAGATAGTGCATCGAGTGAAATGGGCTTGAGACCCACTTGAAGTCTATTATGGTGGTAACCTATTCTTTGTGATCGGAGATCCCGTGAATTAGAATGGTGAAACAAGCTAGTGGTAGACTGAGAGGAAAGACCCTTAACAAGGTCCATTTTAGATGCATTTCTTTCCTAGCTGTATGGCAGGTTGGTGTTTTCACCTTAATGTGTTCCAAGTGGCTTGTTGAAGCAAAGATGTTATCCTACAGAACATCTTTTGAGGAACACACCTATATGAGTTCAACTGCTAGTCATAGTTTATGAGACCTGAGTAATCTCTAGATATTCATAAAAGGCATTAGAGTGTGACTTATATGCTCCAACCAAAGGGGATGCGTTTGGCAACCTAGTATCAGTAAAAAACTTGGATGAAACTTATTACACGCAAAACTGTCAATTCAAGGCATAGTTCATTGTACAGTTGTGAATAAGCGTAGTCTTTGCTCTAGGTGGATGTTCAACTTAACAGTCTCCATCGAAACGCTGGTATATTAAACGCTTGGAAGTCGAAAGCATTTCTGTGGTTTTGCTTTGGTGGGGATTGTTGGATATATATGGGCTTGGCCCCTTTTGACATATTCAATAACATATTAAAAACAAAGGCCCACATTAATGCCATGGTGCACTAATGGTTTAGTCCCATATTGGAAGTTCACATGTCCTTTGCTCAACTTAAATAGATGGACTGCTTGTGTGTATATTGAGAAGTTGAGACAGGCTAAGGGGGAGCGCGAGCACGTGCATGTGCGCGTGCGTGGTGACGGTAACGGAACCATGTTTTGCCACTGCGTCGCGCCGCGATTAATGGCAACGTTATCATGACGCATGGTAACTGCCGATTAATGGCAGCGGTATCATAGCGCATGGTAACTGCCGATTAATGGCAGCGGTATCATGGAAATGTTATCATGACACATGGTAACTGTTGATTAATGGCCACGGTTTCATGGCACATGGAAACTGCCGATTAATGGCAGCGGTTTCCTCTCCTTATTGCATCTATTATCGGTGGCTGTTGGCCTTCCGTCTGGCTCTACATGAGATCTATGTAAAGGGGGCAGTAGTTGGACAAAATTTTTTGCTTCTTCTTTCTTGTGTCATTGCCTCAAACCAGTCCCCATTCCAACCTTCTATGTGCATAGAGAGTTGGGAGAGCAGGCCTCCGAAACCACGCCCGTGACCGAGACACCTGCCGGGTGTACGGGCGATCAGGTTTTTGGGAGCGTCTTCACCACTGCTCACTTCTTCCGGTGGTCGTCGCCGTCCCTGCGCACATCCTAGTGATCGCGGTTGCTGCTGATGTCATCATCTTCCTCCCGGTGTCCGTTCGTGGGACTACACTGCGAACAACATCCTGCGTCAAGCCTCGATCGACTACATCGAACAACACGTTATGACAACTAACGTGAATGGAGCCACCTGTGCCTTGAGCATGGGTCCTTCCACTGGGTACCTCCTAGCAACCTTTGCGATATTTATGTTTCAAGCTACTTCTTCGAGTAGTTTACACATGAGCATATTTGTCGTCCTAATATCCGCATGCTATTTATGGATTAAATTTGATATGAAAATACCTAAATTCCTAACAGAGTTAAAAGTCCAATACATTCTCTCATTTTTCTCTCCTTTTTTCTCTTCGACAAACTAAATTCCTTCAAAATCAATGTATTTTATTACTTCTAATTATCTAAAGACTTCACTTTCATATTCCTGTGTTTTGAAATCACGTAGAATTCTATAATATATGACATCTTATTTATATATTTGTATTCCTTCTTTTCGTAATCTCGCATAAAGGAGGCATAACTAACTTTGGACGACTTTAGTGAGTTTAATTTTCTTTCGTAAATATTTAAATAATATATTTTTATCATAAGTTATTGGATTGTAAGGTGATACCTGGAGAGAGTGTTGTGCCCCAACATAATCTTGTGGTGGCTGACTTTCGTTTTCGGATCCGTACCCATAGGGATAAACAAGCCAAAATGGCGAGGACGAAGTGGTGGAAACTCAAAGGGGAGACTTCCGAAGTTTTTAAGGAAAGAGTTTCTGTGAAGGGCGCTTGGTCCGAAGAAGAAGATGCAAACAACATATGGGTGAAGATGACAACTTGTATTAGGAAGGTGGCATCAGAAGTGTTTGGAGTGACCAAAGGGAGCAGAGGTGAACCTAAAGATACTTGGTGGTGGACCGAGGATGTTCAAAAGGCAATAAAGGAGAAGAAAGAATGTTACAGGAGCTTGTTCCATGACAGGAGCGCGGTCAACATAGAGAGGTATAAGGTAGCAAAGAAGACTGCTAAGCGAGCTGTGAGTGAGGCAAAGGGCCGAGCCTATGATGATCTTTACCGAAGACTAAGTACAAAAGAAGGGGAGAAGGATGTCTATAAGATGGCTAGGATTCGGGAAAGGAAGACAAGGGACCTCAACCAAGTTAAATGCATTAAAGATGAGATGGATCAACTCTTGGTGAAAGGACAAGACATCAAATAGAGGTGGCAGAGGTATTTTGACAATCTTTTCAATGGTGAGAATGAGACTATGGACACCCAATTGGATGACTCCTTTGATGATTTAAATAGATGCTTTGTACGCAGGATCCAAGAGTCAGAGGTCAAAAAAGCTTTAAAGAGGATGAAAGGGGGCAAGGCGATGGGTCCGGATGGTATCCCAATAGAGGTGTGGAAATGCCTTGGGGATATTGCTATCGTTTGGCTAACCAAGTTGTTCAACCATATTTTTCGATCAAACAAGATGCCCGATGAGTGGAGGAGGAGTACATTAGTACCAATCTTCAAGAACAAGGGAGATATTCAAAGTTGTACCAACTATCGAGGGATTAAGCTCATGAGCCACACTACGAAGCTTTGGGAGAGAGTTATTGAGCATCGCCTAAGAGGAATGATGCATATCACCATGAACCAATTTGGATTCATGCCTGGAAGGTCAACCATGGAAGCAATTTGTTAATAAGACAGGTCATGGAGCGGTATAAGGAGCAGAAGAAGTACTTGCACATGGTTTTTATCGACTTGGAAAAGGCCTATGATAAAATACCTAGGAATCTCATATGGTGGGCATTGGATAAGCATAAAGTCCCAACAAAATATGTTACGCTCATTAAGGACATGTATGACAAGGTTGTGACTAGTGTCCGAACAACTGATGGTGATACAAATATTTTCCCGATTAACATAGGACTACATCAAGGTTCAGCTTTGAGCCCTTATCTATTTGCCTTAGTGATAGATGAGGTCACGAGGGATATACAAAGAGATATCCCTTGGTGTATGCTTTTCGCTGACGATGTAGTTCTAGTAGATGAAAGCCAAGAAGGAGTAAATAGAAAGCTAGAGTTATGACGTCAGACCTTAGAGGCAAAAGGATTTAGAATTAGCAGGACCAAAACCGAGTATATGAGATGTGACTTTGGTACTACAATTAGTGAGGATGGAGATGTAAGCTTGGGAGGCCAAGTAGTACCAAAGAAGGACACCTTCCGTTATTTGGGATCGATGCTTCAGAGAGATAGTGATATTGATGAAGATGTTAGCCATAGGATCAAAGCGGGGTGGATGAAATGGCGTCAAGCATCAGGAGTCCTATGTGACAAGAGAGTGCCACAGAAGTTGAAAGGCAAGTTCTACAGGATGGCGATTAGGCCTGCTATGTTATATGGGGCTGAGTGTTGGCCTACTAAGAGGCGGCATATCCAACAACTATGTGTCACAGAGATGCGTATGTTGCGTTGGATATGTGGGCACACAAGATTGGACCGAGTGAGAAACGATGACACGCGATGGTTTGGGCCAATTGAAGAAAAGCTTATGCAACACCGGTTGAGATGGTTTGGGCATGTCCACCGGAGACCCCCAGAGGCACCGGTGCACAGAGGTATCATAAGACGGGCCAATAATTTGAAGAGAGGTAGAGAGCGACCAAACTTGACATGGGAGGAGGCAATCAAAAGGGACTTGAAGGAATGTAATATCCCAAAGGAGTTGTGTTTGGATAGAAGTGCTTGGAAAGAACCTATCCACGTGCCCGAATCGTGATTAGACCTTTTCCCTTTTAGTGCTCTTAAAAGCTTCTCCCCTTTCTTCCTCTCTCTCTCTTTGGTGACTTCTTGTTGGGTTTCAACTCTAGCCTACCCCAACTTGCTTGGGATAAAAGGCTTTGTTGATGTTGATGATGTTGTGTATGATTTGATTACATGACATTTATTGTCTCAAATATTTAATGATATATATATATATATATATATATATATATATATTAGAACTCAATAAATTAGCTATCTCATCGAAATCAAACACTATAGTCTTATCATGGATAGTTATATATCATCCATGATCTCCAAACCAAACACTCCTAACAGGTTAGCAAGTATTAAATTTTGACGTTAAATTTGTCGAAAATTTTTTGCTCTTCGTAGTCACAGGTGTGGTGAGCGAGACTACAAGTTTACGATGCTCATTATCTGCTCAGCTTACGGTGGTAGCAACTCGAGAAGCTAACACGTTCAAAACATATCATTTACCAATTGAATTTGACAAGTGATGTGTGTTTATTTAAAAGTAAGAAATTTGCTCTCATGTCACGTAGTTAAATAATGTTTACTTATTTATCTCATCTCGGGCATATAACATATGGCCACTCATTTGTCGTACACACAAGGTGTGGTCATTTAATATGAAAGCAAAAATTCCTTAAACAATAGCCCAATGTATAAGGTAGATAATTGGATGGTATTAAAATTGCTGCAATGGACAAGCGTTTTCTTATACAACTACGGACAACATCAAGAATCCTGAGTAGGGCAGTCAGAGGCAACTCTGTCGACCAAAATAATGTTACAACATAGGCTTGTTCATGGTATAAACAAAAAAAGGTTACATGGGATGCCCTCGAATGGCATCCATATACAAAGTAATATATAAAATCTCAAATGAATTAGAACTAGGATTTGACATCCTTGAAAACACCACCTCTCTCCATCTCCGCAACGATGTCTTTCAAGGCCGTTACTTTGTTAGCTAGTGTTCGGTACAGTCTAGAATATCTGGCTCTGGTACCGTCGGCTGTTCGTGCGAGGGCAAGCAAGCTGATTGCTTCTGGCAATTCCTCAAAGACACCTTTTATTTCTTCAAAGCCCATCTCTACAAGAACTGATGGCTTTGGAACAACACGGATTATCTCACCACCTTTAGGTTCCTGAACATGCTGATCAGCTTTGATGACCAGTTCACAGCTTGAATTTGCTCCGCATTTTATGATGAATGGGGCTGATGTTCCAGTGTTAAACTGCAGTACGTTCCACTGTGAAACTTCACTTTCACCCACTGTATTCGAATTCAAATCCGTGGCAGGGTCATCAGGATCTTCTTGCAGTGACTGCATAACATGATAGTATTGCATCAGCTAAATTAAACTAATGGTGTTTGGGGTTCATGATTCATCTTGACCAAGGTACTATCATCCTGTCACTGAATCCACACTGCACATCGACAATTAACTGCTACCACCAATTCCAAAACTAAGATTTCGTAAAACAAACACAAGCTACATTGGTAATGTCAAGTCTTAGTATCTATCCAGAGATTCATGAAGAATAATGATTGGTTAGATTAGAGCTATGGAAAAGTTGGCTGGACAAAATTTTCATCTGTAGAGAATTTAAGTGATATCAGAAAAACTCACTTAACCGCCACCCTTACCCTCTAATCTAGAATATAGGGGAAGCTAGCTTTTCATCTCACAAAAACATACTGACATTTTTTTTATTATCTCTCATTTGAAGAGTGGTTTCAAATATTCCAATATTCAATGTACATACCTCTACAACTTTCCTTGCTTCCATGATCTGCTTCTGAGCACAAGGATGATCTATATCAAGAAGAGAAGGCATTTGTGCCAAGAGATCATCTAATGATTCCAGTAATGCTTTCTTTTTTGATTTTCTGAACAGTCTTGTGGAGCTTTGTCTCATTACTTCCTATTGTCAGATAAATGAAAAAGTATGGCTAGTTAATAAACACATTTTACAGAAAACATTAAGGTGAGACAACTAGACATGAATGTATAACATATGACCTTCACTTGTTTCAAGATGTTGTCTAAAGATATGAGAGACGCCAATCGTGCATCTTCAGCAGCTGTTGGAGGATTTCGAATAGGTGAACCACCTTCTTCTTTGGTTAACAAAGCAGTATCCATTCGCATTTGTTGCATGATCTGATAACAATGCAACAGCTTGAGATGCAATAAATATAAATATCCACTGAAATAATCTAAGAACCACTCAACTGCTACGAAATTTTTTCCTATAAAATGGAACCATGAAACTAATGAAAAAAAATATAGCTATAAGTCCTGTATGAGCATGATTCCCCCTGAGAAACTGGTCTAGAATAACAGGTCAAGAGAAAAAAGCATCTTTGCTTGATTAAAGAAGATGCAATGTCTTGACCAATGAGAAATAATCTACAAATTAAAGAATCAAATAGCTGAAGATAAACATCCAATCTAACCAGAATACCAGATCAATCTAATCCACCAGAATGTAAATTAGAAAAGTGACGTGCAAATAGTAAACACATCATATCACACACATGTACATGTTCCTGCTCTTTATTGAATATATTGAAAGACATATGGCAACTGCAGCACATTGAAAGGTGAAATCCACAAGGGAGACAAGCACCTTTCTTCTTTTGTGATCAACTGACTCCAGAGCAGATCGTAGCTTACTGACATGAGCAGGATCATCAGCTTCCTCTGTTGCCAAGGTGCCAGCAATGTCCTGCAAATTGTGAAGGTTAAGATCATAAGAGATATGGTTTTACCAAAAATATTGGTCTAGGAGGTGAGGCAGGTAAATAAAACCTTCAAGTGATGTAGTTGAGATGTGTAAACTCGTTTTGTGTACTCTGATAACAGTTGGCCTAAAGCATCAGTGGATGGGGGTTGCGCTGTACCAAGCCCAGCCATCCATCCATCCATGATAGCAGTAGACAATAACTCGAGCTGTCCAGAAGTCCCAGCAACATCTCCACCAGTTACAGATAGAAACTCAAAGTTCTCTGCAAGCCATGCTCGGATTTGGCGTTGCAATTCACCAGCTGGCGTATGAACAAAGAGAGCAGCTAAAGCCTTGTTTCCAATAGCAAAAGCCTTGGCTTCCTCTGTAATTTCCCGAAGCTTTCCTCCCGTGACATGTTGTCTCCAAGTCTCCTGTCCAAATATGATCTTGTTAGTACAAATCACTAATTACTATTGCTAACAGCTAACAACAAAAGTTAAAATGTATAATAACAGAAATCAAGAAGTTCACATCAGTTAGGTGGTGCACAAGAACATCATAAACATCCTACCTTGACCAGCGAGATGTCCAAAATTAAACGAAACCCCATAATACTGATTAAGCAAGACTCAGTGGCAAAAGACACGGTTAACTATAGGCAACACCTAAAGAAGGATAAGCTTTACCTCCTCAATACCACGAAGCTTCAAAACAATTGAGGAGAATTTTGATTTCCTTTCTGGTTTAATGCTAACTTTGAAACCATACACATGCTCATCAATTAAAGCAGCCCGTGAACCATGATCGTGACGATAAACAGGAGACCGGCCAGGACTACTTCCCCTGCTAGAACTTCTGCTCCGACTAGTATTTGATTTCTCCAGAAAACGCTCAACAGGAGAAACCTTTTTCAAGCAAGAAATAAATGTAGAAATACCATTACACATGTGAAAAGGAATGGAATAGCCTTTTGATTAGAAAACAGATAAAAAGAATAGCAGCAACAGCATACCTTGATCGACTGAAGTTCGGGGGACCTAGCAAGCAAAGATCTAATGTACAATATCCTAACCCGTGAAACTAGCATAGTATCCATAACTCTTATTGGTTCCATTTTGCGAATGAATGAAAAGACAGCATCTCGGATCTCAGCAAGTATCTCATGCTCCCTAGCAGCACCAGCTTTGATAACCGCAGCCAATACCTGCAAATATATCACAGTTTTAACAGTGTTTATGCTGGGAATAAATATGTACTTTCAAAGGAATATGCTGCAATTGTATAAAACAGTGTTTACAAATCGTCCGATTAATCAACCTAGTCGGTACTCTAGATCCGACTGGGAGCTTCGATGCGATTAAACCAACCAACTTTCTGGTCGTCCGATTAGTCGATGACTAGTCGCGATTAGTCGTCCGATTAGGTGTGTTGGGCGACCAGAGTGACCAGATTGATTTCTGTTTTTTAGTGGGCCTGCTCGGCTAGGCTTTAATGTAACATAGTGAGTTACCAATGTAGCCTGTTAGGGGTATAATACTCCCAACCAGCACGTGATAGACTCCACTCTTCCCTTAAGCCGCCAGTCTCATCTCTTCCCTTGCACCGCCAACACTCCAACCGAAGCTCTCACAGCTAGCTTCTGCTCTAGTGGTCCGCGCGTGCTCTAGGCCCAGCCATCCACAACACTGATGTTTCAGCACCTGCTCCAGCCCTCCAGTCGTCCAGCCGTCAAGACTCAAGATGAGCTCCTCCTCCTCAGGTGACTAGGTGAGTAATTCTTTTCAGCTAGAACCCTAGGACTAACTAGATCGACTAATAGGCATGGTCGACGTCTAATCGCAATTAGTCGCCTGGTCAGTCCCATGGCGACTAGGTTTGACTAGGTGACTTGTAAACATTGGTATAAAATACACCAATATCATATGCATAACCTCTTTTAGCCAATAAAACGTCAAAGAAAAGGATGGTGAATGGTTCAGACTTCAGCTGAAATATTGTTATCATATGAATGTGTGACCGCTTAATCAATACATCCCCAAACACATCACAATCTTCTGGCATATAAAAGTTTGGACCCCAAGCAAAAAAGAAGAATTGGCATCTCATTGCTGAACAAGAAAATGGCCGAGGACAGGGAGAGGATGGCGGACCTGAGCGAGAATGGATGCGGTTGCTGACGATGAGGGCGAGCAATGGTAGAGCAAAAACGCATGGCGCGGGCCTAGGTTTGCGAGGCTAGGGCTGGAATTGATGGCAAGGTGCAGGTATAGAAAGGGATTCCGAGGCTTCCAAAAAGAATATTGTGCCATGAATACATTTTCCATTTATTTATTATTTCTATATAAGACTAATCAGATTTCCATATATATGATCAACATTTCATATATTAATGATTTCCATATAAAACAGATCAACTTCCATTAAATTAGACAGCTGTCTTCTAGCTGTTTCTGGATGTGTGTAGAGGCTTCTAGATGTGTGTGGAAGGTGGCATTAGGAGATTCTGTTAGGAATTCTATTACATTCCTTGTTAGCTACACCATCTCCTAATGCCTATAAATATGTATCGATTCTAATCAATCAATGCAATCAATACTTACTCATTCTATCATGGTATCAGAAGTCTAGTTTCTCTTCCGCTCTTTCTTCTAGCGCACACCCCCTGGTGCTGCTGCTCCTCCATGGCAATCCTGCCGGCTACTGCAGAGGACCTCCTGACTGCTCCCAATACTGTTGGTGATGCGCCCACTGATGATCCTCAGCATGCCGCTTCTCTCGCCCGCAGCGCTGCTCTCGCTCGCGTCTAGGATGTCGAGCGCGAGGCTGCCATTGCTCAGCAGGACCGTGATGCCGTTGATGTCCGTCTTCGAACTGCTCTTGATCGTGTTGCTCGTGAGCGCGCAACACTCACTCCTGTTCTGGACTCCAACGTTCCCACCATCAACGTCGGTGATTCCTCCCTCCTCGACGCCTTTCTACATCATGAGGCAGCGGCGCTTCTCAATTTGCATGCACAGGTAGTCGCTGTGCACAACATCCACACTCTTGTGCCGCTTGTCCTCAACATCAACTCATCCTTCTTCTCTCGCTGGCGCGAGTCGTTTCTTCTCATCGTCGACAAGTTTTCTCTCCAAGGACACGTCCTCTCCGACATTTCTTCCCACCAGTCTCCTGATTGGACTCGCATGGAATGCATTGTTCGGACCTAGCTTCTCGGCACCATCTCCGACGACCTTGCCGATGCCATCTCCTTAGTGCGGCGCTACTGCTCGAGCCACCTGGCTCGCCATCGAGTCTCAATTTCTCGACAACCGCACCACGCGTGCGCTCTTTGCCGACCAGGAGTTTCGGTCCTTTGCTCAAGGAGAACTCTCGGTCTCTGAGTACTTCCGGAGGTACAATCGCATGGCGAAGGATTTGCGTGACCTTGGAGAACCCATCTCTAACCGAACACTCGTTCTCAACATTATTCGAGGTCTGAACGAGCGTTTCACAGCTCTCGGTCTTCATCTTCGCCGCAGCAACCCGCTCTCCACCTTCCTCTAGGTGCAGGATGATCTCCAGCTCGAGGAGATCACCATGGCGAAGACTGCTCCCGTTGTGGCCCTTGCTACCGCCTCTGGTCCTGGTGCGGTTGCTCCTGCTCCCTCTGCTCCGCCTCCACCAAAGCCTCAACCGCACCAGCAGGCTACGAGATCTGGCGGTGCGAAGCGAGGCAAGCGCGGAGGCAACGGGAATGGCGGTGGCGGTGGCACCGGTGGTAACAGCGGCACTAGCAACGGGAGTGGTAGCAGCAGGGGTACCTTCTCCTCTGGACTGGGCAACCCTAATACTCCAGGGGGTTTTCCTGCTGGGCCATTCCCTGTTGGGCCGCGACCAGGGACATCTTGGCCCAATTTCTATAACCCCTGGTCAGGGTCCATCCAGATGTGGCCTGGACCACAGGCTCCAATGGCTGCTGGGCCGATTACTCCTGGTTCTGCACCTCATGCGTTTGTGGCTGGGCCGAGTTCCTAGGTTGGATAGTGGGCTCCTCAAACTTCTGGTCCAGCAAGCTAGGATCAGCACAGCCTTGCCTCCAATTTCCAGACCATGTCTCTTCAACAACCTGAATGGTTTTTTGACATTGGTGCTACTCACAACATGACATCTGATGCTGGTATACTCACTTCTACCTCCACTTCATCGTTTCCTCCACATATTATTGTCAGAAACGGACATTTATTGCCCGTTACCAAAACTGGCGTCAACCATTTACCTTTTGATCTTTGTCTCAACAATGTTCTTGTTTCCCCAAATCTCATCAAAAATCTTATTTCTGTACGCCAATTCACCTCTGACAATAATTGTTTATTGAGTTTGACCCTTTTGGCAGTTCTGTGAAGGCTCTATCATCTCAGAGAGAGATCGTCAGATGTGACAACTCCGGACCTCTTTATCCGCTGAAGCTCATAGCCTCCACATTCCATGCAGCCACTTCTTCCATTTGGCATCAACGTCTCGGTCATCCTAGACCTGAAGCTCTCTCTAAGCTCGCACACTTTGTTGGATCTTGTCCCACAAATACCAGCACCTTGTGTCACGTTTGTCAACTTAGTCGTCATACTCGACTACCCTTTCACTTGTCTTCATTTCGAGCAATACATAACTTCCAATTAATACATTGTGATCTTTGGACCTCCCATGTTATTAGTGTTTCAGGTCACAAATATTATTTGGTCATTCTTGATGATTGCTCACATTATCTTTGGATGTTTCCACTACGACTGAAGTCTGAGACATTCTCCACTCTCTCCAACTTCATTGCATATGTTCGTACCCAGTTTGGTACCACTATTCAGGGGGTTCAATGTGACAACGGTCGAGAGTTTGATAACTCTACCACTCGCTCTTTCTTTGCGTCACATGGCATACATCTTCGTATGTCTTGCCCCTACACTTCGCCTCAGAATGGTAAAGCTGAATGCATTATTAGAACCACCAATAATGTCATTCGCTCTCTACTATTCCAGGCTAGCATACTTCTAGGTGGCACGTTGGGTTCTTCGAGGATTTTCCCAACGTCCAGGAGTGGATTTTTCTGAGACCTTCAGTCCAGTTGTCAAACCAGCTACCGTCTGGACTGTTCTCTCTTTAGCCATCTCCCGATCTTGGCCTATTCATCAACTTGATGTGGATAATGCTTTTCTCCATGGAACCTTATATGAGACGGTTTATTGTGCACACCCTTTAGGGTTTGAGGATTCTTCTCATCCAGACTATGTGTGCCGCCTCAACCGCTCTCTTTATGGTCTTAAGCAAGCACCACGCGCTTGGCACAGCCGTTTTGCTTCACATCTTCATCGGCTTGGTTTTGTTGCAACCAAAACAGACACATCTCTATTCATCTACCACCATGGAGCAGACACAATTTATCTTCTCCTGTACGTTGATGACATTGTGTTGATAGCTTCCTCACCTGCCTTGCTTCGCCATACTATTCAAGCTCTTCAGCAGGAATTTCCTTTGAAGGATCTTGGTGTTCTTCACAATTTTCTTGGAATGCTGTTTCAACACAAAGACGGGGGTCTTTTCTTCTCTCAAAGACAATATATGCTTGACATTCTTGCCTAAGTTGGCATGTCTGACTGCAAACCCTGCTCCACACCTGTTGATCTCAGTCCTAAGCTCTCCGCTACCGGTGATCCTGTGTCAGATCCGACTGATTTCCGCAGTATTGCTGGTGCTCTTCAATACTTGACTTTCGCTAGGCCTGACATTTCCTATGCAGTTCAGCAAGTTTGCCTTCACATGCATGACCCCCGAGAGCCTCATCTTGCTGCTCTCAAGCACATTCTACGATATATTCGTGGTACCTTGGACATGGGATTATCTCTACGACCTTGTTCCCAGTCTGATCTGGTTGTATACTCTAATGCGGATTGGGTCGGCTGTCCCGATACTCGGCAATCAACCTTTGGCTATGCTGTTTTTCTGGGTGGCAATCTGATCTCTTGGTCATCCAAACGTCAGATCATTGTCTCCCGTTCTAGTGCTGAGGCTGAATACCGAGCTATTGCCAATGTCGTTGTAGAGGCCTCCTGGCTACACCAACTATTGTCCGAGCTCCACACTCCGTTGCACAAAACTGTGGAAAGTAATCCTTGGGTGCTAAATTTATGGTTTCCTAGTTTATGGTTTTGGTTTCCTAGTTTATGTATTTCCATAATGGCTTAGTCTATATTTGGTAGTCCTCTATATTGGTAGTCTATCCTGAGTATTTAGCAATTCTCTATATATGGTAGTCTATCTTGAGTATTTGGTAGTCCTCTATATTTGGTAGTCTATCATGAGATAATTAAGGGCCTAAATAATCTCTTGCTATGTATCAAACATTGCCATGTATTGCTCTATATAATCTAATGAAGGTAGTCATGGCTCAGTGCCAAAGTTAGCCCAAAAACATTCTGTCCCTTGTTCTGTTCGGTTCCTGTTTGGCTCGGGTGCTCGCCGTTGAGTTCCTTCTCTCCGGCGTGTTCCCAACAAGTGGTATCAGAGCCGGTTTGCGGACCGGGGAGGCCGAATGGAAGAGCAGGCGTCAGCCAATTCGGGCTCCACCAACAACAGCGTTGTTGTCCAGAGTGATCCGTGAGGTGGGCGGCGGGAGTAGCTACCCCGTCCTCACCAAGACCAATTACTCCGAATGGGCGCTGCTGATGAAGGTGAAGCTGAAAGCGAGGGCGCTTTGGCACGTCGTCGAGCAGGTCGGTGCCGACGTGCAGGAGGAGATGATGGCACTTGACGCTCTCTGTAGCGCGGTGCCACCGGAGATGGTGTCCTCCATTGCCGACAAGGATACGGCGAAGGAGGCCTAGAAGACCATCTCGGAGATGCAGGTTGGCAACGACCGCGTGAAGAAGTCTGCCGCGGTTCAACTACGGCGGAAGTTCGACTTGGCGACGTTCAACGATGGTGAAACCATCGAAGACTTCGCGTTGCGCCTCAACGGAATGGCGACGACGCTCGCTACCCTCGATGCGGGAATCGAGGAGAGCAAGATCGTGGAGAAGATCGTTCGCAGCGTTCCACCACGATTCAAGCAGATCGTGCTCGCCATCACCACGCTCCTTGACGTGTCGACCCTCACCGTCTTGGATCTGGTGGGGCGGTTGAAGGCAGCCGAGGAGACCTTCGAGGATGCTCCGGGATCGCTGCAGCACGATGGACGGCTCTACCTCACGGAGGAGGAATGGGCTGCTCGGCAAAGGAAGAAGGAGGCGGAAAACCACTCTGGCGGAGGCCCGGGAGGTGGACGCCAAGGGGGAGGACGACGTGGGCGCGACGGCCGTGGTCCACGGTCCAACAAGGGTGGAGATGAGTGCAGGAGGTGCGGCAAGCTGGGTCATTGGGCTCGCGAGTGTCGCTCGAAGCCCAAGGAGCAGGCCCATGCGGTCAAGGAGGAGGAGGCTTCTCTCCTCATCGCCAGGGCCTCGCCGACTGTCATCAGCCCCGTCGCCAGCACAAAGCCAGCCGAGTCATCGGCGGCTCCACTACAAAGGGCCGGCCTGCCATTGCAACTGGCGGGGCAGGCACCATGCAGAGGCTCGGAGGAGCCTCAAGTCGAGATCCGGGAAGAAAGGGTCTTCACCCAGCTCGGAGAAGAGGTGGAGAATGAGGCGGAGGTGTGGATTCTGGACACTGGGGCGACAAATCATATGTCCGGGTCCAAAGTCGCGTTCTCAAAGCTGAACACGGAAGTGCTAGGCACTGTTCGGTTCGGTGATGACTCGGTGGCTCGGATTGAGGGCCGTGGGACGGTCTCATTCGTGTGCCGGAATGGAGATCATCGATGCTTCGTCGGAGTCTACTACATACCCCGCTTGACCTCGAACATCGTGAGCATCGAGCAACTTGATGAGGAGGGGTATCGCATCAAGATAGAAGCCGGCACAATGAGGATCCACGAGCCCGATGGCAAGTTGCTAGCAAAGGTGTCGCGGGCAAAAGATCGGTTGTACATGCTCCACATCAAGATAGCACCACCAGTCTGCATGGTGATGTGAGGAAGAGATGACGAGGTGGCGTGGCGGTGGCATGAGAGGTTCGGCCATGTCAACATGGCTGCATTGAGGAAGCTGGCTCGGGAGGAGCTAGTCCGAGGGCTACCAGAGATCGGCCAAGTAGAGAGGGTGTGCGAAGCTTGCCAAGCGGGTAAGCAGAGGCGCACCTCCTTCCCCACGCAGGCGGAGTTCAGGGCAAAGAAGCTCCTGGAATTGGTGCACGAGGATCTGTGCGGCCCCATCATGCCGGCAACACCAAGGGGGAATAAATATTTCTTACTGTTGGTGGATGATTTGAGCAGGTACATGTGGGTAGCCGCGATTCCTTCAAAGGATCGTGCAGCGGCTGCCATCAAGGAGATTCAGGCGCGAGCTAAAGGAGAGTCAGGAGTCAAGTTGAAGGCTATCCGAACTGATCGAGGTGGTGAGTTCACCTCGGTCGAGTTTGCGGAGTACTGCGCAGCGGATGGCGTCAGCCGGCAACTCACGGCGCCATATAGTCCACAACAGAATGGCGTGGTTGAACGCCGAAATGGGACGGTTGTGGCAGCCGCAAGAAGCATGCTCAAGGCGAAGGAGCTCCCTGGATGGTTCTGGGGTGAAGCGGTAAGCACAGTTGTTTATGTGTTGAACAGGTGCCCGACAAAGAGCGTGGAAGGGAAGACGCCATTTGAGGCTTGGTACGGGAAGAAGTTGGTCGTACATCATCTCAAGACGTTCAGTTGCATCGTCTACGTCCGCAACACCAAGCCTCACTTGAAGAAGTTGGAAGATCGAGGTCGCAAGATGATCTTCGTCAGGTATGAGAGAGGAACAAAGGCTTATCGGGCCTACGATCCCATCTCCAAGAGTGTCCATGTGACACGGGATGTGGTCTTCTATGAGCAGGCTCAGTGGGATTGGAGCACGGTGGCCGACTCCAAAATGGTGAATAACCATGACGATGCCTTCACGATGGAGTACACTATGGTTGGACAGGGCATACCAGCGGGTGAGGGTGTTGGCGGGGGGCATGGAGCAGCCCCTCCGGACACCGAACAGACCCCCCTCCTTCGCCACTTGCCTCGGAGGCAAGGACACCGGGAGGATCCGAAGGGGGAGAGATAGTGGAGTTTGTCTCTCCCCCCTCAGGTGTTGATGATGAAGACCTCGACGCTTGCTACGATGAGGGTGAACAACTCCGATTCAGGAAGATGGACAACATCCTTGGGCTGGGTTCTCCACCCGATTTTGTGCCAAGAGTGTTGGAAGAGCTGCATGCCGTGAGCTCAGATGAGCCCACATCTTTCAGTGAAGCCGAACACAGTCCCAGCTGGAAGAAGGCCATGAGAGAGGAGATGGAGTCCATAGAAGAAAACAGGACATGGTTCCTTGCTGATCCTCCTCCTGGGAGGAGGGCGATTGGCTTGAAATGGGTCTTTAAGGTAAAAAGAGATGAGCATGGAGCTATATCCAAGTACAAAGCACGGTTGGTGGTAAAGGGGTATGCCCAAAGGCATGGTATTGACTATGATGAGGTGTTTGCCCCAGTGGCTCGATTGGACTCGGTGCGCTTGCTCATTGCCCTTGCAGCAAGTGAAGGATGGGAGGTGCACCACATGGATGTCAAATCGGCATTCCTAAATGGAGATCTTCAAGAGGAAGTCTACGTGAAACAGTCGGCTGGCTTTGTAGTGGATGGCCAGGAGCACAAGGTGCTCAAACTGAGGAAGGCTCTGTATGGACTGCACCAAGCACCCCGGGCTTGGAATGAGAAGTTGGACAACACGCTGCTGTCTTTTGGGTTTAGGAGGAGCCCATCAGAACATGCTATCTATATCAAAAAGAAGAGCGACATACAATTGGTGGTTGGAGTGTATGTCGATGATCTGGTGATCACGGGAGCTAGCAGAAGTGACATCCAGAAGTTCAAAAGGGAGATGGCAGCAGCTTTCAAGATGAGTGACCTTGGGTTGCTCCACTACTATCTCGGTATTGAAGTTAAGCAAAAGAAGGACGGTATTTCACTTAGTCAAGGTGCTTATGCTGTCAAGATTTTGGAGAAAAGTGGAATGGCAGGTTGTAATCCCTGCCAAGTGCACATGGAAACGAAGCTGAAACTCAACAAACTCAGTTCAGAACCCCCCGTAGCCGACGCCACAGCCTACAGGAGTATTGTTGGGAGTCTGCGGTATTTGGTAAATACCCGCCCAGATTTGGCCTTTGCTGTTGGGTATGTGAGTCGCTTTCTGGAAGACCCAAGAGAAGACCATTTGGTGGCTATGAAACATATTCTGCGCTACATTGAAGGAACCAAGACTTGGGGAGTTTGGTTCGGCAAAAAGAAGGAAGAGGAAGTGTGCTTGACAGATTTCAGTGATAGCGACTACGCCGGTGATGTGGATACAAGGAAGAGTACAACCGGGGTGATATTCTTTCTCAATGAAAGTCCAATCACATGGCAGTCGACTAAACAGAAGGTTGTAGCTCAATCAACCTGCGAAGCTGAGTACATTGTTGCAGCAAACGCAGCTTGTCAAGCACTATGGCTGGCTAGGGTGCTTGCGGAGGTCCAAGGATCAGAACCTAAAGCTCCAATGTTGAGGGTTGACAATAAGTCAGCCATTTCATTGATTAAAAACCCTGTTCTTCATGGTCAAAGCAAGCACATTGAGGTAAAATATCACCTGGTCAGGGAGTCTGCTGAAGCAGGTTTGATCAAAGTGGACTACATAAAGAGTGAAGATCAGTTGGGGGATATATTGACTAAGCCACTCGGCAAGATCAGATTCTGTGAGCTGAGGAAGAAGATCGAGCTCATTGATACTGAAGATTTGCACCACAAGGCTTAGGAGGAGATTGTGGAAAGTAATCCTTGGGTGCTAAATTTATGGTTTCCTAGTTTATGGTTTCCTAGTTTATGTCTTTCCATAATGGCTTAGTCTATATTTGGTAGTCCTCGATATTTGGTAGTCCTCTATATTTGGTAGTCTATCCTTAGTATTTGGTAGTTCTCTATATATGGTAGTCTATCCTGAGTATTTGGTAGTCCTCTATATTTGGTAGTCTATCATGAGATAATTAAGGGCCTAAATAATCTCTTGCTATGTATCAAACATTGCCATGTATTGCTCTATATAATCTAATGAAGGGAGTCATGGCTCAGTGCCAAAGTTAGCCCAAAAACATTATGTCCCTTGTTCTGTTCGGTTCCTGTTTGGCCCGGGTGCTCGCCGGTGAGTTCCTTCTCTCCGGCGTGTTCCCAACAAAAACTACTCTAGTATATTGTGACAACGTCAGTGCCATCTACATGACATCCAACCCTGTTCAGCATCGGCGCACTAAACACGTTGAGATTGACCTTCATTTTGTTCGGGAGCGCGTTGCTCTTGGTGAAATTTGGGTTCTGCATGTTCCCACAACATCGCAGTTCACTGACATTTTCACCAAAGGGTTACCTACATCCATCTTCTTGGAGTTTCGGTCCAGTCTCAACGTTTGGTCTACCGACGTTGCGACTGCGGGGGCGTATTAGACAGTTGTCTTCTAGCTATTTCTAGATATGTGTAGAGGCTTCTAGATATGTGTGGAAGGTGGCATTAGGAATTCTGTTACATTCCTTGTCAGGTACACCATCTCCTAATGCCTATAAATATGTACTGATCCTAATCAATCAATGCAATCAATACTTACCTCATTCTATCACATTATATTGATAATTTCCATATAAAACAGATAAGTTTCCATATATTGATAATTTTCATATATTAATAATTGCAATATAAAACAGATCAACTTCCATATAATAAAATAGGTGGGACCCATCGGCAGAGAGAGTATTACAGATCCATATAATAAAGCAGGTGGGACTCATAGCAGTACTGATCCAACGGCTGACAATCTAGATTAGTGAATGAAAGGCTAGGATCTTCTAGATGAGTGAGTAAATGGACACTCAACTTCGTCAATTATATAGGAGAAATAGAATAACATAAGCCTGATCACAAACTATACCAGCCAACCACAAAAAAAAACTCTGCCATAAGCCTATTTATGCGGGGCAGAAACACATGACAGTTTCCACCAAATGACCAAACAGCACAATTCTTGTGCATAATTTTAATTACTGAAACATTCTTTTAGAAATGATAAAATGCTTTTGCTAAAAGGCTCAAAATCAAAATCATTTGATGTTTGATGAAATTGTGGCTATCTAGCTTCTTTACAGAGTTTTATTGGCTGGTGCCTTGTGAAACAATAAATGGATCTCAATTCCCAATCATGCAGCAGCATCAGGGCAGGTAAAGGATTTCGAAATACCCAAGAACAAAGAGATCACGGCCATCTGAATATCTGATAGGAGTGTAGTTTTACTATTTTCAAAGTTTAGTAGAGGTAAGGCTGGTGGTCTAAACAAAAGAACAATGAAATGGAATAAGCAATTCTTAACAACAGAAGAAAAGAAAATATAATAAGTTTGATATGAATATTTTCCATTAGATTGGCATTACTGACCAGCATCAAAAGTTTATTTGCACCATCAGCTATTGCAGCAACTCCCTCAAACTGGTTAGGGTCAAAATCCATTAGTGCAGACGTAAGGTACTCCCCAGCAGGTGTAGTTTTTGTTAACTCATTGCTTGATTTCACAATAGCTCCGCTGTTTCCAGTTCTGTCCTGTACCACCGATGATGGAAGTACATCTGGGGACTGCATTTTGGTACTGTCACTCCTGTAGAATAATAGATGGCCACTCCATGACAACATTTAAAAAAAACATACACACATACAAAGTGAATGATTGATCAATTCAATTGTACATGTATGTTGTAAAATAGCATCATTTTACCTGCCTATATCTCTTCCCTCAACATTAGTTGGTTTGTTTGAAGATGGACTTGAAACCTGAAGATAAACCGGTTATTGCATGAGAACTCAGCAGAATATTGCAATTGCAGGTACTGATATGTCACATCTTTGCATATCGCAATCATTGTTTAAATAAAAGCCTCTGTGCATAAAATGTTTAAGCATTTCCACAAAGGCACAAACACTAGAAGAGTCCAGCGAATAAACAAAATAAAATGAACAGGAATTAATTAACAGAGCCATACTTGATTACTTGACTCAAACAACAGAATAGAGCTAAGCATATTTCAGGACAACCTGGGGAGAGCTTCCTAATCCTGACTTCTCTGTAAGTCTATCGAAAAGCTTCTCATTCTCCTCGTGCAATTTCTGCATTTATCAAGGAAAAGCAAGTGAAGATGACTATTTTGCCAAAATTGTGATAAGCAAATGGAACCCCAAAATAAATCTAGGCGAAGGAATTAAAATTGTCTTAAAAGAAAAAAAATAGAGAAATTATGCATGTGGCATACACAACTGTAACAAGAATAAACACAATAAATGTAGCCAAAAAATGACCACAGAATAATACAACATCAGGTATCCAGTATGAGGTCATTAGTATAAAACTGTAACAGGAAAATATAAGCAAGCAGGTCACCTCAGTACAGAAATCAGGTCTATAGAGAATAACTACAGATTTTTATGATGGACCATAGCACAAAACAAAACTAGCCAATGATGAATGATAAGAAATTTCCAGTTCAGGAGTAGCAAATAGAAAACACTTCACTCAGTGCAAATATCTATGAGCTTCAGTACTTCCTTCAACAGTTAGTATGATCAATTCTCATAAAATGATCAGTTTAAACTTTAAATGATTTGTGTGGCTTCTGTCTGCATGTGGGAATTAACTGAGCCAAAAAAGGAGAACTTTTTATGATTACACAAACATATACGTCATATGAAAACATCAGGCTTACAATAATTGAGGTGGAACAAAGATTGCATAAATATATACTCCAAACAAAAACATCAGGCATACATTCATTGAGGTCAGAGTCAGACAAATAACACAAGTGATAATAGACACATAAAATATCAATACCTCTATAAGGGCATCTCTCTTTGCTAATTCCTCTTCAAGCCTTTTGGTTACTGACGATGAATCAGCAGTCGACTCCATCTTTGGGGTAGATATAACTGAAGCAGATTCAGACCCAATAGTTGATCTAGCATCACTAGAATTTAGGGCCTCATTAAGTTGAGACTCAATAGATTTAAGTTTGGCCTGTTGGTTGTTGAAAGAAAAATAAGTATGGAAACTGATGTATCACAATATGGTAAAAGTTAAGACCATTCACACATATCATATCAATCACTTAGTCTCAACATTTTTAGCAGATGTATAAACAATAATAATTAGGTAGATATACATTATACACTACTCTAACAGAGACAAAAAAATATTACAATCTCTAGTGTATTTGAATGGCAGTCCCAAATGAAGAAATGTGATCCAATAAATTAACAGAATAACAATACAATATGCCTAACAAACACTGAACATAGAACAATTAAAAAGAAAAATAATCAAGTTTGATGCTCAAAGGTAGCTTGATGGCGTCCTCTCCGCTCGCACTCATCCCGCCCACGTTCCCGGATGGCGGCGCCTCTCTGCCTCCCTCTGGCGCTCCCCGCCAGGAAGCCGTTCGTTGATCTTCTCCCCGGGTGCGTCCCTCTCTCTCCTCTCCCCCCCCCCCTCCTCCTCTGCCCTTCCCCTCTCCCCGATCCGGCTTCGATGGGGCCCTGCTTTGAGTTGGTCGAACTTGAAGAAGACAGCGACCTTCGTGATCTTGTTGCCTCCTGGAACTTCTCCCCTGGCAGGGAGTTTCAGAAATTCATCTTTGATTCTTTTGCCGCCCCGGTTCACCATCCCTCCTCTTCCCCGTCGGGCTCCTTTCTCCTCGCGGTCTTCCGCCATTTCACCTTTCGACTCACCGAGTCCTCAGTCAGCCTTGCCCTGCACGCTTGCCTGGGCGGCTCGCCTGCGGGGTTCCATGTCTCCTTCCTCCAGGATAGGCACTTTCGCTTCTCGGTCTCCTCGAGAGGAGTGGGTTTTGAGGTTTGTCGCCGTCGACGGATCATCTCTGATCAGTTTGATGTCTATTTCCACCTTTGGCATGACGGCGGTCCTCTTTGGTCCAAAGATTTCCGACGTTGGTCTGAGGAGGAACGTGCTAATTGGACCCCTGTTTCTCGCCGGCGCCGTCCTGCTCACTCCATTCTTCCTCATCGTCGGTTTTCTGCTCGTGCTCGTTCTGTTTTGGCGCCCACTCCTCCCTCGTCCCTTCCCTCCATCATTTGTGCTTCTCCTCGCGCGTCTGCTCGCCGGCAAGGTCAGCCCGTTAAAAGAGTGTCCTTCAGCAATGTCATCTCCTTCTTCCCCCCTTCTCCCTCTTCTTCTCCCTCGCCTCCGCCGTCCCTTAGGGTCGGCTCCATTCGCTGCCCTATTCCTTCCTGTGCAAGCCTTCCACCCACCCCCGTTGTGCGCCTTGGTCCTCGTGAAGTTTTCAAATTCAACGGCACTCTCCCCTCCCTGCTTGGTCGGCCGCCTCCCTCGCGCCCCCTACCCCCGCCCCATCCTGCGCGGTCGGGTCTGCTGGGTGCAATTCCGCTGGCGCACATCTTCTCGCGCCTCAAGTCGGACCTCTCTCCTAGTTCCCCTCGGGAACCTGACAGGCTTTCTGCCCCTTTGGCATCTGTGCCTCTGGTGTGTCCCAGGCCCACTGGCCCTGCGCCTCCTCCACAGGACCGGCTCCCCTCCCCTTCGGTGATCAAGCCATTGGCTCGTTCAGCCTCGCTGCATGTGCAGGGTACATTTCAGGCTCGGCGTATCTCCTCCCGCCACCGAGCATATCCTACGACTAGACCGCCTAGGGATCTTGGCACGACCCCTGTCCCTTTGGCTCCCGCTGCCTCCTCTTCGTCGCCTCGCATTAATGGTTCTGGTCACTCGGTCTTTTCGCGCCCCGGCGCCCGCTGCTCTGTTTGCTTTCGCACTTCCCACTCTTGGACCCCTTGTCAGGGCCGTCCTTCCTCCCTCACTGCCTCTTGGGCCCCCTCAGAGCCCTGCCTGATCGATTCAGCTTCCCCGACTCATATTGAACCTGCGGAAGCCTCTAATGAGATTTCCAGCCTCCCTCTCGCCACTCTTCCTGCACCTGCCCTCCCCAGTCTTGGAGCGTCCGCCCCCTTTCACCCCACTCTTCCGCCGTCTTCCTCCCCGTCTGCGAGGACAATGGCGAACTTCCCAGCCAACCCGCTTCCCTTCCTCCCTTATGGGGGGTGATCCGTGATGGCGGAGGACCTCTTCGTCGGCAAAGGAACTTTGTTGCCTTGTCAGGGGACCTCATCAAGCGCCACGAAACTTTCGCCATTGCTGAGCACGATGGCCCTCTGACGCCGGCGCAAAGGATCGACCTTCTGATCGCCATCCGCCACCACCTCGGGGTCGAGCTCCGCCTACAAGTCTCTCGCTACTGCCTTCATCCGCTCGGGGTCGGACCCTACAAGCTGGGGTCCGAGTTCGAGCGCGACGCGATCGTCAACTCCCCTCCTATCTTCGTCCAAGGCCGGCTTGTGCGCTTCGTCAAGCACGATGAAGCCATGAACTGCAAGCAATCGCCGTTTGCTAGAGCCGGCTGGATCATGTTTCTCGGCTACCCCCTAGACTGTAAGACTCTCCCTTTCCTCCAGCAGATTTGTTCTTCTTTTGGCCAGTTGCTCTTCTGGCACGAGGCAGACCCTAGCTTGGCTAGGGTTATCGTTAAGGTCCTCTACGAAGACGACCTCGACGTCCCTCAGAGCATCACCGTCAAGCATGGTGATGAGCTGGATGGCAGCGGCCGTTCCTGGACGTTTCCGGTCAACCTCCTCCAGTCTGACCTCGCTAACCAGGGGTCGGGGGATGAAGTCCCCCCTCCGCCGAACAATGGTAACCCTCATCCTTTCCTGGGCGAGGTCATGCCAGGGGAGCCGGAATGGATTCAGCAGTGGGCTGACGCCCAACTGTTTGGTCCCATGGCCAACCAGTGCATGCCCACGTCCAGAACCATCATCAAGACGACGCCCTGCACGATGACCTAGAGGATGAACAATTCTTCGAGGTCGTCTTTGAGCCAATGGTGGAGGATGCCGTGGAGGAGGTGCCCCAGGCTGTCGAAGACCCTCAAGACAGCATGGAGATCTCGAGCATCTCCTCGGAACCTTCGGTGGATTCTCACACCGACCAACCCATGCTGCCACAAAACATACATCCTCAGGTCAGACTCTCCCCTCCCAGATCTTTCGGCTCCATTAGCCGGCCACTGTCTCCGGCTTCCCGGCTCCATCTCTCTCTCTCCTGGCGGTGCCCCCTGCTTCTCCTTCTGAGCGGGTGGTCCCCCCTGTCATCCTCCCGCCACCGTCGCCTCAGCGCGCCAGCCTCCCTGTTCGATTTGTCTATTCAAGACGTCGCGGGGCTGGTGCCCGGAGGGAGAATGGGGAGGGGACCGTCGTTGGCTAGCTCCTCCAGGTCGCCTCCCTTCTCGGTCCGAGGTCTGCGCCGTAGTGCCAGACTTTTGGCCAAGAACAGGGGGTTCCGCTCCTCTTCTCGCCGGAAGCAGGGCCCCTTCCTCTCAAAGCTTCCTACTATCGAAGAATTCATCGAAGTTTCAAGTGATTCTGATGACGGGATTCCCCATCATACGACAGGGATGGAAGCCAGATCTTCGTCGGCTCCCATGACGGTGGATCCCCCTGCCTCAGCCTCCCTACCCAATGATGTTCAAGAAAACTAATCCATTCTGGCCTACGTGCTGTAACTTGCCTGTGAAGGCTAAACATTTCTGGCCTGCGTGCCGTTTCTTGCCTGTGGATGGTTGTGTATTTTTTGAAACACGTTGTGATCTCTCTTGCTGGCCTAGGTACTTTGGCCTGTGCAGTTACTTGAACTCCCCTCCGTGGGCCCGGGTTTTTGGATCTTTCGGCCTGGTTTGCTGTCTTGGATCCCCGGCTAGGTCAGCCCATGCCCCCACCCCAATTTTTTACCGTTGGCCTTTTCTCCATGACTGCCTCCAAAACTTGGAAAATCGTTAGCTGGAATGTCCGGGGGTTGAACTCTACTCCCAAAAAGCTCGCCGTCCGCAATCTCATAGCCTCCTCAAACGCGGATATTGTCTTCCTTCAGGAGACTAAAATGGCTACTCTTGCTCCCTCCTCCGTTAGTAAGTTCTGCCCCAAACACCTGGACAGCTTCCTCTTTTCCCCCGCCCTTGGTTCCGCTGGAGGGCTCTTCATCGCCTGGAGTAGCGCCAGGTTCACTGGGTCTCTCCTCTCCTCCTCCCACTTCCAGCTCACCATCACTCTCACCTCCTTGTTGAACGGTTCCATCTGGAAGCTATCCAACATTTATGGACCCTGCAGGGCTTCGGAGCGCCCTCCTTTCTTTTCCTGGTTGTACTCACTGCACATCCATTCTAGCGATGACTGGCTCTTTATTGGGGACTTCAACCTCTACCGTTTTAACGAAAACAAGAGCAGAGGTCAGCCCAATAGAGGGAATATGGCTTCTTTCAACGATATCATCAGTTCTTTAGGGCTCCACGAAATCAGCCTTCGGAACAGGCAATTCACCTGGTCTAACAAGCAAAACCCTCCTACTCTTGTCCAGCTGGATTGGTGCCTCACCTCGTCGCATTGGGCCGCTTCGTTCCCAAATACATCCTTCTCAGCGCTCCCCAATGGTTGCTCAGATCATTGCCCTTGCCTCGCTTTGGTCAGCACCTCTATCCCCAGGTCCTCTATTTTTCGCTTTGAGAACTTCTGGACCAAGCTTCTGGAGTTTCTCCCCTTGGTTCAATCCTGTTGGAACTCCGGTACATTCCCACTTGACCCGGCCCAGCGCATCGCCCACAAGCTAAGATCACTTCAGAAGGTCCTTTCCATTTGGCAGCGTAAGCACAGAGGATTCAATCTTTGGATCAGGAATTCTTCCATCATCAACAGTTTTTTGGACAGAATGGAGAAGCTTCGTCTTCTTTCCCTTCCGAAATCTCGCTTTAGGTGCCTCCTCCAGTCTCACTTAGCCTTCCTCCTTGACATTAGAAACTGCTACTGGAAGCAGCGGTACACTATCCATTGGACCAAACTTGGGGATGCCAACACCAAGTTCTTCCACTCAGCTGCTACCTCAAGGCGTCGTCGCAATACCAGATCCTCTGTTAAGTTGGACAATGGCACCTGGGTTTGCACGCATGTGGACAAAGCTGAGGCATTCCTTGATTTTTTCCTCTGTAAAATGGGCTTCTCCAATAATCCTCGCATGGACTTTGACATGGCCCAACTTATCCCCAGGGTGCAGGGCCTGGATCATCTGGGGGCGGACATCTCCGAAACTAAACTGGATTCTGTTATTAAGTCCATGCATCCCGACAAAGCCCCTGGCCCGAATGGATTCAACGGCACTTTTTATAAAACTTGTTGGCCCATTATCCGGCAGGATTTCGTTGAGCTTGCCTCTCATTTCTCCAATAGGGATGTCCAGCTCCATCCTATCAATGGCTCTTACATTGCTCTTATCCCCAAAGGACAATGCCCTATTGCTGTCAATGATTACCGTCCTATCTCCCTTATGAATACTAGTATTAAGATCATCACCAAAATTCTTGCCAACAGGTTACAAGGGGTCATCACTACTCTGATCCACAATAATCAGTATGGCTTCATCAAAGGTAGAACCATCCAGGACTGTCTTGCCTGGGCACTGGAACTTGCCCACAGATGCAAACAGTCAAAGCATGAGACTATCATCTTAAAGCTGGATTTTGAGAAGGCCTTTGACACCATCGAGCACTCAACTATCCTGCTCATGATGGCCCAGTTGGGTTTCCCCAACAAATGGATCCATTGGATTGGCCTTCTCTTATCCTCGGGCTTCTCTTCTGTCCTGCTCAATGGCTCCCCTGGCAAATTCTTTCACTGCAAGAGAGGGGTGAGACAGGGGATCCTCTTACCCCTTTACTCTTCGTCCTGGCGGTTGATCTTCTCCAGCATATCATTAACAAGGCCTCCAGTTTGCAGGTTATTCAGGGCCCAAAATGTCATCCCTCAAACCTTGATTTTCCTATTGCCCAATATGTCGATGACACCATCATCTTCCTCCATGCAGACCAAAAGAACCTCTTTTGCCTCCGAGGGATCCTCAACACGTTCTCACAATCCACTGGACTCAAGATTAATCTGGCCAAATCTACTCTCATGCCAATAAACACTTCCTCTCAGAAAGGTGAGCTACTGGCGGCCAACTTTGGGTGCCCTGTGGGCTCACTTCCTTTCCCTTATCTCGGCCTACCCCTGGGGGTGCTGAAACCAAAGCCAGCCGATCTAGCCTTTCTTATTGACAATGTCGAGCAGAAATTGTCTTCCCTTTCCCCCTAGTTGTCCATGGCGGGTAGGCTTCAAATCGTAAACTCGGTCCTCTCTGCTCTACCCACTTACACCATGTGCACCTTCAGACTCCCAATTTCCATCATCTCCCGCATTGACAAGGCCCGACGCAATTTCCTTTGGCACGGTCACAGTCCTTCCGGCAGTAATTCCTCCAGAGTGGCCTGGCGCAAGGTCTGTAAGCCGAAGGTCAATGGGGGACTTGGGGTCATCGACCTTCGCACTCAAAACATCACCCTTCTTCTTAAACACTTTCACAAATTCTTGAGCCCCTCTCTCCCCCCTAGGCAAGTCTGGTCCATCTTCACTACATTTTCGTTGTTTCGCCACCCCACCTTGCTCCTGCTCGCGGCTCTCGTTGGTGGCGCGACATTCTTGCCCTCTCCAATCTTTTTCGGGCCATTGCCAACCCCTCCGTTGGGGATGGAAACAACTCCGCCTTCTGGGAGGACAGTTGGTCTGCCTCCCCTCTTCGGCTTCTCTTCCCTCACTTATTCTCCTTCGCTAAGCGTCGCACTTGCTCTGTAAAGCATTTCCTCTCGCAAAATCCTCTGTCGAGCAATTTCTTTCTGCCGCTTTCCGTGGAGGCCCACTGTGAGTATCAGCATTTGCTTCCCTTGTTGGAGAACCTGAACCTCCAGCCCAACACCCCGGATAATTGGTCTTTCATCTGGCGCTCCTCTTACCCGCTGGTCTCCTCTACAATTACCAATTCCAATTTATCCAGGCTCATGGTTCCTTCCAATGGCTCTGGAAGTCCATGTGTTCCAACAAGCTGAAGGTCTTCTTCTGGCTTCTTCTCATGGACGGCCTCAACACCAGACAAGTCCTTCGCAGGAAAAGAATCCTTAACTCTGCTAAGGAAGCCTACTGTAGTCTTTGCTCTTTAAGAGTGGAAGAGTCGGCAATCCACCTTTTCTTCGACTGCTCATTCAGCCGCATGTGCTGGACCTTACTGGGGGTCCACTGGATCTCACCTGGCACGGTCCCAGATCGATTGGAGGCCTTGAAGATTACATTTAGGAGACCTTTTTTCATGGACATCGTTGTAATGGGGGCTTGGTCTATTTGGTTAATCCGCAATAGGAATGTCTTTGATGGGATCGCCCCCACTATTTACTCCTGGAAGACTCGCTTCCTCCTTACTTTCTCAGCTCAGTCCCAACGTTTCCCCCCTAATGTTAAGGAGGATCTGAAACGCTGGATTGATGCTTTGTAACCTCTCCTTCTCTACCCCCATCCCCCCCTCTCTTTTGTCTCTGGCTTGTCGTCTTATTTAATTTATATAAATCTTAAGTAGGAGCCTCTCCTACTGATTTGCCTCAAAAAAAGAACACATGCCAACTTGAGATCTATAGTAAGAAATGGGATTCTACTACAAATAAGACATCTAAATGGTGATATACTTTTTTGTAAAAAGAACACTCAATGATCATATCTTGGTGAACACCTGCAGAAGATTGGCACTGTGATGTTATATACTTCATCCGTTCATTAATATAAGTCATTCTGATCTTGCCTAAATTCATTGATCTATAAATATAAATCTAGGAAAGACCAGAATAACTTACATTAATGAACGGAGGGAGTAATTACACAAGGATGTTATGCTCAGTAAGATTGCATTACATGGCAATGTGGCAGCAATGCTGACGAGGCATTAGCTTTTATGACTTCATTCTAAGAACACATTTTGGATATGACCATAATTGTTACGGCGATGCGGCAAAGCGCGGTGACCTATCACCTTCACAACATTACAGTGCTTATGGAGCAAACTAGGACATGTAAATGCAAAGTTGATAGCTATACAAACGTAGCACAAAATAGACTTAATGTAGCACAAGAGTCATAGTCTTAAGATTTATTACATTAAAATAGCAATGCAAATATAGCATAAAAGACATAAAATTATATTATCTCTAAAAGTTTTGAATTCATCATCTATTAAAAATCATTTAAAGTAAATTATGAACAGTGGCTTTCCTTCTTCCCATATATTAAAAATCATTTAAATCAAATTATAAAAAGTAACTTTCTTTTTTATCTTTCCTTCTTTCTATCTTTCCTTCTCTAGTTCTCTTCCTCTTTCCTTCTCTAGTTCTCTTCCTCTTCTGAGCTCTTCTTCTCTAGGCTCCAGCCAACCTGTCGCTGCCTCTTCTGAACTGTGACTCTCGTCCTCACTGTGACACCGCCTAGAATATGCTCACGGCGGCGGCTGGAATGTGCTCACAACGACAGCGGCGGCTAGAACATGTTTTGGATGGAAGAAAAGGATGAGAAACAGTTGTGGCAGCTAGGGTTTGAGGGTATGAGTGAGCCCAAATAGGTATGTTTTTTACTCCTCTGAGTCCTCCCTCCTGTATGGCGGGTGCCACACAACGCCACAGCAGCAGCATGCTCCTGTGGTGCCTGCCAGACCTTCAGCACTATGGCATCGTATCGCGAATAACCAAAAACAGTCATAGCCAATGTTTACAAATCGCATAGTCGAACCTAGTCGCCATGGGACCAACCAGGAAACTAATTGCGATTAGTCGATCCTTGTCATCTCTAGTCGTCCATCTAATTATCCCATAAATTTTAGGACATATACATAATATATATACACTATATAGTATATGACAATAAATTTCTAGCTATGGGCGAAATTTCCAGCCATTACTTATTAGCTTGAAAATAAAATCGAAAAGCCCAAGCCCATTAACTGAACCTTAGGTTTCACTCCTCAGTCCTCAAATCTCCCCCTCCCTCACAAGCAGCTAGCCGCCGCACATCTCCCCATGCACGCTGCCAGCCGTCTCACATCTCCCACTACACGTCACCAGCCACCGCACATCTCCCCCTACGCGCCGCCTTCTCCCCTTCACCCTCCTGCCGGCACCACCGGTGGACCCTCCTACTCTAAGGCGCGCCGCCGCCATCCCACTTCTCCCGCCATGGCCCGTGCGCCGTCGTCGACCCCCTCCTCCCGTCATGTGGCGACGCTGACGGTTGGCCCCTCCCTCTCCCTCTCCCTGTTGCGTGCCACCGGTGGCCCCTCTCTCTCTTGTTGTGCACTGCCGGTGGCCCCTCTCTCTTGGTCGCCAAAATGCCACTAATCAGCCGACTAGTCGGACAATCGGATTTCTGATCATTTTGGTCACATCAAAGCACCTAGTTGGAGCCAGGAAAACAACTAGGCTGATTAATCGCGATTAATCAGACGATTTGTAAACACTGGTCTGACTTGACGACACCATAACAACTATGGATATTGTTAGACAACTGTCATTTAGCAGTTTCTAGATGTGTGTAGAAGGGGCATTAGGAGATTTCTATTAGCAATTCTGTTACATTTCTTGTCAGCTACTCAATCTCCTAATGCCTATAAATATGTACTGATTCTAATCAATCAATGCAATCAACAGTTTACCTCATTCTATCATGGTATCAGAAGTCCAGTTTTCTCTTCCGCATCTCTTCTAGTGCACACCTCCTCTCCTGGTGCTGCTGCTCCTCCATGGCGATCCTGTCAGACATTGCAGACGATCTCCCAACTGCTCATGACATTGTCAGTGATGCGCCCACTGATGATCCTCAGCATGCGGCTTCTCTCGAGCGCAATGCTGCTCTCGCTCGTGTCCAGGACGCCGAGCGCGAGGCCGCCATCGCTCAGCAGGAGCGTGATGTTTCTGATGCCCGTTTTTGAGCTGCTCTTGATCGTGCTGCTCGTGAGCGAGCACCACTCACCCCTGCTCTGGACACCGACGTCCCCACCATCAACGCCGATGATTCCTCCCTCCCCGACACTCTTCTACACCATGAGGCAGCGGCGCTACTCAATCTGCATGCACAAGCAGTTGTTGTGGACAACATTCGCACCCTCGTGCCGCTCGTCCTCGACCTCAACTCTGCCTTCTTCGCGAGGTGGCGTGAGTCATTTCTTCTCACCGTCGACAAGTTTTCTCTCTAGGGACATGTTCTCTCCAACGCTACTTCTCATCAATCTCTTGATTGGACTCACATGGACTGCATCGTTCGGACCTGGCTTCTCAGCACCATCTCCGACAACCTTGCAGATGCCATCTCCGAGCGCGACGCCACTGCTCGAGCCACCTGGCTCGCCATTGAGTCCCAATTTCTCGGAAATCGCACCACGCGTGCGCTCTTCACCGACCAAGAGTTCCGATCATTTGCTCAAGGTGACCTCTTGGTCTCTAAGTACTGCCGGAGGTACAAGCACATGGCGTAGGACTTGCGCAACCTTGGCGAACCTATCTCCGACCGAATGCTCGTCCTCAACATCATTCAAGGTATGAACGAGCATTTCACCCCTCTTGGTCTTCATCTTCACCGCAGCAACCCGCTCCCCACCTTCCTCTAGGTGCAAGATGATCTCCAGCTCGAGGAACTCACCATGGCCAAGACATCTCCCGTTGTGGCTCTTGCTGCAGCTTATGGTCCTGGCAAGGTCATCTCTGCCCCCTCTACTCCGCCTCTACCAAAGACCTAGCAGAGTAGCCTGCGGGATCTGGCTATAAGAAGCATGGAAAACGTGGAGGCAAGCGTGGAGGCGGTGGGAGTGGTAGTGGTGGAGGTACCGGCGGCGGAAGTGGTAGCAACAGGGGTGGCCTTTTCCCTCTGGATTGGCCAACCCTAATACTCCTAGAGGTTTTTCTGCTGGGCCACGACCAACTAGTCCGGGTCCATCTAGATGTGGCCTAGACCACGGACACCGATGGCTCCTGGGTCGGTTTCTCCTAGGCCTACACACCCTCATGCTTTTGTGGCTGGGCCTTAGGGTCACTGGGCTAGATAGTGGGGGATTTCTCCTCACAATTTTGGTCTAACAAGCTGGAATCAGCAAAGTCTTGCCTCCAATTTTCAAACTATGGCTCTTCAACAACCCAAATGGTTTTACACCGGTGCTACTCACAACATGCCATCGGATGCTGGTATACTCACTTCTACCTCCTCTTCATCTTTTCCACCACATATTGTTGGGAGCATACATTTATTGCCCGTCACCACAACTGGCACTTTTCATTTACCTTTTGATCTTTGTCACCTCTGACAATAATTTTTCTGTGGAGTTTGACCCTTTTGGTTGTTTTGTGATGGCTCTACCATCTCGGAGAGAGATCGTCAGGTGTGATAGCTCTAGACCTCTTTATCCGTTGAAGCTCACAGCCTCCACATTCCATGCAGCCACTTCTTCCATTTGGCATCAGCATCTTGATCATCCTGGACCTGAAGCCCTTTCCAAGCTTGCACACTTTGTTGGACATTCTTGTCACAAAAATACCAACACCTTGTGTCATGTTTGTCAACTTAGTCGTCACACTCAACTACCTTTTCACTTGTCTTCATCTCGAGCAATACATAACTTCAAGTTAATACATTGTGATCTTTGAACCTCCCTTGTCATTAGTGTTTTCGGTCACAAGTATTATTTGATCATTCTTGATGATTGCTCACATTATCTTTGGACGTTTCCACTTTGTTTGAAGTCTAAAACTTTCTCCACTCTCCCCAACTTCATTGCTTATGTTCGTACCCAGTTTGGTACCACTATTCAGGGGGTTCAATGTGACAATGGTCGTGAGTTTGATAACTCTACCACCTGCTATTTCTTCGCGTCACATGGCATACATATTCGCATGTCATGTCTCTATAACCTCGCCTCAGAATGGTAAAGTTGAACGCATTATCAGAACTACCAATAATGTTGTTTGCTCCCTACTGTTTCAGGCTAGCATACCTCCCATCTTTTGGGTGGCAGCTCTCAGCGCTGCCACCTATCTTCTTAACATTATTCCTACCAAAACACTGAATTTTTCAACTCATTTCTCCTTATTTAGGACACAGACACAGCCTTCATAAACGCATTTGCATGTATTTGGTTGCAAGTGTTTTCCAAATCTCTCTACCACTGCCATACACAAACTTGCCCCTCGCTCTACCTTTCTTGGCTACTCTCTTCACCACAAGGGTTATCTTTGTCTTGATCGTCTTTCAAATCAAATCATCATTTACCATCATGTGGTTTTTGATAATCCTCTTTTCCTTTCTCTAAGTAGTCCACCTCCTTCGTCGGCCTTTGATTTCTTAGATGATGTTCCTACTCATGTGTCGGATCCTTTTGCTTCACCATTTTTTCCTGCATGACCTGCTAGTGTTCCCACACAGCCACATGCGGCTCCTGGTATTACCCCACAGCCACGTGCGGCTCCTGGTGATACTGCACAGCCATGTGTGGCTCCTAGTGTTACTCCTCAACCAAGTGGGGCTCGCGGCGATCCCGGCATATCAGACACACCAACTGACTTGACTCCAACCCAACTTGGCACGCCTCCTTGGTGTTTTGGTGATGTCTACACTCGGTGTCCTGCAGCTTCAGTACCACTGGCTCTAGTCTCTATGGATCTTCCCATTGGTGCTTTACCCATTACTCCCATGGTCAACCAACATGCTATGGTTACCCGCGAGAAGCTTGGGTTTCGACAGACAGTCCTTCTCGCCGCCACAACATTATCCCCAATCCCGAAGATTTATAGGGTTGCTCTTGCAGATCCTAATTGGCAAGCCGCTATGGATGCTGAGTACTCTACTATGTTATCAAACCACACGTGGGATCTTCTTCCTCGACCACCCCACTCCAATGTGGTCACTGGAAAATGGGTGTTCAAACACAAGTTCAACGCCGATGGATCCTTTGAAAGATACAAGGCACATTGGGTTCTTCGAGGTTTTTCCCAACGACTAGGAGTGGACTTTTCTGAGACATTCAATTCGGTTGTTAAACCAGCTACTGTCCGGACTGTTCTCTCTTTAGCTATCTCCAAATCTTAGCCTATTCATCAGCTTGATGTGGATAATGTTTTTCTCCATGGAACCTTGTCTGAAACTATTTATTGTGCACAACCTTCAGGATTTGAGGATTCTTCTCATCCGGACTATGTGTGCAGACTAAACCGCTCTTTTTATGGTCTTAAGTAGGGACCACACGCTTGGCATAGCCGTTTTGCCTCACATCTTCATCGGCTTGGTTTTGTTGCGGCCAAGACAAACACCTCTCTATTCATCTACCACCGTGGAGCGGACACAGTTTATCTCCTCTTGTATGTTGATGATATTGTGTTGACAGCCTCCTCACTTGCCTTGCTTCACCATACTATTGGGGCTCTTTAGCAAGAATTTCCTTTGAAGGATCTTGGTATTCTTCATAATTTTCTTGGAATGCTGGTTCAACACAAAGATGGAGGTATTTTCTTGTCTCAAAGACAATATATGCTTAACATTCTTGCATGAGCCGGCATGTCTGACTGCAAACCTTGCTCCACACCTGTTGATCTCAATCCTAAGTTTTCCACCGCAGGTGCTCCTGTTTCGGATCTAACTAATTTTCTCAGCATTGCTGGTGCACTTCAATACTTGATATTCACCAGGCCTGATATTTCTTATGGAGTTCAACAAGTTTGTCTTCACATGCATGACCTAGGGAGCCTCATCTTGCTGCTCTCAAGTGCATTCTGCGATATGTTTGTGATACCATGGACATGAGATTATCTTTACGATCTTGTTCCTAGTCTGATCTAGTTGTCTACTCTGATGCGGATTGGGTCGGCTATCCAGATACTCGGAGATCAACCTCTGGCTATGTTGTCTTTTTGGGTGACAATCTGATCTCATGGTCTTCTAAACATTAGATCACCGTCTCCTGTTCTAGTGCCGAGGTAGAATATCGTGGCATTGATTACAAGTCGGCCAACTAATCGCGACTAATCGCGATTAGTCAGCCTTATCGTTTTTTTTCGACCGATCAGGTGGTTCCGTGCGACTAGAACGACTAGAAAGCTGATCGGCCGACTAATCGCGACTAATCACGATTAGTCGGCCAACTAATGATTGGCCGACTAGTTCAGCCCAGAGATTTTTTTGGCCCATAGTTTACAGGAACTGTAGCCCAGCCCAAAAACAGAACAGGAAACCCTAGCAACATATAAAAGCTCTTTCCTTTCAGTTATTCCCTCTTTTCAGAAAACCCTAATAGACACAAGAGGCAGGAGGTCGAACGCTGCACTCAGCCTGCGCCGGCGCCTCTGGCCTCCCTCTAGATGCCATCATCGCCCTCCAGAAGACACTGCCTCCCTCCGGCGGTCCGGCCTCCAGACACCACCGCCTCAGCGCCTCCCTCCAGACGCCACCGCCGCGCTCCACTGCCTCCAGACACCGCACTTCTCCTGTGCTCTATCGGTCCATCCAGGCTCCAGTCTCCACTGCTCCAGGGCCCAAGCACCGCCTCCCTCAGTATCTAGTTGTTGTCCTAGACATATTTTTGTGTGAACTTAGTCATATATATGCATATATGTATCATGTGTTGTCCTAGACGACTATTGTTATCGACTAGCAACTAGACAACGACTAATCTACGATTAGTTACGCTTAGTCGTGACTAATCGATTAGTCAGTGCCCCTACGACTAGTGTCGACTAGACGATCTGAAATCATTGTACCATGGTATTGCCAATGTCGTTGCAGAGGACACCTGGATACGCCAACTATTGTCCGAGCTCCACACTCCGTTGCACAAAACTACCCTGGTATAGTAACAACGTCAATGCCATCTACATGACATCCAATCCTGTTCAGCATCTTCTTCATGTCCCCACGACATCTCAGTTCGCCGACATTTTCACCAAAGGATTGCCTACATCCATCTTCTTGGAGTTTCGGTCCAGTCTCAACATTCGGTCTGCTGACGTTATGACTACAGGGGAGTGTTAGACAATTGTCATTTAGCTATTTCTGGATGTGTGTAGAAGGGACATAAGGATATTTCTGTTAGCAATTCTGTTACATTTCTTGTCAGCTACTCAATCTCCCAATGCCTATAAATATGTACTGATTCTGATCTCTATCAGATATGATATGACCCCCCCCCCCCCCCCCCCCCACACACACACACACAAAACATGTTCTTTTCCATCAATTGGTAAACAGAACTGTACCATAAAACACTGTCCACATGGAGCAAATATGCTAGAAAATCAACAGCAGCAGAGCAAGCCCCATAAACAAGTAAACAACAAAACTAAATGCCTGAACTTCACAATAAAGCATGTTAACAATAGCACTCATCAGGAGAAAAACTTGAACTGGACTGCATAATAATTCAAATAATGATATTGGAAAAATATGCAGCCAAACTTAATTAAAATATAGTTGCTATGAAAAAAGTAAATAGAATAATATTTTAACCTGTAGTGATTGAATTGTTAAATCACGTTCATGTATCTTTATTTTCTGCTCCTGTTCAACTTCTAAAAGACGAGAAATCTGGTCCCTTAGCTGGTCGTTCTGTTCTTTCTCAATCGAGTATTTGTCAGAGAGCATTAAATTTTCAGACTGCAACAAGACAATTAAAATATCAATTGTAAAGTAAAAGATGTCAATAAGGAGACATTTAAATTTTCAGCAAGCACTACATTTTGAGACTGCAATATATAACATAAGTAAAAGTAAACGGCCAATTGCCTTATATTTGTCTCCAATCATCTTTGGTCATTAGTTTTATAACGATATCTTAGTAAAATTTATTGAATATATAATGAGCAGTGTTCTTAAGGCGGTAAGGCGAGGCACGGCGACCTACCCCCCTTCCAATCGCCTAGGCGAGTTAGGCGTGCGGCGAGGCGACGCCATACCGCTAACTATTGTCCCATACAATGTAACTGATTGTGTAGACTGGTTGTGTGCACGTTGCAGTTCACTGGCTGTGTTGACTGGTTGTGTGCATGTTGCAGTTCATTGACTGTGTAGACTGACTGTGTAGACTAGCTGTGTGCACGTTGTTGGCTGTGTAGAAAGGAGCAGCACTTACAGGCTTACAGCAAGTCATCTCTCTTCTCTCTCGGCCTCTCTTCTCGCCTTCTCTCTCCTGTTGCATGCTGCCGAGCAGATCTACCATCGGCCGCCGGCGCCAATGAGCAGATCTACCACTGCCGCCGAAGAGGTTCGATCTCCGGTCCACCAACCGGCCACCGCCTCTTTTCCCCCTCTTCTCTCTCTGCCTCTCTCTTGTGCCAGTTGTGCGTTTTCCCTCCACACGCCATGTTGCCAACTTTTTCCTTCCCGCGTGCCAGCCGCCCGACAGCCCGGTGCTCGCCCCGGGGACGCTGGGCGTCCAGCCGACGCCATATCACACCTAGGCGGACGCCCAGTGCCTGAGGCAGACGCCATACGCCCCTCCACAAAGGCGAGGTAGACACCTAGCCCCAAATCCCACCCAGACGCCTAGGCGACGCCTTGAGAACCATGATAATGAGTTAACTAGTTTCAGGAAAAATCCATTGATACCACTTTCATGTGTCAAATTTGGCTCAAACATCTATTTGGAAAATCCAAGAAGTACTATCCAAAATCCAAATGCCAGATAAAAAGGGATATTTAGTTAGTTTAATTTAGAAAATTAGTATAAATGGCAGATATATTAAAGAATGCAACCTTCAGGTCAGCTTGAAGTGTAGAAGAAACTCTCCAGGTCTTCTGCACTTCATTAAAGAGTAGTGTGCATTGGTCGTTAGCCTCTTTAAGAGAAAGTTTTAACCCAAAAACTTCTTGGTACAAATCTAAAACCTCCTTCTCTTTGTCATGCAATTCTTTACGTGAATCATTTGCCTACCCAAATAAAAAACAGAAACATGGTTACTTAAATGCTCTAAGATGTGAAGGAAGCAAATACAATCCAGACCATACCACATCTCTCCATTTCTTGATTGTATCACGATTTCCAAGGCTCAGCTCAGCATTTTTTGCTCTGGCAGAAAAGCTGAGCGAGGACAAGGTTCTAGACAAATTTGATGCACTTGGACTTATGTGCACGATCAACAAGATCTTTGAGCTACTTCCTGCAACCCACAATGAAATGTCAAACCAATACAATGCTGGAGATGCAAGCTTACTTATATTACCTCAATTTCATTATATAGGGCCCCATTTACCCTTCATCTCTTTCCAATGTATAAAGGTTAGAACTTACAAGTTACAAGGTCCCTATGAATTTTTATGGCCATAGGTAGTAGGTATTGTAGCATAAACAGTACCACATACTGTAGGCTGTAGCAATAGGATTAGGAAGAGTTTACCTTCCACAATCAGTGTTAGAAAATCGGTGATCGATAGCTGATCGGTCAACCGCCGAGTAGGAATTAATTGGTTAATCGGAAGATTAACTAAATTAATCGGTCGACAATTAATCAGTCAACTAAATAGTAAAATAATATATTATTTATATGTTTAAGAGAAATATTGCAAGCCCTTGGCATTGGCTGTCTTATCTCTCCGGTTCTCTCTCATGTCTTTTTCTTTTTTCACCTGGAAGCTAGCTACTGTATTGACAGTCAATGTACATATGCATATACTTTGTCTGTGTGTTGGAAAGATCAAATCTATGGCCCACATGTCATGAGAGATAAGCAATAAGTCTGAGGTGAGTGGATAGGATAGAGTGGCACGCCTTTTTGCATTGCCTTTATCTTTTCTCCTATCTGACTTCTCTTTTGTGTCGCTCTATCCTTCCCCTCTCCGCCTTCTATCCTTTTCTTGATGGAAGAAATCAGCTCGAGCAGAATCAGCAGATCCAGCAGCGCACTAGGCCAGTGCAGATCCAGCAACAGAGTTGAGGGGCTTACATAGCATACATGAACCAAGCATACATCATCCAACATGTTAGCTCCAACTATGTGAGTGTAATTAGTGCATCCTCCAATTTTGTTGATCCACTATTCTGCACTTATGAATTTAAGCATAATGAATTATTTTCGAAAATTTAGTGAGTCTGATAAAACCTACATCTTTTGAGAATTACTTAAGTAAAGCTTGATATAACACTGTGAAACAAAAAATGAGATATGTTCAACTGACTGGTAGTCTGGTACATTTATTTCAAGCTATTAAATATTTTGAATCTATGTTTCATTGAAAACTATTAGTTTCTACTCATTGCATAAAGTATTGATATTATATAAGACGATTGGTTATTTTCGTTTATAGAATCTCTCCTTTCTTCAGTTTGAAATGTTCTGTTATTGCTTACAGAGGGTACAGTTCTAGCATGGGGGTGTACAAGTGCACCAAAAGGACGAGTCTGTAAGCTATAATTAACCAGTAACATGAATACACAACAAATGCAGCAATACAAAATGATAGAGTACAGTGTGTGTGCTTTGTTGGGGGTGGGGAGTTACCAAGAGAGTCAGCTAAGATTTGTGTGATTTTTGAATTCCCAGATAGAACAGGTTCCTTCTTTGCACTTAATGAGGCCAAAGCATCACCCAACCTATGCATAAAAAATCAAAGAACAAATTTATATATAATTAAACAGACAAACAGAAATGCATTCAATGCCTAAAAATGTACACCATTTATTTAAAGGTCCTATCTCCTATGACAAAGAACAAACCACTGAAAATCAAATCACCAACGAGGTAATAATTGTAAAAAAAATAGGTGTGATTGCAAGTCAAACTTCTTACGCAGAAAGTGACTTTGAGACATGCAAGAAATCTGTTACATCATCTCTATTGGCATCTTCTTCAAGGAGACATTCACCAGCTGGCAAATCGACTAGAGAAAGCTTGCTGTACAGGTGTTCTCCTGTTACATAATTTCTATAGTGTATATGGATAGTAATGATCCTGAAAAAGGAGAAAGAGGATTAGTATATCTAAGGGAAAACTTGTGGTAGGAATCCAGACTAAAAAAATAATGCAGACACCAGACGATGGCTTGGGAAAAGTATATTGTGCAAAAAAAATCTAATGAAATGATAGTTGATATGCAAAACAGTAAGGGAGTAGTAAATGTTTCACGCACAGGTGAGATACCGTGGCCTTCAGTGAATGCACAGATCGATTTTGAAGTGCAGTCTTTAAGGACCCAGAAAATTCTAAGGGATTTTCAACCTTCTCCTGCACAAGTTCCACGAAGGATTCTTGCACACCCATGCGAACTTTTGGGACAGTGCTTCTAGATTCTGAGAGCAAATCCCAAACCTGAAACGGAAAGGGCATATAGGCTAAGTATACTGCAAAAATCAACTTAACACACATAATTTACTAGGTGGCTTGAACTGACAGCAGTATCAGCACCTGATCATTGTAGAGCTCACAAGCAGTAAAATAGAAATTAAAATGTGAGGTGGAAGTAGTATCTGAGTTTGAAAGATCAAACAACTCCTCAAAGCTGCGCAGAAATAAACCACGATCATGGCTAGATCCTTCCTGGTAAGCACATGAAAAAAATTAGCAAAAGAGTGGTGTGTGTATCATGTATATATTTAAACAAATGTCAACCAAGAATATAGCAACTATCAAGCATGTAATATACTAGAAGTACATAATAAGTAAATAACGGTGATAATTATTGTCCTACAGGGTCCTACTCAACCAAATTGAGCTCAGATAAAATTTTGATACAATATGACGGTGAGATTGTCATGGGCCAGGGCCACCAGGCCCAAGATTATCGGCACAAGTGATGCTAGCCACTGCGTTCCCAGTACTACGTCGTAGTCGACCAAGGGCAGTACGTAGAAGCCTGCCTAGAAAGCTTTGTCGCCAAACTTGGAAACAGTGTCGTGGTACACACCTGGGCATGGCTTGCGCTCACTGGTGGCTTGCATCTGGCCATGAGGGAGTAGATGTAGGTTGGTACGGTCAGCTGCCTTCTCGGAGATGATATTGTGGGTGGTGCCAGAGTCAAGGAGGGCAAGCAAGGAGGCGCCACCTAGCCAAAGGGGAACTTGCATCGTCTCACTTGTATGGACACATGCGATGACGTGCAAGGAAATATGTGGGTCAGCCTCCTGCTGCTCAACCGGCTCGGTGACGTCGTCGTCATCAAAGGTGAGCTCGAGGAAGAAGAGACGTTGGCAGACCCGATTATGGTCGGGGCCAAATTCTTCATCGCAATTGCAGCAGAGTCTGAGGCGATGGTGTTCCTCCATCTCCGACTGGGACAATTGTTTGACCAGTCGGCTCTCCACCGTGACCGATGTTGTCGTAGAGGTCAGTGGTGAGGGTGCCGGTAGTGTCAGTCAGGCTGGCGGCGTGGGCAGGATGGTGGCGACGTTCCCTTCCACGGTGACCTAGAGAGCCCGAATTGACTTGGCCAAGTTGTACCTGAGGGCCGTGAGATCAGCTCGAGTAGAAGTCAACATGGAGGACAACTACGAAATTGTCGGTGATGCTAATGAAGATGGTGTGGTGGAAGAAGTCGAGGATCTTCTGGAATCTGATACCAAGTTGTCAAGGGCGTCGACAATTAGGGTAGGAGGCCCTTGACTGTGTAGATCGTAACGGTAGGATAGGTTGGTGTAGGGTTGATCCCTTTGCCCAACTATGTTGTATGTTGGAGAACGGAGAAGACTTCAAAGAACGAGGGAGATTTCAGAGAATTAGAGTAAAGACTATAAATTGATCTTTATTTCTTGCTTTCCTAATTACGGACTATGGACCTCTTTATATATGTTATGTGTAGATTAGTTAGAGATAAGATTGAATCAGTTAGATAAAGATAATAATTAGTAGATTAGATTGTTATTAGGAGATAAGGATAGCAGATTAGATTGTATTAGGATTATAAATACCCCATAAGGGTCATGGAATAAATGAAGCACAAGGAATTATTTAGTTCCTCTCCTACTCCTACCAATATAGGGCAGAGGTCCCCTTTTATTTCTTAATCCTACTCCAACTACAATTGGAATAGTAAACTAACCTAACTCCAGATTACCTAAACTAATACGATTGCAAGCCTAACTAATTATGGGTTTTGAGCTGCCTAGTGAACAGTACTGTGTGGTACTGTACCCGTGATTGGGCCTAGCAACCCAGGCCCAGTCCGCTTGCACCTGACAATTGACCCTTGGGCCTGGCCCTGGCCTAAACAGAGATACTGAAGGGGTAGGTGTCAATCTTATCACAAAGTACTTTGAAAACTTCAGTATTACCCACGCAAGCTCAATAAAACACAAATTACCTGCTACAAGTATATAAGAGTGCTCTTTTCAGAAACTCCATAGCAACCTTTATGCACAAGAAATTAACAGACCATTGCAATGGCTTTCAATTACATAGTTACACAATTATGTGTCTTCAATGACATGACATGGGTTACATAATTGAATGTATAATAGTATATAGTGTGTTGAATTGTTCATAAACACATGTTATAGGGCATGCTTTAACTTATTACAATTTGTCAGAGGCAAATGGTGTCAGGATTTGTAATGCATGTTCTTTCAAGGAAAATGTCAAGCCAGGTTCCATTTCAGAGTTCACTGTTGTGCAGCCTTTTCTGAACCGTGGAGGTAGGCAGCATAATATTTCTCATAGCTATCTAGTAAGAGGTTATTATCATAATTATTATTAAATTAAATTAAAAGAAACAATTCACACATAGACACATAGTGCATCCAAAAATCATGGAACACAGACAATGCCAAATGGAACCTATGTGTAAATGACAACATGCAGGTTCAAGGAAAATAACTATAATATAAACCATTAGAATAGATTATAACCAGTGTGTGTGTTTTTCCAGAGCGGCTTTGACCATAAGCAAATATGGAGACACTGTAACCATCCAAGGCAGATTGCACAAGTGGTTGAACATCATGGAAAAGATCACCTGGAAGCATTTAGATAATGGAATCACCAAAAGGACAAAAGAATACGACAAGAGGCAGTATCATCTAGGGTTTGCACACATCCTAATTCCTACATAGTAATATTTCCAGGGGAGCGCACAAGAACAACATCAATCTTACCTTGCCCAATGTGGGGTCCATATACCCTGTCAAACTCATAATCTTTCTTAGGGTTGGTTAAAGATTCGTCTCCAGTGTTTACACGGATAGTAAAGTCATCTGGAAACTCTACAATCGAGGAACCCTCATCTTCAAATAGTGGTCTGCTACGGCAAAATACTTTGACATTGCCTGAAATATGCTAATAATTATTACCAATGCTTCAAGACTCTGTAAAAGATGATGTTTCAGACAGGCATTTAAAAATATAGTAGAGTACCTTTCAAGGTCAACAAGTCATTGAAAATCCTTTTCTTCTCATGAATCAAAGGAGTGATTCTAGCTTCAGTTTCAAGTGCAGCTTGATCTATAGCAGTCAAATGTATAATCTTAGAAGATAATGGAAAATATCACCACTACTGAGCAACTTGTAGGATCAACCACGAACATCCCAAAAAATAGTTTATCTTTTCTCTTTTAAGAAAAAGGACATTTCAGTGAGCAAATGAAAACATCTGCCCTGTGCTTTCTATATTTCTCATGACTTTATACAATATCTGCTTGAAAAAACAATATGGTCTCAGAACATAAGATGGTCCAAGAAAACTAATTTTGTGTTTGTTAAAGTGCATGCTTTTTATAATGTGAAAAGTATCTTTATTACAATAAAAAGAAATGGATAGCTCATATAAGTAGTCTAATTTTCTAGTTGGGCATATTAAGTTGTTAATGTAACCTGAATTAATTCATTCTCATGATTGGAATACTGGTTGAAACCGATGTTGACAGTGGCAAGCCGGCCAAAATTCAAATTCAAAATTTTGAACCGAACGGTTACCGAGCAGTTCAGCTTGGTTACCAGTCCAAACCAAGCGGTAACCACTGGTTACCGAGCAGTTTGTCATCAATAACCGATTGGATAGCCACGGTAACCAACCGGTTTGCGTCAAAACTGATCAGTTTTTAAAAAATGCAGAAAAAATCATAGAAAATACAGAAAAAATCTAAAAATATGGGGAAATCTAGAAAATGTAGAAGTGAAAAGAAAATTTATGATACAATGACAAAAATATTGGTATGACATTTGTTTTTGGTTGAATTAAATGGTAGAGCATCACAAATTTAATAATGCCAATTTTTGTGAAAAACAAAAACTAATAGTGATTGCCTATTTGGCTGGGTCAAAAAAATTCGTTCTATTTTTACCGATTTTGTTCTGCTCCAAACCTATTACAAATTTGAATATTTTTTAAAATAAATTCACTGAAAAATCATCATAAACCACCTAGTATTTATACAGTTTTTTCAGAATTTTCAAAAAATTGAATTTCAAACCGAACCAGATGGTCTACCACTACTGGTCCGGAGCAAACGAGAAGTAGTGAAAACCCTGGTTGAAACTTTAAATAAGCAGAGTAAAATATGAAAAGCAACAATCCAATGTGCTTAAGGTAGGTAAAAACAACAATACCCCTACTCTATTGTGAAAGTCTAGTTGTCAACCCTCAATTACAAGCTATGAAGCTTGGATACGGTTGAAAAGCTGCATATCGGTATCCGATACACATCCAAATACGGATATGTATCAGCTATAGCCGAATACGTATCGGATACATATCATGTGATTTTCATTTTTCTAGATAAATAAAATTATTCCGATATGTATCACGGACGTCCGGATATGCGAAACATAGAAGATTTATCCTCGCGCGTGACCCCGTCACCCTAACCCAGCCCACTCTCGCGCAGACTCCACTACTCCAAACATGTTGCCGCATCACATCTCGCCACCGACTGTCACCGCGCCGCTGACCGCCACTGACCTCCACCATGTTGTCTCCAGCGCGCAAATCTCTTTGCTTCATCTGCTCGTCGTGCCTTGGGGTCGCCGTCGGCCGACACATCATCCACCTCCCAGAGCAGATCCACTACATCGATGCAAGGGCGCATCTTCCATCTTCATCCTCCATCGGAGCAAAGCAGGTCCCTTCTCTTCTCTTCTTCCCGTTTTTCTTTAAAATTTGGTTTGTTGTGTTTCGCTATCGCTAGCTAAGTGGTTGAGTACTTGTTTGTGACTTTGTGCTTTTGTTGTGTGACTTTGTGCATTTTCTGTTTGACTTTGTGCATCTATTGTGTGACTTTGTGCTTTTGTTGTGTGACTTTGTGCTTTTGTTGTGTGACTTTGTGCTTTTGTTGTGTGACTTTGTGCAATTACTTTGTGAATGTTGTTATTTTTATATGTATTACTATATAATATATATGTGTGTGTGTATCACTGTATCCCTGTTTTTTGGAAAATACTGTATCGAAGTATCGCCGTATCGCATATTCGTATCCACGTATCTAGGCTACCTAGATTATGAATAAAAAACAAAATGTTGATAAGGTCCACATATCATCCTTTATGCACGTCTTCTTTCGCATCCATGTTCTTCCCCTCCTTCAACCTCTCTATTTCCCACCCTATAGGCTTCCCAACAGCCATGGCCCATGAGTTCCATTAAAGATGCACTCTTTGTCCCAGTCAAGGTCAGCCTAGTTTACCAAAGAAGGAAAGAGTCTATGGCTGCTACAACTCCAAATTAGGACAGTCAGGGAAAGTGACTAGGATTCAGTCTGGTCTATAGCAAGGATTTGATGCAGGATCTGCCACAATAGAATATAAATAGAAGTAATCTTTAGCAGGAGTCAGACTATAATAGGAGCAGGACTGTAGGAGTCAGTTAGACTTTAGCAGGAAGGTTAAGTCTTTAGCAAGAAAGTAATAGATTATGTCTGTTATATTGCTATCTATTAGCAAGAGTATTGGATTAGGACTCTCTTTGTAAAGGCATATATGTGTGTGTGTGTGTGAGTGTGTCCTATGCAGAAAAAATAAAGCAAGCAGAAGTTCAATCTAAATACCTCAACCTTTTTCTCTGTTATCTCCCCCCCCCCCCTTCCTGCTGCAGGAACAGATCCATCACAGAGCCTCCTGCGTCAAAACCTCTCTGGCCAAGGCCTCCTATCACGCATCGCTATCCCATAAGATCCCAACCATCCACTCATAACAGTCCCTTAGTATATCTCTCATTCCAAGGTGCACCACTATAGTCACCCTCATGTGGTCCTACACCAATGACCCAAAGCCCAAAGGTATACCACCGTTGTCCTTGATGATCACTCCTGCCAAAGCCCCCTGATTCGCACCTCCACCAACCAAAGATCTGATGCACGGCTGGCGAAGAAGGGAAGCTCCTCCCAATTGTTTAGCCTTAGTGTGTGAGTTGAGGGATATGGAAGGGAGAGACAGAAAACAACCGGTTACCAGAATAACAGTATAGGCTTGCCAGGGACAAGCTCCATCATGCTCACCTTGAACCTAGTAGTAGCTGCCTGGTTGGTTGTGTCTTGTCAATGCAGGGCACTTCTACTACTATTATTGTTATGACAAATTTTGTGACTGGATTGCCGTGTCGGCAAAAAAACAGCTCGTGTGACAAAACAGCCATCATATCTACACATGTCTACTAAAAACCAAGATGGAATGAACTCCAGGGGTAATTACCTGGGATCAATAATGGTAGGGTTCAAACACCCCATCTAGCAGTCAGGGGTTGAAAGCCAGACTGTCATTAAATAAACGTATTCACTAAATGTATGCCATATTCATCATAATATTTGAATATATGACAAAAGAAACATATAAGACTGGACAATCACTACGACAAAAACATGCTGAGATGTGCTTATCATTTATCAACAAAATTTTTCTGGAAGAATACATCATATTCAAATAGTTTTCAAAAAAGCATGTCATCACCCAAGAAAAAATGCTGAGAAGATTAATAAAACCAAGGCCCAGGGGAAGCATAAATGAAGCCCTCAATGAAAAATGAAAATGAGTGTAATACTTAAGTTACTGAAAGCCATGAAGAAGAGATATTGAAGTATTGAACATACCTAATTTTCGAGTTCTATCAGCAAGAAATCCAAGATACCGAGTGACACGGCCCAGTTTTGCATTAGAATACTCAAGAAGATCACTAGCTTCTTGTCTAAGTTCCAAGCAGTCCTCTCTGGCAAGCTACAAGTTCAGTTTTCTCGTAAATGACTAGATGCCAGCCCAAATAGAAAAAAAAACATGAATTGAGATATTAAATAGTAAATAAGAATGTATAACAAATCAGTGTTAATGTGATATGATCCTCAATCCATCATAGTCCTGACATTAATTAAACTGAACCGAACAAAATCTACTCCAGTTTGTAAGGATAGTTCCCCCCCATATTAAGGAATTTTTGCTCGTATGCCCCATAGCAAACAGGCCTAGGGATTAGGGAATGTATGTTATGGACCCATAAGGGGCAAAATAGTAAATGCCACCAACTTATATGTGAAATACGAGCAAATCTCTCACATACTAACCATACTAAAGGATTGTCTTAATAGTTTAATATTTCAAAATTGCAACAGTATACCCTGGTCATGTATTACTGGACCTCTTACACTCCATCTCTAGTGATCAAGTAACTAAATCACTTCTAATGCCACACGACCACAGTATTAGTCCAAATCATCTAACTCAGTGAGCTCATACCGATTCATGAATCTGTAACCCCAAAAAAATGTAGCAATATATTTTTCGCTCAACCAATGTGAAATACCTCATCATTGGCAGCACCACATGGCCCATTCCCCCACCACCCAGAGCGTCAAAGCCAGCTTATCCGGTTATCCCCCGTACCCCTCTCCTAGGCCCCAACAAAATCAAGATAAAACCCGACAATACAGTCACCGCCAAATCCAGAGTGCAGACCAAAACGAGCACCTGCACGCTGTCAGCAAGCTGGTCGAGACGGTCGGCGACGGGCACCGCCCCACTGGCGCGGGGCGGCCCGTCGGAGGGTCGGAACACCATGGCGGTAGGCGGCGCCCTAGGCATGGTGGTGGGTGTATCCAGCGGCATCGCGATAGCCGCCCCCGCCACCGGCTGTGGCGGTTCGAACCCGGGGACGTCCCAGGCCCAGCGGCCGCGGGTGTCCGCCATTGGCGTCGCCTTGGCCGGAAACCCTAGATCGAGAGAGGGTAACGGAGGCGGGGACGGCAGCGGCGGTGGCGGTGGCGGCCGAGATTTGGAGAGGGGGGAGGGGAGGGGAGGGGGAGGGGAGGTGGTGGTGCTTGTGGTGGTGGACGACGGAGAAGCGGCTACTCTATCTACGCGACAGGGGGCAGAGAGGACAGGCCAGAAATTTTTCCGCTTTCGCATTTCGTTTTGCTCGTCTTGTACTCTTGTTCCTGAGTGCGGTTTGAAACCGGTGGGCCCATGTGGGGTGGGGGCAAGGAAGTAATTGGATAATTGCTGGGTGTACCCGCCGAAAAACGGAAGGGTGTTTATGGAACTTTGACCTGCCTGCATTAATAGTTTAATACTGAAAAACTCATGATGGAGTAAATAAAAGGGAAAATTACTCACATGCCATTATAATTTTCAGAAATTGCCTACATGCCACTGTCAGTGACTATGGCGGTCCCCATCTGTCAGTGACACACCAATGGTATATTGGCAAACCGTGAAAATTATAATGGCACTGAAAAAATTAACCCTAAATAAAAAGTAGTTTAATTTTAAATTTTGAGGGGAAATGTGCCTGACGAAATCAAATTTTTCAAAATAATAAGCCTTTTTGTTTCAAGGGTATTCTAACGAGTATATATTTTCAAGACACACGGATTCCGTAGAAAATTTATGGGTTGTTTGGTTGTTAGCCACTATTTATTAACAAAAGTTACCACACTTGTTTAGCAATGTGTTTATGCTAACGTTATGGTAAAAATTAAAAAACAATAAACATCTTGAACTTGAAGCAAAAAACTAGAATTGATTATCTGGGATTCTCATTTATCTTGGTTCGAGTTATAAGCAATAAAATCTAGATGAAATATGAAGAGACAATCTAGATGAAATACTAACACGACAGAAAAACATACATAAAGAATCTTGCAAAAAGTCCACATTCAAGCAGCATGGCAAGAAAGTAAAGAAACCCCATGTAAAAAAAAAGTGAATTTGGAAAAAGAAAAGAAATAACACCCCTATGGTCCTCAAGACCTCAACAGCTACAAATAGCCATCATAATTATGATCATGAAGCAACAAATATATTTATGCTAGCGAAAGAAAACGCAAATCACAACAAAATAAACAAATACAATTAAGCAATGCAGTAATGCAACAAATCTAGGTGTCGGCAAAGTAAAGAAGACAGAATACATAGTATAAAATCATGGGAAACATTTTAGTGTGGCTCTGTATCATCTCTGCAGTAGATACTAGTAAGTTAGCCACTAGTGACAAAATTTTTGCACTAAAACAATTGAAAAACACCATTTTAGAAGTGGCTTGGATATTTTTCTCCACGTGACAAAAGAACACGAAAACGTGCTCTCGCACTTGGGTCAGTTCGACGATCCAAAAGTGCATAGATACTTAGGGACAAGCATAAGCATAACGTAGCACCGACGCCGCGTTTCGACTACCCTTAGTTGTGATAAGGGGGTGGAGTCGCCAGGCAACCAGATTACACAAAATAATCCAATTAGCCGAAAGAGATAGATTAAACAGAATAAAATCAACAAACCAGTCGGAGCCCGCTTGGTTCGAAATCTAGTGCGAAAGGTCACCGAAGAGTACCTTCGGTGTTCGACGCGAAGTACTCCGCCGAAGGATGCTTCGGCGTTCAGACTAATCCGGCCGAAGATAGACTCCGAACGAATCTGGACGCGGTGATCACCTCCGAACAGCGGGGTTCGGCGTGAGATCTCCGATACAGCAAATTACAGAACAGTGACGCGAGGGCCACGCACGAGCGCAACTTCATCCGGTGTGGAGTATGTTCGTGGCGAAGCCTGTTGCGATGAAGTATGCTGACGAAGCCTGTCGTCGGAGTCTGTAGTCTCGCCGAAGGGTGTCCTAGGGACCTCTGAAACCGATCTCTCAACTCCGGATACCTCCGACGAAGTGGCTCCAAACGTGCGATCCTGTAACAGGGATGATGTGAAGTAACAATTCGGTCTGAGGACCGAATTTTGCTAAGTGTTGCACTAGTAGCGAAGGTAGCAATCTATTACGCAGATTAGCGGATACTTCACAGGCGAAGTAACAAAGCGATAACAATCTATTATGTAGATTAACGGATACTTCACAGGCGAAGTAACAAGGATTACCACTGTTCCGTAGTGGCCGACGGAGGGCTTCCAGGCAAACCCACGAAGAGGTGCAGGAAAATAAAAGTAAAGTAAATACGATCAAAGCATGGGCTTTGGTTTGGTTTGAGTTGGGGGGCTCTCCACGCCGGCCATGCCTCTCTATTTATAGGGGGTTAACTCCTAATCTAATCTGCTATTAATCCGGCCAGATAGAGATTGAGACGGTGACGCAAACAACTCTATCTCTACCGAGGTGGGCTTCGACCAGGCCCGTCGAGGCCTGCTCCTTGGGTCGAATCTTCGGCAGCGTGGGCCTCTGAAGGCTTCCGAAGCTTCGGCAGCATGGGTCTTTGAAGGCTTCCTGGGCGAAGCCCATGGGCTGGCTAGAGGCTTTCGGAGCCCATAGCTCAATGGACTTCGGCCCTGTAGGGCTTCGGACAGACCTGGACATGTGTACTTTCGGCCCAAATCACTAAAAATTTATATTTTGACAATCTAGCCATTAATGTCATTTTTTGCTATCAACACATGCCCCCTGCCTTTTAGTGAACTAGTGAACTAAAAGCACAACGAGCTAAAGACGATACTATTCGTATCAGCTTTTCGACACTTTTATGATGTTTGCCACACACTTGGGAAATATCTTTTCAAGTAACTACCATTCAAAGCTCTTCGAAACCGCTCTCCCTGCAGGGATTCTAACACGTATGCGTTGCCGGGAGCGATTTCGGCTACCTTAAAAGAACCTTCCCAACTAGGTGACCATTTACCAAACTTAGGACTCTTCGTGCCTAAGGGTAGAATTGTTTTCCACACTAAATCTCCTATTTGAAACGATTTTGGCCTAACCCTCTTATTATAGGCTTTAGCTACTCTCTTCTTGTCTACTTCTATGGCTTCTAAAGCCCTTAGCCTCTTATCGGTCACTTCCTCCAGATTATCTTTCAGAAGAGCTTCATACTCATTGACCGATAAGTCGTTTTGCCTTAATACCCTTAAGGAGACAAGATCTACCTCTATAGGCAGAACGACATCTTGTCCATATACTAACTCATACGGATTGACCTTAGTGGCACCGTGCTTTGCAATCCTACAAGCCCATAACGCCTCGGAAAGCACTTCATGCCACCTTTTAGGAAACTCTTTAATTTTCTTCTTAATAAGCTTAATCACGGTTTTATTACTAGACTCGGCCTGACCATTGGCCTGAGCATAGTAAGGTGAAGATTTTATCAACTTAATATCATAGTATTCGGCGAAGTCCCTTACTTCTTTAGAGACAAATGAACTACCTTGATCCGTAGTAAGAGTTTGAGGGATGCCGAATCTATGTATGATGTGCTTTAAAATAAAATCACGTACCTCATTGTGAGTCATGTTCTTGAGAGGTACGGCCTCGGTCCATTTGGTGAAGTAATCGGTCGCCATCAACACGAACCGATGCCCCTTTGAGGAAGGAGGGTAGATCTGGCCGATGAAGTCTAAACCCCAACCTCGAAATGGCCATGGCTTGACAATAGGATTGAGCAATGAGGCAGGAGCTAACTGGATGTTGCCAAACTTCTGACATGCCTCACACCCTCTGTAGTACTTGAAACAATCTTCAGTCATAGTCGGCCAATAAAAACCCGCTCTTTTGAGCATCCAACTCATATTTTGGGCCGACTGATGAGTGCCGCAAAGCCCCTCATGGACTTCTCCTTTAGCCACCTGGGACTGCTCCTGGTCTAAACACTTCAATAGCACTCCATCGATGGTTCGGTGATACAATGTGTCGTCTACCAACACGAATTTGAACGCTTATCGCCGAACCTTCTGATCAACCCTTCGGCTAGGGTCTCTCAAATACTGGACGATTAGGACTCTCTAATCACCCTTACAGGTTTCAGAGGGCCTCGCTGGTCCACCTTCTGAAAAAACTTCTAAAATACTGACTTCGGGGTGCCCCCCGAGCCATTCCAGCTCCTGTCGAAGCCTGGCCGGGGTGGCCATTCGGAGTGTGCTGGGCCGAAGCTCTTCGGAGGGTTCGGACTTCGGGGAGCCTTCTCCATTTGGGAGGCTTCGCACTAAGGGCTCCGACGTGCCAGATCCTTTGATCGGTAGAGCACTCCGATCCAGGGACTTCGGCGTGCGGTGGCCTTCGGCGATCCGAGGGGTTCGATACGGAGGGTGCGCCTGCCCAGCATTACTGGCTTCGATAGTGAGACAAAACACCGGCTTCTCCAATACAGAAAATTTCCCTCTCCTGACTTGGTAGCCAGATGCTTGCTGAGCCAAATCATTGGCGACTGAATTGGCTTATCTTGACACGTGAGATATTTTGAAATCATCAAAAGTAGCAACTATGTCTAGACATTTGTCCAAGTAACTATTCAGCAAGCCATTAAAACATTGAGCATTCTTAGCTACTTGTTGTACTACTAATAACGAATCGCCATATGCGTGAACATGTTTAGCGCCTACAGACTCTAGTAGTTCAAGTCCTAGCAACAAAGCTTCATATTCGGCTTGGTTATTAGTGGAAGAAAACTCTAGTCAGGCCGAGGCTTCAAAGCGCATACCACTGGGTGATGTGAGAACCACTCCAATGCCTTGGCCACTCTTGCAAGCCGAACCATCAAAATAGATCTTCCATGGTACTACCTCAACTAGAGCAATAGTATCACTCCAGCTAACATCTATGTGATGATCAACTATAAAGTTGGCTACGACTTGACCTTTCATCGCTCTTAGGGGCTCGTAGGCCAAATCGTACTCAATTAACGTGTAAGCCCATTTTCCGATTCTTCCACTTAGAATCGGCTTCTGTAACATGTGCTTTATAACATCGGTTTGGCAAACGATAACACATGTAGTGGGGAGAAGATAATGGCGTAACTTAGTGCATGCGTAATAAAGTGATAAACACAACCGTTCCACAAATGCGTACCTGGTTTCGGCGTCTAGCAGGTGGCGGCTCAAGAATGTGATGATGTACTCCTTTCCCTCTACCTCCTGGGTTAGCACGGCTCCAATCACGCCACCTTCAGCGGCGATGTATAACCGAAACGGAATCCCAGCTGTTGGCGTAAAAGTTACACCAACAGGTTCTTAGTAGTTAAGAACAAACAAACAAGAGGTTTGTGCTTTTAGGACAAACTTGAGCCTCCGTAAAGGATAACAACTCAAGAGGTCCGAATATATGTGTTTGAACCACTGGTTCTGGATCCTTCTTACAAGGTACAATGGGGGGTATTTATAGGGAGAAAGGTTTAAGGAATAGACCTATTTACCCTTATATTACAAATGACCTTCAGTATTATAAACAAGGTTATACACGGTAAAGTGCTGCAGGGTAGATGGATAAGCAAGGCATCCAATCAGTCACGTCTTCCTGCTTCGAAGCCTCCTCTCTTCCTTCGGAGAATCCTCCGAGACTTCGCATCGTGACACCCTTCGACCGTGCTGACGTATCATCGAGCATTAGTCAGTCATCTTCGGGACCTTCTTAGAGCCTTCGGAGGGTTAACCTTTAAGTCCTGAAAATGAAGTAATTTCCCCCAACAGTAGCCCCTCGAATACGCCTATCTGTAGATAACCTATTTTTTAGAAAGAAGGCAGTATACGAAAGGAACATTTTTAGTTTATGAGGCTTAAAGGGAATGCGAAGATACTATGATTTAGCCCAGAATATTAAGCCCAATATTTCAAAACGTTTGTCTCCGAATTTTGGCATAGTGGGAAAACTCCCTGGAGCAGCATGGCTTCGGAGCATGAGTGTTATAAAAGCGGTTACGGAGTGTCAACGTCGTGCAGGCGGTTACGAAGTGTCTTTCATCGTGCAGGCGGTTACGAAGTGTGAACGTCGTGGGGTACCGTCAATATGACCGTTACGGCGCAAATAGCCGTTACCCTCTGTAAAAAAGAAGTAACGGTCGATTTCTTCAGCGGTTGCACGCCGTTCCAATTACCAGCCCCACCTGTCGGCGACGGAAGCCGAACCTGCAGTGTGAAACTTCTCGAAGAGCAGTATAGGTCGTGCGGTTATAAAAGGGGGAGAAGGGGATTACTGGAAGTTTTTTTACCGCATTCACCGTTCTTGCAATTCACCTTTCCCCTCAACCTTCCGCCCCTTCGAGCACTTGAGCGTAATGGCGAGAACCAGCCACACCACTCCCTTGGCGGCCAACACTCTGGCGCAGCGGCAGGCATGGGCAGCATCAGCAGCCACGACAATGGCGGGGGGTCCGAGCGGTGGTTGGCCCAAGAACCCTCGGGCGCTCCGTCCGCCCTCCAAGAAGAAGATGGCCCAGAGCTTCGTCATTGGTCAGTCAGTGAGCACAGCGGAGTCCATCGAAGAGGCAGTAGACGGGAAGTTGGGAGCCGGAATGAGGACTCGAGTTCCCGGGACAGAGTCGACTCCACGACCTCGGCGCAGAGAAGTGGTAGTCTTCGAGGCGTTCTTCGAAGCTGGCCTGGGGCTACCAGCCGTGGATTTTCTGGCAGAGGTACTAGACCTGTTCCACATTACCCTGCCTCAATTGTCCCCCAACGCAATCGTCCGCCTGGCCGTCTTCGAGTGGGCTCTTCGGGCGGAGGGGTGTGAAGGGCGCTCCGAGATCTTCGCAGCGACCCACGAAGCTATCTGCCAGCCGAAGCCTCAAGATGGGCCCGGAGACTCGAAGGTGACAGTGGCCTTCGGCAGTGTTAATTTTCAGCTACGGCGGGAGCACGCTCTTCATTTCCCTGCGAAGGCCATAAACGATCGATGGTATACAAATTGGATACTTCGGTGGTTTTACGCCGAAGTAGGAGAAGACTCCCCCCTTTCGGGCCCTCTTCAAGAAATCTGGTTCCGGAAGGAAGCGGACATCTCCCCGAACCCTAGCCTGCTCACGACGAGGCTAGGGTTGCTGGCTTCAGTGGCTCGTCGCATGAGCATGCGAGACCTGGCCGAAGAGTTCGTAGGCCTTCGGATCTCACCCCTCGGAGCCAGTTGGCCAATCTCCATCCCGCGAGCCTCGGAGGGGGACCTCCGAAACATAGGTACGTCTTTCTCCTGCGGCATCATTTTATACGAACACATTAATTATACTTATGCTTCTTATACCTTTTTCTTTCCAGCGGCGCCTCTGGCCTTATCCCCGGACGACATAGTCCGGGCTACCGAACGAATTCTCGGAGCCCCTTCGGTGGCCGAGAGACAGAGGAGGCTGGAACTGGTGGGGAGTTGGGAGCGCTCGAACAGGGTGTGGAGAGCCCTTGGCATGGAGCCCCCGCAGCTTCCCGACTTTGCCCTAGCTGGAGCGGCGGCTCGCAAGAGAAAAGCAGCGGCCGAGCCTTCTAAAAAAGCTGGCAAACAGCCTGTTCAGAAGAGGGCAGTGAAGCAGCCTCCTCACTTGACACCCGTTTCATCTTCTTCGTCGCCGGATGATCGGAGCCTGACTCCCGAAGAGACAGAAGACTCCGGAGGTGCTACAGCGAAGGCCTTCGAAGATTACCTTCTGATCGACGAAGACATGGGGGAGGTCCCCACAAACCTCCCCGACAGGGAGGACGTTAATGTAACCCTACTGACTCCTCCTGCGCCTGTCAACGTGCAAGTGGAGTCAACCTCTACCTCCGACTTGCCTGCACCCGAAGGGGTTCCTGCGGAGGTTGTGGCCCCGACGGACGAAACCGAGGTCAGGGCTTCGAGGGATGACTTCGACAACATCCTCCGGATGTACGAAGTCCTGGAGGATCCGGCGATCCTTCCTCAAGCGGCTCTTGGAGGTATTTTCCCAGAGCTCTTTCTTTTTTCATCGGCATTCGCTTGCTATCTGCAGAATATGTTAATTAACCTTGATATTTGAAACAGGTACCTCTTCGGGTATCGAGGCCTCGGTGGTGCCCGACGTCCCTACTTCCTCGGAGACAGTCACCCGAGCGGACCCTCCGGCTCCCCTGGGGGCTCCGAGCCCGGTGGCAGAGAACGTATCCTTCGGAGCGGACGACGTGCTCCCTCGGACGGAATTGGCTCCGGCCGTGGCGACCTCGACTACTGACGGCGCCTCCGACAACGTGGCTCCAGCCGGAGATGTGGCGGCCGAAGGTCAAGATGCTCTTGCCTCTCCCCCTTTTGTGCCGGGGAGGGGTAAGAGTATTTCCAGCTTGGGCCTTCGGGTTGACCAAGCGGCGCCCTCCGTCGGCAACTCAGAGGACGAGGCTGCCGAGGACGACGCCCGGCCTTGTCTTGGCTCCCTCTTCTGGCTCCTTTCTTGGAGCATCGGAGCGGCCTTCGAAGGCTACTGGAGCCCCTGGCTGAGAAAAGCCAGGATATTGCCAATTCGGAGTTGATCTCCGCTTTGAGCGAAGTTAGGGCTTCGAGCCTCAACACGGCCCTCGAAAGGGCTGCCCTTCAGGTATGAAAAAGACACCTCAGTTGCTGTATTTTAATGATCAAAGCTTCTTTAGCACTTACCTTGTTTTCCTTGCAGCAATTCGCCCTTGCTAGAGCGGCAGCGACTTCCAGTGAGGTCGAAATTAACCGACTTAACCGGAAGGTTACAGCCCTTCAAACAGCCCTTGATGAGTCCACCGGGAGGTCTCTCCGGCTGAATGAGGAACTCTTGGAAGAACGGAAGGCCAAGGCCGCGTCTGACGAAGCCTTTGAAGCCCTCCGCTCTCATGCCGAAGAAGCCGAAGCTGAACGAGTGGTTCTCCGTGCGGAGGTCGAGAAGCTTCGCCAGGATGCGGCTGCTTCGAACGGACGTCTGGTGGAACTTCAAGGGGCTCTTAGCCAGGCAATGGCTCAGAAGAGTTCCATGATGCTCCGGGTGGCCGCGTTGGACGCAACGGTTGCAAGCCTGGAAGTAGCAGATAGAAAGAATTCCAGTACTGCTGACCGTACCTTGGAAGCTCTTCAGGGTACGTTAGAGTACTTTGGCACCATGTGCCCTTCGACCTCTGCTGCAACCTTCGAGCCGCTCGACCGGAAGCTGACGAGGATCCAGGTAGCTTCGTCGCTGATGAAGAATTCCGGGGTACGGTACGGAGAGATCTCCGGATAGTGCGCCGGCATCGGGGTTCTTCGCCACCTCGAAACTCTTCGGATTCCCCTCGATTCGGTTGGTGGTTCGTCTCCTGGAGGCTTCGCGGATGATGACCTGCTGCGGCCGTCTTCGGAGGTGGCTTCGGCGTGGGAAGCTTTCCGATCAGTATGGAAGGCGGACCACAAGGTTGCTGCTAAGGCTTGGATCGACGAGGCCCGCCGGCAAAAGCAAGCTCAGGCGAAGCCACCACTCCCGACTTCGCCAGCGCCTTCGGTCCCAGCTCCGCCAACCGACCCGCAGGTCTAGCTGCTTAGGGTTGTTGTGTACCTGTGGTCTTGTAAACTTTGTTTAATTAATGAGAAAGTTATAAATAGTACTTGTCTTGGGTGTTCTTCTCTTTTTTAGGTTCTGTCATGC
>JAAALK010000283.1:80964944-81154009 GCA_019279435.1 Zizania palustris | reverse complement strand
ATCTGGCGCTGCAAGAAGCGCGGGGTCCATCGCCATTGCAGGGGCAGTGTCCCACGCCATTCCTCGAAGAGCCGAGAGAGGGAGCGTAGAGCTCAGGAAGCAGGGTGAATGTTGGCTCGAGTGGCTAGAGCTGGAGCGTATGGGTGAGTGAGAAGGAGGCCGCGCGGTGGATTATATCTAGTCGCAGGACCGATGGTCCCTCTCCCGGTTCGGTTAACGTGTGAACGCAGCGGTTGCGCGGCACCGTATTTAAGACCGGCTAACGCATCGGGGCGCGGCAGCGACCTCCTAGCAGTTCGCCTCCTCGATACCATCTGTGCGTGCATTAACTGCTTCCGGCGGCGCCCGCCCGGTTCCTCGGGGTCAGGGTCCCCCGGTCAACGCATGTTGGCCTCCCATCAGCTTGGTCAAACTCCCTTCGGCATGACGGAGAAAGGGACTCGAGGCGGACCTCAAACTTCCGGCCCATTCGCGCCTCCTTACTCCGAAGCCCCTCCGCGCCGCGGCGGATTCGGCGCCTCAGTACAAGGTATGCACCAATGAGGGCTGTCGGGATTATATTGTGTGCTTCCACCCCCTCTTGATGCAGGGCTACGAGCGAGAAGAAGCGAGGGGCTACTGTTGGGGGAGATAATCCCGGAAGCCGAAGGAGGGCCCTCGGCCAAGGGGCCCGAAGCCTAACGCCGGGGGCTACCTTCTGGAGGCAAGGGGCCGGAGGCCTCCTTCCGGAGGAAAGGTGCCGGAGACCGCCCTCCGGCATGAAGACATCGGAGGCCACCCTCCGGGAGAAGATGCCGGAGGCCGCCCCCCAGCAAGAAGGCGTCGGAGGCTATCCTCCGAAGGAAGATGCCGGAGGCCTCCCTCTAGCAGGAGGACACCGGAGGCCATCCTCCGGGAGCAAGAGATCGGGGGTCCCCCCTCCCTCGACTCGGCGGCGGCGAAGCCGAGGAGAGCGTCAGCAAGAAAAGGACCGGGCGACCGTACGAAGGGGCGGGATCACAATCTTCTGGGCCGTGTCAGGCGGCGCAGGCGGCGCCCGACACGGCTGCCGCGCTGTCAGAGTCGGATCTTCTTGTCTGTACTACGCATCGTCCTTTTTGTCTGTACTACCGACCGGTGTTCGGCCAGGTAGCCGTTGGCGGTCTGGAGGCGCTTGGCCCTCTGGACGGGGCGCCTTATAAATACCCCCCAGCTACAGTTGTATAGACAGGCAGAACAGGGCATTGAATACTCTACTCTCATTTTCCTAAGAAAACCTGCTGGTTCGATCCGTCGTCCCAACATGTGATATGGAAAGAACTTTCCTGCCATCATTTTTTACTATGAGAGTGCATTTGATGGTGCATTTGGTAGAAGAAGTTAAACATGGTGGCCCTGTTCAGTACCGATGGATATACCCCATGGAAAGGTATGAAACTTCATTTAGTTTGCACTGTTGTTGTCAATAAATCATTTTGACAACTTATACATGTTCATAATTGCATATTTGCATATAGGTTTTTTGTTCGGCTAAATGCACTTGTCAAGAATAGAGCTCACCCAGAAGGATCAATTGTTGAAGGATATTGCATGGAGGAATGCTTGGACTTTTGTTCAAGATTTTTAGAAGGAACTACTCGTCTTACTAGGCCATCTACAAATCCTGAATCTTCTCATGAAAAAAGGCTTGTACTTGTTTGATAGTGCTGGTGAATTAATTGGAAAGTGTATTGTGTTCAATGTTGATAAGCATCTTCTTGTTCAGGCACACCGATATGTCTTGCAACATTTCGATGAACTTTAGGATTTACGTAGGTCTGTTGTTATATTTCTCCATGTTTTGGTTATTTTGTAGTAACTTATTGATGACATGACACTTATCCGATTCATGTAGAGAGTTCTTGGAAGAGAAAAGCAAGCTGGGGCCATCAACCAATTTGACACCTTGTTCCATTGAGAAGTTGACCGATAAACACTTTCCTAATTGGTTAGAGAAAAAGGTGTGTACATCTTAAATTGGTGCATTTTATGTACACACCATTAATTAATAGCTGAAATGGATATAATTAAATGCATTTGTACAAACAGGTTATCCTAAGGGATGGAAAAAGCATAACGGCAAAGGTTAGAGCATTGGCTGCTAAACCAAGCAGATATGGTGTGAGATGCAGTGGATTCACTATTAAATGTTTTAGGTTCCACACTATGAGCCGTGAGGTTGCACGCTTGACACAGAATAGTGGTATAGTGAACATCGCACATGATGGTGTGCATTATTATGGTAGATTGTCAGATATAATTGAATTTTCATATGCAGAGTACAAGGTAGTGCTTTTCACTACTACAAACTGTCACTGTAGTGGCGTTGGGCAAAACCACTGTAGTGGCGGGCCATTAGATGCCCGCCACTAGAGTTGCTGGTGCTGACGGCAGCACCAGCGCCCGCCACTATTGCTGGTAAAGTAGTGGCGGTCGGTGATGACGTCAGCCCGGACCGCCACTAATGTACCAATAGCAGTGGCGGGCGCTGGTGCTGCCCGCCGCTGCTAAGATGGCCGCCACTAAAGTAATGATGACATCACTTGCGACCGCCACTACTATTCTAGCTATAAATGCGCAGCGTCTTCCTCCCCGAGCTCTACTGGAGTTCGCATTCAATTTTGTCCGTACAATGGCGACAAAAATCTAGATAAAGAGGGGGGAGGCTTTGTTTTCGTTTCTTTTGAAGGATTTCATTCTAGGAGGTAAATCCATTCCGAATCTCACATTTATTTTGTATTTAATCATGTATACAATGAGTTATTATCGTTTTTCTAATTTAGGGTTTGTGAATAGAAATTTTCAAATAATCTTCCATTTACGGCGTTACCTTCTCCCAAATGAACAAATATGACCCTCCTCACAATTATTCATCACTTGTATATTGATTTACGTCATTTTAATCTCCTTTTTAATTTGATTTATGATTATAGATCTAGAGTTATGTTGTTTGGAGAGAGAGAGAAACCAATATAGTTAATTTATTTAATAATTTTTTCTGCTTAATAAGTAGTTTTAATTAAAGCATTGAGGATTTTTAATTAATGTTGTTATGAGCGATAATAAATCAATATATTTTCAATTTGTAAATTAATAAAATTAACAATAATGATTTTATTAATATTTTTTCAAATAATATATGTTTTAGATGGAGCACAGGTCCTGGATGTACTCGTCCAACGACGGAGATGTGGTGGCATATTTTAACAGAGTAACTGAATTTACTGAAGCTGCCGCACAATATGCTTCCCGTCAGAGTGAAGAGGCAATATATTGTCCTTGTAAAGTTTGTAAAAACGAAGCGATGTATCCGTGTTCTGATCGTGAAACCATACGATTTCACTTGTTGAAAAATGGTTTCGTGAAGAACTATTATATATGGACGAAACACGGTGAGATGGGCCAAAATCCTCCTGAAGATTCTGATGTGCCGCAAGATGCTCATCAACATAGAAGAGGTTGTGATCATACATCCGACATAACACATGATGATGTTGATCAACATGATGATGATGACGCCTTTGATGTGGAGGAACTGATGCGAAATGTTGCGCCTGAGGTGTTGTTGCAGAGAACTACAACCAAAGGATACGATAACTTTGAAGCACTTGACAAAGCATCAAAAAACCTTCTTTACGAGGAACGCCACGGATGCGATAAGCAGTATACTGTGTTGTACACAATTCTTGAGCTTATGAAACTGAAGGCCAGCAATGGATGGTCTGACACCAGTTTTTCAGATCTTTTACAACTCCTAAAAAAGGTTTTGCCAAAACCCAATGGTTTACCATCTGATACGTACCAAGCAAAGAAGATGATTTGTCCGTTGACTTTGGGCGTTCAGAAGATTCATGCATGCCCGAACCACTGTATCCTATATCGAAAAGAGTATGGATTGTTAGAGAGATGTCCGCAGTGCAACGCGAGTCGATACAAACGTCCAAATGACTGTGCGGAGGACTACAATGACCACCAGAAGAAGAATAATAAGAGGTTGCAGAAGAGGAATAAAAATGTTATTGAAGACCATCCTGGAAAAAAGATGGAGAGGAAAGTTCCGGCCATAGTAATGTGGTACCTACCGGTGATTGATCGCTTGAAACGTATGTTCTCTAATCCTAGAGATGCTGAACTATTAATCTGGCATTTCGCTGGGCGAAAGAAGGACGGAAAACTTCGGCACCCTGCGGATGCTAGGCAGTGGAAATCATTTGACTTGGCCCATCCAGATTTCTCGGACGATCCTAGAAATATCAGGATGGGACTTAGCACGGATGGAATGAATCCCTTCGGTGAGATGAGGAACCCACATAGTACGTGGCCAGTCTTTCTATGCTTGTTCAACATTCCATCATGGTTGTGCCATAAAAGAAAATACCTTATGCTCACTACTCTAATTTCTGGTCCAAAACAACCTGGCAATGACATTGATATCTTTCTAGAACCTTTGATGGAGGATATGAAACGTCTATGGGAACATGGTGTCTGTGTGTGGGATGAGCACAAGAAAGAGCACTTCAATCTAAGAGCCATAATCTTTTGCACCATAGCTGACAACCCAGGACGCATGTCCCTAACAGGACAGGTTAAAGGAAAGACAGCATGTGTAGTGTGTGTGGACCAGACAGAATCTATGCATCTTCCATCATTCGTTAAGACGATATATATGCGACACCGCAGATTTTTACCAAAAAACCACAAATATCGAAGAAATAGGAACCATTTCGACGGTACAATCGAGCTTGGACAGCCTCCACGAAATCGAGATGGCAAATTTCTATTCGAAATGGTAAAGAATATCAAAGTTGTTTTCGGAAAGAAGAGGAAGAAATCTGAAAAAAATTTCAAAGGACGCTCCATTTAAAAAGCAGTCGATCTTCTTTAGATATTTGCCCTATTGGAAGGAGTTGGAGATTGGTCATGCTATCGATACAATGCACGTTGAGAAGAATGTCTTCGAAAGCACTATCGGTATTTTGTTAGACATACCGGGCAAATCAAAAGATGGACTCAAAGTACGAAGGGACCTTCAAACTCTCGGAATTAGACCCGAGCTTCACCCACAGGAAAGGGCCAATGGAAAATTTTTCCTTCCGGCTGCTAGCTATAACCTCACAATTGACGAGAAAAGATCAATCTGCAGGTGTCTACATGGAATTAGAGTTCCAACAGGATTCTCAACGAATATAAAGAATATTGTCTCCGTAGCAGATTTGAGGATGAGCGGCTACAACACTCATGATTGTCATGTTATGCTTGGGCTATTCCTCGCCATCGCAGTAAGAGGAGTCAAACATTCATTTCTGAAGATGGTGATAACACGCATGTGTCACTTCTTCAATGTCATATCAAAGAAGGTGATCGACACTGAAGAGTTAAATGAATTACGTAAACAAATGAGGGAGACTATGTGTCAGCTTGAGATGTGCTTTCCTCCTTCATATTTTGATATTATGGAGCACTATATGATACATATAGCAGACCAAATCTTTGTTCTCGGTCCAACGTACCTGCACAATATGTATGCGTACGAGCGTCTAATGGTTATCTTCAAGGGTTACGTACGAAATCGTGCTTATCCAGAGGGTTCCATGATAGAGGGCTACACGACTGAGGAAGTCATTGAGTGCTATGCAGATTACATAAGAGATGGAAGACCAATAGGAGTTCCCGTGTCGCGGCACCATGGAAGACTCACCGGTAAAGGAACTAAAGGCAGGAAAATCATACGAGACAATAGTTATCAAAGAATAAGAGAATCACATTACAGTGTAATGCATCAGTTGGCGATTATGAGACCATATGTTGAACAACACCTACAAGAGCTTCGTGAAAAGAATGAAGATCACGATGAACAATGTATTATGAAAGAACACAAAATTTATTTCACATCATGGCTGAGGGATCTAAACCTTTCGATCGGAGAAACCGACGAAGAGATGATGATAAATAAATTGTCTTACGGTCCATTGAGCATGGTTAAAACATGGCAAGCGTATGACATCAATGGTTTCACATTCTATACCAAAGCAAAGGATCAAAGGAGTCAGCGCCAAAATAGTGGTGTCAGAGGAGAAGCAGAAGATAGCACTGGACAAAAGAATGCTTACTATGGATACATCGAAGAAATATGGGAACTTAACTACGGGAACTCTATAGAAATCCCTGTATTTAAGTGTCAGTGGGTGAGACATCCAGAAGGTGTGGAGGTGGATGATTACGGGTTTACGATAGTTGACCTTAATAAGGTGGCTTATAAAGATGACCCTTGGATACTCGCTCAATCCGTGGCACAAGTATTTTACATACTTGATCCTAAAGATGAGAAAAAATACATCGTTGCTCCAGGAAAACAAAGAATTGTTGGAGTTGATGGAGTCGAAGACGAAGAAGAATACAATCAGTTTGATGAGGTGCCGTTTTTCGTTGACATATCAAGGATCAATGTGGTTGAAGCAAAACTGTCATTTGGCAGTGTGATTCCTTATCTACGCACCAATGGCGATGGAAAATTAGTTCAAGGCTAGATCATTTATGTTTAGTTGTAAAATCAATTATGTCATTTATTATTAAAACATTTTCAAGATCAAATGAGGATTGAGTGTTGTGAATTATTTCATGTCTTGTAGTTCAAATTGAACTTTTTTTGACTTTGATCATAAAAACATACTTAATGAAATAAAAACAGTACACTAAGGGAGAAAAAGTAAAGTGAGGCAGAATAATACCAATTTTTTAAATTTGATAAGTTATGATGTATTTTTATTGTTAAAAAAATCAAGTTCAAACTAGAATTTAATTATGAATAAAAAAGTCATGAAAATTAGAATAGAAATGTAAAAAAAAATGTTTGGATGCTAACAGCAAGGTTCGAACCTCAAACCGCCTGCAGGCAGCAAGGTTCGAACCTCGAACCGCATGGCACCAAAGCAACCCCCGCACCACTGCGCTACTAAGTCTTTCTCGACTTGAGTGGCAACGTATGCTAGATAACCCCACCAGCGTCGGATTAGTAGTGGCGGGCAGGATGACGTCACCAGCCGCCACCGTTATCCTTTTAGTAGTGGCGGGCATGCTGACGTCATCATGCCCGCCACTACTAAGACACCTATATATACTTTCCACTCGTCCGAAAACCTAGTTTCATTTTCTAAACCCTAAACTCGCCCCCCTCCTCCCGTCGCCGCCGTCGACGTCCCGGAGCACGTCGCCGCTGCCCTCCGCCCGTCGCCGCCTTCCTCGGAGCCCGTCGGCGCCGCCCGTCGTCGCCGCCATCCAGTCGATCAGTAAATAATTATTAACCTACTTCTTTATTTGGTCTTATTTTATTCGAGCTTAGGGTTAAAATGATGGAGGATTGTTATATTAATTTATGCGTGGTAATATAATTTAGTATAATATTACTAGTAGAATGCACTAACAATAATGTTTTTTAATCTACTGTAAAAAATTTCTGAGAAAAAAATTTCCACTATAACAATAATTTTTTTAATGTACTATAAAAAATATCTGAGAAAACAAATTTCCACTATAACAATAATGTTTTTTAATGTACTATAATATTACTAGCTTATGGTTTTTTAATGTTATAATATCAATGTGACAAAAAAATGCAGATGGCTCCTCCTAAGATTGAACCAACAAACAGTCGATCCTCAGACTCTACATCAAGTGGCGTGTGTGAGGTTTGCAAATGCGGTAAACATAAGGTACATGATGGTATAGTTTGCAGTTGTTTGGCGAAGAAAGTGATTCTCATAATGGACTCCGACTCGGAGGACGACTCGCGATCGCCGCAACCAGATAGGGTAAGTGTTGTGCTACGGAAGAATGATGAGACAACCGGTGGTAGAGGGAAACATGCCGAGGCTAGCGGTGGAAAAGGGAAGCATGTAGAGCAATGCGGCAGCAAGAGGATGAAGGAGGCAAGATCCTCTTTTTATGCAAATTTTATATTTTTATCATCCAATTCAATCATTGATAATAAGTTGTTCTCACTATCGTCGCCGCGTGTATTTTCTTGTTCAGGAACATGGAGAGAAGTTTAGACTGCCTGATGATGCCGAGTTGGTTGAGGATTGGCAAGTTGAGGCTTTTAATCTGTTTAACCAGAAATAGGTTGGGTTTGTGCCGAGGAATAAGAAGAAGCTCCAAACCATATCTTTCCTTTGGGTTTGACCAGTAGTGCGTTTCGATGTGTAAGCTGGTTTCCCCAGCCTGGACTTGTGTTTGTTTACTTGGTTTCAAATAAACATGATGTGTCAAAAGCGAGCCCCCGCACCACCGCGCTACAAAAGTCTCGATCATATCGTAACAACATGTAATAAAAACACACTTAATAATAAAAACAGTAAACTAAGGAGAAAAATACCAATTTTTGCAATTAGAATATTGGTGTTGTATTTTATTGTACAAAAAGTTTCAATTTCAAAGGAAGAATAAACTATAGATAAGTTATGATGTATTTTATTGTACATGTTTATTAATGAAAAAAAAAAGTAAAGTGAGGCATAAAAATACATATTTTCTAATTTGATAAGTTATGATGTATTTTTATTGTTAAAAAAACAAGTTCAAACTAGAATTTAATTATGAATAAAAAAGTCATGAAAATTAGAATAGAAATGTAAAAAAAAATGTTTGGATGCTAGCAGCAAGGTTCGAACCTCAAACCGCCTGCAGGCAGCAAGGTTCGAACCTCGAACCGCATGGCACCAAAGCAACCCCCGCACCACTGCGCTACTAAGTCTTTCTCGACTTGAGTGGCAACGTATGCTAGATAACCCCACCAGCGTCGGATTAGTAGTGGCGGGCAGGATGACGTCACCAGCCGCCACCGTTATCCTTTTAGTAGTGGCGGGCATGCTGACGTCAGCATATGCCCACCACTACTATACTTTTTTCCACCCGCCCAGACTAAACCCTAGTAGTGGCGGTCGGTGACGTCAGCGGCCCGCCACTACTACAATAAATATCAGTGGCGGGCATGCTGACATCAGCGTGTGCCCGCCACTACTAATCCGCCTATATAAATTTTTCACTCCCGCCGTCTGAAAACCCTAAGCCCTAATCTTCTCCCGCTAGTTACTGCCGCTTCTAGAGCCCGCGCCGCCGTTGTCGGAGCCCGCGCAACCGTTTCCCGGCGTTGTCAACGGAGCCGGCCCGTCGCCACCATCGAAGCCCGCCACAGCCCCCCGGAGCCCTTCACCGTGCACCGTCCCCGTCGCCGCCCCGGAGACCGCCGCTGCCATCATTTCCCGGCGCCGTCACCGGAGCCGGCCCGTCGCCACCGTCGGAGCCCGCCACCGCCCCAAGATCCCTTCACCGTGCGCCGTCCCCGCCGCCTCCGTGGAGACCACCGCCGCCACCGGAGCCCGCTGCCGCCACTAGAGCCCGTTGCCGACACTGGTAGGTTATGGTTTGAATGCATTTTCAGATTGGGTTTGTTGTTTAGAGGAGTTCATATTGTTTAGGTTATGGTTTGAATGTGGTTGAATGCATTTTCAAAAGTTGTTGGTTGCTATTGACTCATGAAGAGGGAAGGAAATTAGAGGGGTTTGTAGGAAAATGGTTCATCTTTACCTTGAATTTTCATAACATTTTCACCTCTGGAATTGAATGGAAGAAAGACACTTTAGACAATAGAAGAGACTGAGCTATTGCTGCTCATATGATGTATCTCTTTCTTCTGCATTTTAGTTATGAGAAAATGTGGTAGATAATGGTAGATAGCTGGAAAAAATTCTCTTATCATTTTGCTCTGAAAAGAATTAATGAATTTGGTTAAAAATATATAAATTTATAGTGATGCTAACATGCTACATTTCCCACATTCTTTGGTAACATACATATTGAGATGTAGTATATATTTGAATCCTATAGGAATGGATTCCTATAGAATTTGCTAAAAATTTATTTGGCTTACCACATGAGAAACAAAGGATTCCATGATGTTAGGGAGTGAGTCCTATGGAAATTTTCCATGAGCTCAAAGCAAATGTTTATAATCCTATGGAAAAGAGGTATAGGGAGTGAATCCTCAGTATTCTGACAATACTATGCCCGCCACTACTAAGAGAAAATAGCAGTGGTGGGCAGGATGACATCACCATGCCCGCCACTACTAATCCTCCTATATAAAATTTTCGCTCCCGCCGTCCGAAAACCTAGTTTCATTTCTAACTCTCGTGCCGTCGTCCGCCAGTTGCCGCCACTCCCGGAGCCCGCGACACCCTCAAAGCCCATCGCCGTCGTCGCCGAAGCCCGTCGCCGCCGAACTCCACTTTTTTAGAATAACTTTTAGAGACCTATGATGCAAATAATAATTGAGTTATCTCTTGTATGTCATCAAGCCGTGCGACACATCCATTCCTATCAACAACTTCTTCTTTCTCGTGTTGCTGACAGGGAATGGATGTGCTCACGGTTCCATGGCAGCCATGAACATTTTGAAAAGCTACACAAAATATGCTGAGGCCTAAATAACACTGTGACCAGTTTACTACCGCTATTATTTCTAAGGCTACTATATACTAATCCTCAAGTTCATGCATCTGGCTGAAGGCCAACATTAGATTCTGCAATTCTTTTTAGGGGCCTATGATGCAAATTGTTATTGAGTTATCTCATGTATGTCATCAAGCCGTGGGACACATCCATTCCTATCAACAACTTCTTTCTCGTGTTGCTGACAGGGAATGGATGTGCTCACGGTTCCATGGCAGCCATGAACATTTTGAAAAGCTACACAAAATATGCTGAGGCCTAAACAACACTGTGACCAGTTTACTACCGCTATTATTTCTAAGGCTACTATATACTAATCCTCAAGTTCATGCATCTGGCTGAAGGCCAACATTAGATTCTGCAATTCTTTTTAGGGGCCTATGATGCAAATAGTAATTGAGTTATCTCATGTATGTCATCAAGCCGTGAGACACATCCATTCCGGTCAACAACTTCTTTCTCGTGTTGCTGACAGGGAATGGATGTGCTCACGGTTCCATGGCAGCCATGAACATTTTGAAAAGCTACACAAAATATGCTGAGGCCTAAACAACACTGTGACCAGTTTACTACCGCTATTATTCTAAGGCTACTATATACTAATCCTCAAGTTCATGCATCTGGCTGAAGGCCAACATTAGATTCTGCAATTCTTTTTAGGGGCCTATGATGCAAATTGTAATTGAGTTATCTCATGTATGTCATCAAGCCGTGGGACACATCCATTCCGTTCAACAACTTCTTCTTTCTCGTGTTGCTGACAGGGAATGGATGTGCTCACGGTTCCATGGCAGCCATGAACATATTTGAAAGACAACACAAAATATGCTGAGGCCTCAACAACACAAGAGAGAGAGAACAACACAATCTCCTAACTTGAGGATTAATATAGTAGCTTCAGAAGTAATAGCTCACTACTGTAACCAAGAAGAGTGTTCATACATTTTCCACCTTTGACACTGTGATCAGTTTACTACTGCTATTATTTCTGAGGCTACAGTAGTAAACTGATCACAGTGTCAAAGGTGGGAAATGTATGAAAAATCTTCTTGGCTACAGTAGTCAGCTATTACTTCCGAAGCCACTATATTAATTCTCAAGCTAGGAGATTGTGTTGTTCTCTCTCTTTAGTTTTGTTGATACCTCAGCATATTTTGTGTTGTTTTTCCCTCTAATGTTCCATGGCAACAAAATATGCTGAGGCCTCAACGACATTGTGATCAGTTTACTACCGCTATTATTTCTAAGGCTACTATATACTAATCCTCAAGTTCATGCATCTGGCTGAAGGCCAACATTAGATTCTGCAATTCCTTTTAGGGGCCTATGATGCAAATTGTTATTGAGTTATCTCATGTATGTCATCAAGCCATGAGATACATCCATTCCTATCAACAACTTCTTTCTCGTGTTGCTGACAGGGAATGGATGTGTTCATGGTTCCATGGCAGACATGAACATTTTGAAAAGCTACACAAAATATGCTGAGGCCTCAACAACATTGTGTTCAGTTTACTACTGCTATTATTTCTAAGGCTACTATATACTAATCCTCAAGTTCATGCATCCGGTTGAAGACCAACATTAGATTCTGCAATTCCTTTTAGAGGCCTATGATGCAAATTGTTATTTAGTTATCTCATGTATGTCATCAAACCATGTGACACATCCATTCCTATCAACAACTTCTTTCTCGTGTTGCTGACAGGGAATGGATGTGCTCATGGTTCCATGGCAGCCATGAACATTTTGAAAAGCTACACAAAATATGCTGAGGCCTAAACAACACTGTGACTAGTTTACTACCGCTATTATTTCTAAGGCTACTATATACTAATCCTCAAGTTCATGCATCTGGCTGAAGGCCAACATTAGATTCTGCAATTCCTTTTAGGGGCCTATGATGCAAATTGTTATTGAGTTATCTCATGTATGTCATCAAACCATGTGACACGTCCATTCCTATCAACAACTTCTTTCTCGTGTTGCTGACAGGGAATGGGCGTGAACATGGTTCCATGGCAGACATGAACATTTTGAAAAACAACACAAAATATGCTGAGGCCTCAACAACACTAGAGAGAGAAAACAACACAACATCCTAACTTTAGGATTAATATGACATCAGACCTTTTTGCATAACCAAAATTCTGATACATTAGCATCTTCATATGAATAGTTTATCTATGGCGGAAGAAGGACGTTCCATCGAGGAGCTCATCTACGAGTCTCCCGCAAAAACAAATAAAGAGGGTTCATCTGAAGGATCCTCCGATAGCGAATCTTCGTACCACTCTCCGGAGAATGAACATCCAATGGAGCCTAGGAAGAAGAGAACGAGAGAAGACGCCGATGAGGATTACATTCCTGAAGCTCAAGCGGAGGTAATTATTACGTTAGTAACAAGTCAGAGCAGCTTCTAACCGAGGATTACATTCCTGAAGCTCACATTGTCTATCATCGTAGGATCGTCCAAAGCGAGGAAGCAAGCGTCGATTATTCCAAGTCGAGAAAAGAACAACTATTGTCCCAGCTATTGAGTCAGCTGAGCGAACAGATGTTGAGCCCGCTGCCACAACATCGTCTGCAAATGCAAAGAGGAGAGGGAAACGGGAGAAGAACAAGCTACATACAGCTATCTATGAGGTTGAAGAAGTGCATGTTGATGGGGCTCCAAAGAAGCCAAAAGAAATCACAGCGAAGTGGCGTAACGACTGTGGATGTCTCGCCAGGGAGCGATGTAAGATAGTTTGGAAAAATTGGAAGACTGTCCCTGAAGCTACAAAGAACGAATTGTGGCAGCATATAAAAGCGCATTATAAATTCCCGGAAGACCGCTTAGAAGACGCTAAAGCTGCCACATTGAAGACTATCGGGAAGGCTCTCCGTACATTTAGGACTAAACTGAACACACAATACCTTCAGAAAGATGAGTCGCCACTCAACGACTACGGCTTTATAACGCCAAATGAATGGAATGAATTCAAAATGCAGCATTGCTCCGAAGAAGCCAAACAAGAGAGCATAATGTTCAAAGAACTTAATAAGAAGAATAAGTTCCCCCATAAACTTGGGCCAGGTGGATATAAGGCTAAGGAGGATGAGTGGAGTAAAAAGGAGGAGGAGGACCGTGCGGCTGGGTTACCTGAACAGTTTTCAGGTGCTGATCAGCGCACTAAGAGATGGCTCCTAGGTCGAGCTAAAAAAACACCCGAGGGCCAATATATGCTCTCCGACTCACGCACTAGTGAAGTATTCCAGAAAGCACAGGAAATCGCTGAGTTGGAGAAGACAGGAAAGTTCAAGCCCGAGGGATGTAATGACCAGCTTACATCTGCTCTCGGAAACGAGGAACATCGAGGGCGCACCCGAGGTGTCTCTTCTATAGCACCCTGGAAAAATACTTTCAAGAAACAGGAGGGTGCCACATACAAGAAGCGTCAAGCACGCACAGACGACGCCGCAGAGCGCCGTGCAGAGTGGGAGCGACACTTTTTTGAATTTATTAACGAGAATCCAAACATAATGCAGGCTGCAGCTGGACAAATAATTGTGCCAGAGGTACGACTCGACGTACCAAGCAGTGTTGGCTCAGTACAAGACAAATTTCCTGTAAATTATATTAAAGAGGACACACCCTGCAGCCTGCATGTACCGATAGGGCGCAAAGGGCATTCCCAAGAGGCTGCACGAGGCATTGCTATGCCTGGGGATTTATTTCACAATCGGCCTATTCCTGCTGACTATACCAAGGTTCAGGTCAATGAGATCACCAACGACAGATTTATTAATGACCCCTTGGATCTTCCAATGCCTGATGAGGGGATTGAGACAATCGGAGATGCTCTAAATAACTTTGTCCTATGGGCGAGCCGAGATATCAAATTACTGCAGACAAGTTCTCAGAGTAAATCACCTATTGTCTCATCACAATCCCCCGCATATCTTTCATCTCAGGATGTGCAAAATATAGGATCATTATCACCTGTTGATGAGCGTGAAATAGAGGAAAAGGCAGAGGAAGAGCCAGTGCCCAATAAAGTGGCAGAAGTGATAGAATCGAAAGTGACTTCTGATCCTCAAGTGACAAAGCTAGTGCCAGTGCTTGAGCCCACTGATGAGCCCAACACAAATGTGCCAGAGCCAGATCAAATGCCAGTGCTAGTTCCGACTGAGCCTCAAGTGCCAGTTCCGGCTGATCCTCAAGTGCCAGTGCTAGTTGCTGCCGAGCCTGAAAAACAAGATGCATGCCCAAAGCCAGCAATCCACAAGATAACTGTTCAAGCTGGGCAGTGTTCTGCGCTGAAATCTGAAATGCATAAATTTTTTAATACTTTGGGGCAAACACGTTCTATGCCCGAAGCGGCTCCCATAAAGGCTCCAGTACAAAAGCATGCGGGCTCACTTTCTGTTGATAAGAGGACCTACGGAGACGAGGATTATATCGAATACGAACCAGGCAAACCATTATTACCCCAAGGAGTACTTAATTGTATGCCTTGGGCGATGAAAACATTTCATGACTGGTACCTCGAAGCGTCTTCGTTAGGTGTAACACAAATAGAACTGACGGTTCCACAAGAAATATTCAACTGCCCAGAGTTTAAGCTTGCACTATTTTTCGACGACTTCCATCGGATGTTTCGTCTGAAGCGAACCGACATCACAAGCATGATGCTCTGGTGCATGTAAGTACTTTATACTTTGTCAATACAAAGAAAAAATAAATAATGTCTTATATTGACTATTGTTTTATAACATATGCAGTTGTAATTCACGCGGTGACGAGTCTAAATTGTATGGGTACCTAAACCCGTCATTAATAAGCCAAAGTGCGCTGAACCCGACACTAAACCAGAATGATAGCAAGTACTGGACTGCGGGTAAGAAAAAATTTCAAAGAAAGATGTTCAATAAAGACGAAGACAAACTTAAGAAGAACAAAAGGAGTTGTGCCGCGTTGTATATTGCGCGGTGCATGTATCAATGGAAGGACAGAGAAATTATATGTGGGGCATATAACTTTAAGTAAGTATACCCACTATATCCACTTAAACACGTTTTATCGATTATGAAACTAACATAATCATATATTACTTCTTTCGATAGTGATCATTGGATTGCACTTCTGATATACCCAAAAAGCTCAAGGGTTTATGTGCTCGACTCGCTCGACAAACCCAAAAAAGAATATCAAGATATATTAAATGTTATTCAGAGTGCACATAGATACTACGTGGAAAAGTTAGGTGGCCCACATGATCCACAGAGGCCGAAAGAAATGCTTATCAGAACCAACTTTCCGGTAATATTATATTTTTAAATTTGTTAATTCAATTGATAAAGCCAAACTATATATCGTTCTAACTTTGTCTATTTTGAAGTGTCACAAACAATCTCTTGGTTCCGTGCATTGTGGCTACTATACTTGTGATTTCATGAGCAATAACTTAGGAAAGTTTGGGCGGACAGTATCTGAGGATACTAAAGAAGTAAGTTGATTTCTTGTGTGTTAATCTAATATAACTTGCAGCGTATGTACTTATATTTTACGTATGCAGGCGTCAGGTCCATCAACCGTTGCCGAGAAGAGCCAACTCTCTGAATCACAAATGTACGAAATCGTATCAAGGATGTGCCGCTTCACGATGCATGAGATTCTTCATGAGCTTGGAGTATTTTTCGATCCTGAGAGTGAAGTGGCCAAGCATCCAACTTTGTATGATTGGGCCGGAAGAATGAAAAGGCGAACCAATTAAGATATGAGTTAGCCTTCCAAGAAAACATAAACCGCATGAGCATGTATTTGTGAAACAATGAATTGTGTTGATGGATGGTTATTGCGAAACAAAAACCGGAAGAATGTAAATATTGTGAATTTTTGAAAATTGATGAGATTGATGGTTGTTGTGTTGATGTGTTGTTGTTGTGGATGTGTATGTGGATATGTGGATGTTTTGCTGCTGTGTATGTGGATATGTGGATGTTTTGCTGCTGTGTATGTGGATATGTGGATGTTTTGCTGCTGTGTATGTGGATGGCTGTGTGAAGCATATAATTTCTGTGTTTTGGTTTGTGGGATCACAGCATTCTGTGTTATGGCTTATACACAGCAGTGGCGGGCGTGCTGACATCATCTGCCCGCCACTGCTATTGATAACGGCAGTGGCGGGCAGATGAGGTCAGCGCGCCCGCCACTGCTGTTGACATAGTGGTGGCGGGCGTGCTGACATCATCTGCCCGCCACTGCTATTGATAACGGCAGTGGCGGGCAGATGATGTCAGCACGCCCGCCACTGCTGTTAACACAGCGGTGGCGGGCGCTCTGACCGCCACTGCTAACCAGCGATAGCAGTGGCGTTAGAGCAGTGGCGGACTGGATGCCCGCCACTATAGGTCGATTTTGCCCGCCGCTACAGTGTCGCTTTGTAGTAGTGTTTCAAAGGTGAATGGTATGATGTTCATCATCAGGCTGGGTTACGAAAAGATGAGTTTGGATTCACTCTTGTGAATTTTCTCGAACGATACACACATGACAAAAATTAGAGCATGATCCTTTTGTCTTCTCTTCACAAGTGCAACAAGTCTTTTATGTCCAAGATCCAAGAGCTGAATCATGGCACACTGTGGTGAAAGTTATACCACGTGATAATTTTGGCATGGGTGCTGAATTGTTAGGAGAGGAAATAGATTATATTGCATAGTTGAATGGTAATTCTGTTGATGCTGCTGACTTGGTATTCTGTTGATGTTATGTTCTGAAATGTTGATTGCATAGTGTAAAAGTTCAGTTTTTAATCCATGTTTTCTTCAAACAGAGATTCCAAGGTCATTTTTGTAAGCCATGATTTTGGATATAATTGGTAGAAAGTTGTCAATGCTCGGGTGCCATCTACCACACGGCCGCACCTGCTCGCCAGCATCCTCAACTTCTCGTCGTCGCCATCTCTGCTCCAGGTATTGCCATGTCTTCATCCCAATCTCCAGCCTACACGCCACCCTTGCCATAAATGGTATGCGTGTATTCTTCAATCACCGACAAATAGCATTATTCTTTCTTTCGATTTACTGCTTATCGTCGCCATGAGTTGAGATATGACATTGAATTAGGGTTCAAACAAATTTAATACCTTCGACATGTAAACTTTCATCAAGTAGCAACCACACAGACCTAAATTCTTCATTACTTAAGGGTTGATTAGCTTTTAAATTGCTGTGTTTAATATTTTTTTGCTAACCTATTATAAATAGCACACTAATCTTATAAACACTAATCTTTTCTGACCTCCATCTACTTGATCCCATATTTTGAAGTGTTAAACGTTGGATCAATTACTATAGGATTAATAGAACAATAATCTTATGAACAACTTTACAACTGCATAAATTTCTTCTACTAAAATATGAGTTTTATATTGTTTCATGCATTTTGTCCTGTGTTGTTTGACAATTCAAGGAGGTAAGCTTATAGTTGAATACTTATAGTTGAATGGCAGATTCACTACTCACAAAGTGGATGCACTAATGGTACATTTTCTGATCCTAAGCATTTATGTTCGATCTGAATTTCTATTTACCATTTTTTGACCTCGCACTATTTTTATTTCTATAGAATGCATCATATGAGGAATTAGAAAAAGGCAACAAATGAACAATGGTAATCTTTCAGTGCAAGATTTTAATGAGGTCTTCCATGGGATAGTTGCTAAGGAGTTAAAAGCACGAGGGTACTACGATGATAAGTACTAGAGTGAAGTTCGAGTGTCCCAAGGTCTAACTTTTGTCACTGAAACTGCGGAAGAAAGAATGTACCGGGATAAACTAAATGAAATGGACAATAAGATGAAACACATGGGTGGTTTCATGAAGCACTGGCTTGGTTTCATGATAAAAAAGTTTCCTAAAGAGGATTTCATAAAAGAAATGGTAGCCAATCTACATGATGATGAAGTAAGCATCTGTTTCTTTTTCAGAATGGCAACTACATATTTTTTCTCATTAATAGTAGTGATTACAAGTAAGCCCTCCTTCTCTTACTTGTTTTTTTTCAAGGATGAACCTGTAGAACCAGAAAGTCATACTGATGACAGCCCTACGCACACAATTGGTAATGTGCACTCTCCGACAAATGACGTGCAGGTAATAGATCACCTACTTTCTATCATATGTACTCATCTACATCAATACTATTAAAGTTTATACTAATGGATTATGTAATATGGTTTATTGTACTTTTCAACACGATACATCCACCGAAGACCGTACGTCTTTACCTACTGACCATGTGGTTGCAACGGTATGTAGTACATCATGCAAACTAAATCTCACAGTAATTATGTAATTTAATTCCCAACATTTGAACATGCTTATAAGTCCTATGTTATGTTCTTTGTTTGGCTCTTGTTTACAACAGGAGGAACAAATTCATAGTTCTGTTCATGAAGGTAACTATGTTAATGCAACCACAAATATTTCCCAAGATCCCGTATTGACAAGCATGGTATGTCTAGACTAACATTGCAATGTTAATCTATATTGGCTGAACTTATTTTACTGATGATGTATTTTGACTAATATAAGTTATGTTTAGTCTAGAGGACTCGAAGAGTTAAAGCCCCCAGTTTGAGCCAATCTGATTCGGTATGCTTCTATTTTGCTTGTTTCTTTTGTAATTAAATTATTTAAATTACAAAACTCTTACCTTCTTGTTTTGCAAAATGGTAGAGCCATTCTCCAATCTGTCTTATTTCCCTAAGAAACAAAGGAAGAATTGTGGCCAAAGCGCAGTTGGTGACAACTGATTACAAACGAGTGATTGGAGGAAGCATGCTTGGAAAGGAATACGTTGGGGTTTATGTTGAAGGTCTTGAAAACGTTGATGTTAGAAATAAAGGAGATGAGCTTATACCTATACCTATTTTTGAGATTCGTAAACTAGTAGATGCTAGTGGCTATACTATACCTTGGCCCCGTTCACATGTAAGCTTTTTTCTAAAGAATAAACCTTCAATTCCATAATATCTTCAACTTGTGGTATTCATCTAACCTCATGTCTCATTGTAGGTGAAGAAAATTACAATGGAGACCAGCAAGAATGGACAATGAAGCATAGTTTATATTTGTTAGTGAAATAAATTTAGAAATATTTGTGTGATAGTCACTATTTCTATGTTTCTTTATCAAGGCAATAGTCTTGTTCATATCATTTATTTGCAAATTATTATCCAAATAGAAAATCTGCTTTGCTCAGTTTTTTGGTTTCATATTATGGCCATTGACCTACATACAGTATACCATGCACTTGGCACAGTTCATGGAAAGGTGTGGACAAGAGGACTAATGTTTCAATGGTTAGTTTTTTCTTTACCATTCTTGGCTTCCTGCCATTTAATTTCATGTTGATCACCAAGTTACTTATATTATGTTATTAGCTTCCTTTCTCTGTTGTGCTTGAATAATTGAAATTTGTCCATATAACTTCATCAGATTATGTTTATCTATCACCCCTCATTTGTTAGGCCTCACTACAGTTTTTGATAAACTCATTCTCTGATACACTTATATGTATAAGTTTCTTTGCTACATTTCATCCTATCGTGAATTGGCTCCAGTTCAATTTATGGTTATTTGCTAGGTAATACAGTTGATGTTTCTGCTATTAGTACACCTGCAAATTCAATGTTTCTTTTCCCCTAAAATACGTTGATATCTGAAAGATACTTCATTTTGACTTCCACTTTGCATTTTTTATGGCATGGGTTATATACTAACACATATTAAGAATTTTTTAGGTCATAGATGATTCTGTGCCAATTATTTCTATGGTACAATCTGTGATGTCCTCGAGTGCAGCTAAAGGAGAAATTTGCTATATACAAGAACCTGAAGCCATGTGGTTTACAGGGAAAAGATTCACACTTATATGATGAGCCAACACTCCTGGTGAACATAATATAAATCAACTGAAGTTTTGTTGAACAAGAGTTAAACATATGTTCAGTTTGGAGAAGATTTTGCATGAATAATGCCATCCCCTGCAAATACATGTACCAAATTTGTATTTGCCACGATGTGCATTGCTTTCTTACAATATTTATGCATATGTATTACAAATATTCAAGGTTATTATACAGAGTTGTCAAATGAAATGAAATTGTTAGCAACTTTTCCTTATTGGCTTGATACTGATCAAGGGAATGCAATAATGATTGACTTCAATATGTAGAATTTGTGTATTCTGATTGGTCCATATTTATGGTGAAGCAAATAATTGTTGGTCAATTATTTCCAATAGATCATTTATTTATAAAACATTATCTGATAATAAAATATAAATATATATTACAATTATGTATGCAAATAAAAAATCATTATATATTAGTACACATGAAAATATATGTATCTTTAAACCGTCTCTATAATTCTTAATACACAATGTGATGTAACTACTAAACATGTCTATATCCGTAGATGCGTAATTGTAATGTATCTATGATATTGTTTCTACATTTGTTAACACGCATTGTGGTATTAATACAAAATGTGTCACCTGCCATATCATCCGCCATGTCACGTGCCACGTCAATCGCCACATCATATTCCACGTAATTTGCCACATCATCTGCCACGTCATCTTCCACGTCATCTGCCACGTCACGTGCCACATCATCTACCACGTCACGTTCCGCGCTCTACAAATTCGTCTCTATACTTATTACTACGCAATAAGGTGTCCTTATAAAACACATCTATATTATTAGACATGATTTGTATATGTATCTATAAATTGTATCTACATTTATTAACGTGAATGAAATGTCACAATACTACGTAACTACACCACTACAGATGTTTTATACATGTGTCTACTAAATTGTATCTAAATCTATAGATATGCAAATAACGTGTTTATAGACTGTCTCTTTCTTTCATAGCAACGCATAAATAATTCATCTCTACAAGGTATGAAGATGCTTCTAACATGCTTTATGAACGCGTGTCTATATTGACATAGAGATGAAATAAAGCATGTCTACACCCTAATTCTGGCGTAGCTACAGGGGGAGTTTTCTAGTAGTGTTTCTTGGGCATATCCTTCAATCTCCCACTTGCACAAGAACAAATTCTTTGCATGTTTTAAACCATCCCCTTAAGTGTGTGACCCGATAGGTTCATACGCTAATGACTATTTACCAGAAACCGTTTCCGACTCACTGATCAATAGCAGTACCTAGCACACATATTGACCCCCAAAGCATACAAAATCAAATTTTCATGAACCTTGATATATGCATGCACTAGTCCCTTCACCACGCGTCGTCAGTCAAGTCCAAGGCGAGATATGTGCCACCCTTGTTGGTTAACATGACATGTTCACTCGATCAAGTATCGGATTCAAATCATGACTAACTCCTTAGTCATATTGGCATGGCCATGAACTTTTCCAATCCAATACCTCGAGGGGCGAGAGATGACTCACCCATTATTAGGAGTGGTAAATTCCATCTTGACTGCTCACATCCCAAGACATGTTTTACAACACAACTAAAAACAACCCTTATTACTACTCTATTACGGAATAGCGTTAGGAAGCATCTAAGTGTGTCACTAAGCATTCTGGAATCAAATGATGATCTTAGGTCCAAGGACTATGCATGTATACCATTTAAGATGACAACTGTTGGCACATAACAATCTCAGCAGTATCTCAAGTGGGTCTGTCCAACACCATGTTCACTAACATGTGTCCACATCACTGATTTGACATCTCTATGTCTATGATCCGTGAAACACAATCATCAATCAGTCGGATGTGCTAATCCATGTATCATCACTATCCCACATGATGACAATATTAGGGACCCTTTTGAACAACATCATCTAAAGCAAAAAGTTTCACATAACAAGTCATACTCATTAATTAAATGCAAATGATATTTATTCAAGGAACAAGATAACAATTATGCTCATACATTAGCATAGACTCTAATAGCATCTTCCACAAACACATGACTCACTCACGCAAGTATCTAATACCCATGGAGTTCATATGCATCTCATGCTTGGGCCGTGGAGAGGCTTCGTCAATGGATCCACCATGTTCAAATCCGTGTGCGTCTTGCAAATCTTCACATCACCTCTCTCAATGATCTCGCGGATCAGGTGATATCGCTGATATATATGTTTGGATTTCTAGTGCGACCTAGGCTCCTTGGCTTGCACAATGGCACCACTATTATCACAATAGAGGTCCACTAGACTGGACGCACTAGGAACAACACCCAGCTCAGAAACTAACTTCCTAATCCAAACGGCCTACTTCGCCGCTTCTGAAGCAGTGATATACTCAGCTTCTGTTGTAGAATCGGCCACCGTCTCTTGCTTGGAACTCTTCCAACTCACTGAGCCTCCATTGAGGCAGAATACAAAACCAGATTGGGATCGAGAATCATCTTTATCGGTTTGAAAGCTAGCATCTGTGTAACCACTTACAACGAGCTCCTCTTCACCACCGTAAATTAGGAACATTTCCTCAGTCCTTCTCAAGTACTTGAGGATACTCTTTACTACAGCCCAGCGACTTTCACCCGGGTTCGATTGGTACCTGCTCGTAACACTTAGAGCATATGACACATCTGGGCATGTACATAGCATGGCATACACGAAAGATCCAATTGCGGAGGCATACGGGATTGCACTCATCTTCTCTAGCTCATTAGTTGTCATAGCACACTGAGTCTTACTAAGAGAAATACCATGTGACATCGGTAGAAAACCCTTCTTAGAATTCTGCATTTTGAACCGTTTCAAAACCTTGTCGATGTACATACTTTGGCTTAATCCAATTAGTTGTTTTGATCTATCTCTATAGATCTATATGCCCAAAATGTATGCTGCCTCTCCAAGATCTTTCATCGAAAAACTATTTTTCAATGAAGTCTTGACAGCATTTAACAAAGGAATGTCGTTTCTGATCAACAATATGTCATCCACCTATAGGACCAAAAACACAAGTGAGCTCCCACTAGCCTTTTTGTAAACACAAGACTCTTCTTTATTCTTGATGAAGCCAAACCCTTTGACTACCTCATCAAAATGAAGATTCCAACTCCGAGAAGCTTTCTTCAATCCATAAATGGACTTTAGCAACTTACAAACTTTCCCAGCATTCTGCGGGCCATCAAGACCTTCAGGTTGTGTCATGTACACATCCTCACTTAGCTTTCCATTAAGGAAAGCTGTCTTGACATCCATTTGCCATATCTCATTATCATAAAATGTGGCAATAGCTAGGATGATCCGAATAGACTTGAGAATAGCGACGGGTGAAAACGTTTTAGCATAATCAACACCTTGAATCTGTCTGAAACATTTGCCACCAATCGTGCCTTATAGATGTGAACATTTCCATCAACATCTATCTTTTTCTTGAAGATCCATTTACACTCAATAGTTTTTACACCATCAGGTGGATCAACCAAATTCCAAACTTGATTGACACTCATGGACTCCAACTCAGATCCAATGTCTCCAAGCCATTTCTCAGAGTTTGGTCCCATCACCGCTTCCGCATAGGTCTTAGGCTCGTTGTTGTCCAACAATAATACATCGCGATGCCCAATGGTCAATAACATGTACCTCTCTGGCACATGGACTACTCTCGTAGACCTCGGTGGGGCTGGCGCATCCACAACATGATCTACAATAGCTTGCGCCTCCTGCTCTGGCTCAGTGGGATCTAGAACATTTTCCAATGGCTCTTGAACCTATTTGAGATGCACAATCCTCCCACTAACTCCTTTTGAGAGAAACTCTTTCTCAAGGAATACACCATTTCGAGCGACAAACACTTTGCCCTCCTCCCTATTATAGAAGTAGTATCGTTTGGTTTCCCTAGGATACCCCACAAAGAAGCACTTGTCAGACTTAGGACTGAGCTTGTTAGACGTTATATGTTTCACATACGCCTCACATCCCCAAATCTTTAGAAAAGACAAACTAGGACGCCTCCTAGACCATATCTCATATAGCGTCTTCTCTACTAACTTAGATGGAACTTTATTAATCGTGAAAGCTACGGTTTCTAGAGCTTCACCCCAAAAGGATAATGGAGGATCAGTGTGACTCATCAAAGACCGCACCATGTCCAACAAAGTGTGGTTTCTCTGCTCGGACACCCCATTCCATTGAGGCGTGCCGGGTGGAGTCAGCTATGGAACAATTCCACACTACTTCAGATGATCACTAAACTCATGGCTCAAATATTCACCCCCACGATCCGATCGTAGAAATTTAATTGACTTGCCCGTATGATTTTGTACCTCATTTTGGAACTCCTTGAACTTTTCGAAGGATTCCCACTTATGCCTCTTCAAGTAGACATAGACATATCTACTAAAGTCATCGGTAAAAGTGATAAAGTACTGAAACCCTTTCCTAGTCGTGTGACTCATTGGACCACACACATCAGCATGTACTATGGCCAATAGCTCACTCGCCCTCTCACTCTGTCCAGTGAAAGGCATCTTTGTCATCTTTCCAAGTAAACAAGACTCACATGTGTTATATGATTCAAAATCAAATGACTCCAAAAGTCCATCACTATGGAGCTTCTGTACACGCTTCTCATTTATATGACCCAAACGACAATGCCAAACGTAGGTAGGTTTTAAATCATTGAATCATTGTTTCTTAGTATTAATGTTATAAACGTGTGCATCGTCAAGACTTAGAATATACAATCCATTCAGTAATGGACAAACACCATAGAGCATGCCATTCGAAAATATTGAACAACTCTTGTTCTTTATTACGAATTAAAAACCATCTTCCTCTAAACATAAAGAAGAGATAATGTTTCTGCCTAAGGAGGGAATGAAATAACAATTATTTAACTCCAAAACTAATCCTGACGGTAGCGATAGTGAATAGACGCCGATGGCCAACGCTGCAACTTTTGCACCATTCCCGATGAGGATATCCAGTTCACTACTTGCACACTTACTTACTCTACTCAGCCCCTACAATGATTTGCAAGTGTGAATCATCGATCCGATGTCAAATACCCATGAATCATTTGGACAAGTAGCAAGATTAATTTCAATAACATTAATACCTAAAGTGGAAGTCCCATTTCCCTTCTTGTTTTTTGCTCTTCCAGGTAAACCTTGCAGTTGCGCTTCTAATGCCCAGGCTTGTGGCAATGGTGGCACACATTAGAGTTGGTAGGACCAGACCTGGACTTTCCAGTTGGTTTAGACTTTGCACTAGAGATCGCATCTGTAGTCTTAGCCTTCTTCCTCCTTCTCTTTTTCCCTCATTCTGAACAACCATCACATGGTTTGGAGCCTTCCTGATACTCTCCTCAGCAGATTTTAGCATCCCATGCAACTCAGCTAGTGTCTTCTCCAGTCCAACCATGTTATTTTTCATGATGAATCACTCATAGCTCAATGGGAATGACTGTAGAATAACATCAATAGCGAGGTATGGATCCAGTGGAGTGCCCAGTCTCTCTAGAGTCTCCACGCAACCAATAATCTTGATCACATGAGGGCTCACTGGGCTCCCCTCAGCCAGCCTAATACCAAACAAGCATTTAGACACATTGTATCTTTCTACCCTTGGTCTTGAAACATGCCCTTAAGCCCTATGATCAGATCGTATGAATCATGATCCTCATATTGTTTCTGAAACTGAGAGGACATGCAGGAAAGCATCAGGAAGCTGACATCCACAGAATCACTAGCATGCTTCTCATAAGCACGCTTATTTGCTACAGAAGCATCGTCTCCTGGTTCATCAGGGTGGGGTTTCTCTAGAACATAATCCTTTTTCTCTTTCTTGAGAACAATTATCAAGTTTCGATACCAATCCATAAAGTTCGTTCCAGAAAATTTATCTCATTCAAGAATAGATCGCAAATTAAAAACTGGGGTGCTCTTAACAATAGACGTAGTAGGTGCCATGATCTACAAAATATTAAATACGAGGTTTAGCACTGTACAATGTTTATCATTTATCCAATAAAAGATGTTCCACTATCTAAACCAGTCACTTTCCCTCTCATGACTAGTAGTGGCACAAGATCCATGGTAACGCTATCTCCTAGTGAGCTTTGGCATCACTGTTAGAAGCTAGTTGACATAGGTAAGCAACTCCTTGCTAATCACATTGTATGTGACTCTTGTCATTGGAGAAGCATCAAATGCTCGACCCCAACTCCTATGCTCCAAGGCCCAAAATCATTTTGATAGCCTCATCAAGTGAACCAACACTATGCGTGCAGAAGTCCGACTTCTGCCCCAACTGGTCGAGATAAAAGATAGCACCCTGCTTTGGCAGACCCACTATCGATGAGCACGAACCCTGGTGGGTGCAGCTATCGGGAAGAACATCAACACTTTTTTCTGAGGGAAAACTACTCTAGCATCGTAACGATCCTAGCGCACATGAAACATGCAATAATAGAATAACAGAAACATAAGAAAGCATCACAAACAATCATATTAACTGTGACATAGCATGGCTTTCTTCACATGGCGATCTCCATCTCCATGGCTCCCATCATCGAGTGTGTGCTGCCATCCTCCATTAAGAGTACTAGTCCATATTGCATAGGCTATACTAATTACATGGGCCGAAGCACCGCGGAAACAACATGCAAGCCGTAATAAAATTTACATCAGCCTTGGGCTGTAAATAACCATGACACGCTGGCCATATTTAATTTACATTCATTGCATGCATACCATACATCACATTTTAACCAAGGCCATGCCAGTCACGATATTCTCTGCAAAACAAAGTTAGGCGAGCAATATACATATGACTGGATTCTGGATATGAAAAACCCGGGTCAACAAGCTTGGTTTTTAAAAATCACATGGGTCGGAACTTCCGATCTGGCATTGGAACTTCTGATCAGTCAGAACTTCCGATCAATATTGGAATCCCGCATCGCAACAATTGCCTTCTATATCGAATCATTATTCGATATCGGAACATCCGATCAGTATCAGAACTTCCGATCTGCCATCAGAACTTCTGATCAGCCGCAGACAGAAACAGATCTAATATGTTTTTCCACCATGTATCTCCATACATGAGGGATCCAGATCAGACACTATGCACATAGGCTCTGATACCACTATTGGGGAATAGGGGAGCTACACTAGTGGGAAAATTCAAAATTTACGCCCTATGGCCCTAGGCTCATGCGCGTGTGAGATCATAGATCGGTACCTTCTAGCACTTGAAGCACTAGTTGCAGCGGAAGAAGATGTTGGAGTAGTGTGTCTAGCCTCTCCTTGCTTCGTCCTTATCATCCTTCACCGATCCGATTGATGAATATGACGTAGTCATTCGCATGTCGACGTTCATGAGCGTCGCTATTGGAGCAACGCCTCCACGGAGTCCACACGTATAGGGATGGAGTACCTCCCACAGCAGCGTGCTAGCACCGCACATGAGAGATGGGGATCCTTGACATCAACAATTGAGATCAAGAAGGGGAGGAGAGAACTCTTGGGTGGCTAGGTCTAATCTAGGCTTATTGTTGTGCCCAAGATGTCCTCCTCCTCTCCTTATATAGGGCTGAGAGCCCCTGGGTCATGCATATCCCGAAACCATAATAGATTCAATCTGTTTTCCCACGTCGGAACTTCTGACAGGGTAATTTAGGTTTCCTGACACAGTACGACATGCAACAGATCCAATTTGTTATCGCCCACCTCGGAACTTCCGATACCATATCGGAACTTCCGATCAATACAAAATTCCTCCGATTCTAAATCGGAACTTCTAGCTCATCGAAACTTTCGATACCATATCAGAACTTCCAAAGTAACAATTCGTCTCTGTATCGCAACCAGAAATTAACCAGAACTTCTGATACTCACTATCAAAATTTCTGATCCACTGAATTTTCTTGGGCATATCCTTCAATAATGTCCATCAACGTGGTGTATGCCCATTGTATTTTAGTTTCTTGAGACACATGAGGTGAGTAAACTCTGTAGGTAGTCGACACATGATTTCCTATTGACCTTGATTGTCGACATTGCAAATATCTGTGGATCCAAAAATTTGAAATGTTCACTCTTGGATTGTTGCCACATTATCCTGCACATATGGAAGAGTATTTAATACCACATAATGATGTGTTGACTTTAATATAAAATATAGGTTAAGTAACTTACAATATCCATCACTGGATCAAGCTGATGTCGAGAGCATCCAAGTTAAAAAGATCATATAGATCATTGAAGCATACCAAGAAATAGCTGTCATTATTAGTCTCAAAATGTTTTTCTGGTATATTACAATGACTGAACTTCTATTTTCTTTGCAGTCGTTGAGGTATAATTGATGAAGGTCAATTAAGGCTTTCCCTCCCCTTCTTAGCTGATCTTGAGGCAGCATGTTCTTGCCTTGTTCATACTTAGCATGTGGTTTTTTCCAGGCTAATGTGACCTTAGGCTTTGCCTCTCTTTTAGTCTTTTTGGCCTCCTTTGTTTTTTGGGGTTGAATCATTGGCTTATTTTAAGGCAGCACAGTGACGACATTTTCACCTTGCTCGATAGGTGTAACAACAGTAGGTGGCTAAATAGGTGCAGTTGCAACAGATGAAACAACAATAGGTGGCTGAGCAGCTGGAGGTTTAGTAGAAGGTTGTGTAGTAGCTTGGCTAAGCATCTAGAGGTTCTTGGCATCGACAAAAATATCCACCCGTTTCCACTGTACCCTTGTGAGATGGGAAGTACGAAGGGTGGTGATTTCGTCATTCATAGGAATAGGCAATAGGATGTATTCCACATTGGGGTGCACAAAATAAATAGACACCACTACAAATCCCTCATTTATTAGCAAATTGTGTATCTCCTATTGATATGGATAGACAACACCCCTTGCCACCTCAATCTAAACCCCCGCGGGCTTTATGATAAACTTGCATGTGGTTGGTTCAGTTAGCCGGTCGGTGGTGTCATCCAAACCACTGCACATCAATCGCTACTCAACCTCTATGTTCTATCTATTTTCCTGCTGCTACACTTGGTAATTTGGTCTCTAGGCTGAATTTGCACTTGATCTTTGTGTATTGCAGAGTTTACGTTCGGAGCTCCTCAGCCAAGGGTTTTCTCTTCAATTTGACCACGGGAAGGTGATTTCTGTAGCTAGTAAGCTAGTTTCAGAGGCTACCGGAGCACCCTTCGGTAGGTCTTCGCTCGGTCTGTCCGTGTTGGGTCCATCACAGCGTTGTCGGTTTGGCAGATTCCACATGTCGGATCCACTTTGCATCAGAGTTACTTTGCGTGAGAGTCACGCCAAAACACTTCATATCAGAGTTACTTCGCACCAGAGTCATGCCAGAACACTCCGCATCGGACCTCGTCATGCCAGAGGCTTCGCGTCGAACCCTATCATCTAGAGGTGATTTCGCATCATGATTTGTTTGGAGCCTGTCCTCGACCGGATCGATCTGAACGTCGAAGGTTGCCTTTGGTGCATACTTTGCACCAGACACCGAAGGCCCCCCTTTATTGACCCTTCGCACGGTATACTTTGAACTAATCTAGCAACAACTATCGTGTCATGTAGAGATTGCCCATCCCATTTGGCTGACCTAGCTGAGCCGAGAGTGAAGGGTGATGAGTAGTTGGGCGAGCCTGTGCATCTTAGGGCTGAGTTGGAGCAGCCCAAGCTTGAGCTTGAGACCTTGTTAGTTCCACCCACTGTCTGTGAGAACTGTTTGTCTCTGAGGATGGAGCTAATCAAGATGAAAGCTGAGAAGTCTGTTCAGATCGATGGAGATTGTGAGATCTTCTTGTCTCAGGTGGAGGTGCTAGCTTCCTTGAGAGAGGAGTTAGCTGATGCTTAGAATGAGAACTCTTACCTCCGTCAGATCCTGAGTTGGGTGAGTGCTAGAGATCCTTAGCTCGGCATGATGATCCAACAGTTTAAGAGGCATGATGGGTTTGGAGTAGGTTACACCTACACCCTGGATGATTTTGAGAGCACTGAGAGTAGGGCTTTAGAGTGGAGTAAGATGACCCCTGAGCAGAGATATTCCGAGACCCACTCCATTGACTCCTTTCAGGCCAGTAAGCCTAAGGATGGTGTCTTCTAAGAGAAACCTTGAGCTTCACCAAAGAAACCTATTTAGATCCCAAAACCCAAGCAGCTCCAAACTTCTCTTGACTCTCTACCTGGACCCTCTCACACCAAAGAGCCAACACCCAATACAACCAATCCAAAGAAACCTAATACTCAACTACATTCCAAGAAGCTTACCTATCATTGTGAGTTATGTTAGAGAGAAGGCATCTTGCAGAGTTTTTCTTCAGGAGGAAGCGAGTTGAAAGAGCTGAGAGAGCTCATGGTGGGAAGGAGCAGTTCTACCAGTAGGGTGGTATATAGAGAGTTCCTCGACACAAAGAGAGGCTAGATGCCAGGGCGCATTGTGTAGGTGGTTGTATAGGAGACAACTTTCGTGCACGTGCTCCTGAGGGTGGTTTTCGCTCCGGTAGAGTTCTAGGTCATTCTGGATATGACTTTGGACCTCATCGCCATGACTTTAGGTAGAATAAATGACCGCACTTTGAGCCGCACTTTGGTCCAGACTCTTACACTTCCTTCTGCTTTCCTACTTTTGGGCAGATGGCTCAACACTGGTTTAGCTTTTTTGCTAAACCTAGTGTCAGACCATTTTCTCCCGTTATGACCATTGATTTTGTAGGATCGAGGCTTGGAGAACATATGGATCATGGATTTGGGATGCTCTCGCCACATGACAGGACATCGTAGATGGTTCTCCAGCCTCATTTCCCCGAGCTCCAAGGAGTACATCACTTTCGAGAACAATGGTCAAGGGAAGGTACACGATTTTGGCTCAATTTGGATTTCTGAGCATTTCTCTTTGAAGAATGTTGCTTTGGTTGGAAATTTGGGTTTTAATCCGGTTTCTGTTTTGCAACTTCTTGAGGAGGGCTTAGAGGTTCGTTTTAAGAAGGGCATGACTTCTGTTGTTGATTCTAGGGAATCTTTGGTTTGCCAGATCTTACCCTTTGGTAAGGTTTTTCGGATTGATTTCTCTAGTTCTTTTGGCCCTTTCGTTGTTTGATTGTTGGATCCTCCTCTTAACTGTGGAGGTGGCAAAGGAGATTAGATCATTTGAGCTTTGATCTACTAGTCAGATTAAGCTCTATGGACCTCATCCGAGGATTGCACAACCTTAAGATAGAGAAGGATCTAGTTTGCTATCTCTATCATCATGGGAAGATGATTGCCACTTCACATGCACCTATCACTCAGGTGATGACTTCATATCCGGGACAGATGTTACACATGGATATTGTTTGTCTAACTCGGGTACGTTCAGTCGGTGGGAAGTGGTACGCGCTTGTGATTGTTGATGATTTTTCTCGATTTTCGTGGATTTTCTTTTTGGAATCTAAGGACGAGGCTTTTTAGTTTGTGCATGACTTGATCCTAAAGTTGAAGAATGAGAACAATGGTCAGATGCGAGCAATTCGCTTTGACAATAGTTCTGAGTTCAAGAATTCTCAGTTCGTCAGTTTCTGTAGTGATCAGGGTCTTGAGCACCAGTTTTCTACCCATTACACTCCCCCACAGAACGGCGTTGTGGATCGAAAGAACCGCATGCTGGTCGAGATGGCTAGGATGATGCTCGATGATCATAGGACTCCTAGGCATTTTTGTGCTAAAGCTATGAACACAATTTGCTATCTGGCCATCCGTATTTTTCTTAGAGCTTACTTAGGTAAGACATCATATGAGTTGCGGTTTGGCAGATAGCCCAAGGAGAGCCACTTGCGAGCGTTTGGATGCAAGGGCTTTGTGCTCGAGAAGGTAGGGCATTTGGACAAGTTTGAGTCTCATTGTTGAGATGGGGGTCTTTCTTGGTTCTACTTTGCATTCTCGAGTCTTCTGAGTTTGGAACCTCGACTCCCAGCAGCTTTTCGAGACGTGTGAGGTTTCTTTCGATAAGTCCATGCCTTCACTTGCTCCTTCTTTTGAGATTTCTACTGATGATGAGCTTGGAGAGTCCATCTTCGAGGAAGATGATGACACTCCCACTATTGATGATGGTGGGCCTTCTGCACAGCCTGCAGGCCCCACATCTTCTTAGACATCGATTGAGGACGAGGGCGGACCTCTGATCACCTCTTCCACTTTGATCGAGCCCCCTCAGTCGAGTCTAGAGGAGCCAGCTACTAACTCCAGCGAGGTGACATCTGATCACCAAGGATCCCGAGCAGTTCAGCGTGATCACCCCTTAGAGCTCATCATCGACGATCTCACTACGAGATCTTTGCGTTCTATTGGACTGAAATAGGCGACCAAAGGGGGGTGAATGGGAGCTTTTTAAATTTTCTCTTCTGCAAAATAGACTTTGAACACACCCTTCGTATAGTCTAGTTTGGAGGTATGTAACACACTCCGAACACAGGCCTCGCACAGGGGAAAAGTACGAAGTCCAAAAGACTTCGCTCACACCCAAACACCATAAAATGCACTAGGCTTGGCTAAGTTTGTGTAGGCTCCGCACACAGAGGTGCCTTCGAGCAAACTTCACACAACAGTACTCCGCACAAGTGTGTTTCTGTCACAAAGCTTCAATCAGATGCTCTGCACTAGTAACAGGTACTAGGCTTAGCACTGAGGAGTGCTCCGAATAGGACTTAGCAAAACTGAACAGCTAGGAAGACTTCAGCAAATTCTAAGGGAAAGCAGCTTCGATCGCATGCAATAGATAGTACTTTGCTGGTAACATGTGAGGACTGGCCTTTGATATACACAGAGAAAACGTACTCTAAAACTATACTCACACAGATTTCGCACGCACAAGAGACCGAGGACACTTCATCAGCAAGAAATCAGAGCAGAAACTTGGGTTTGCACAAGGCAAAATGAACTACAAAAACTTCTACCCAAACAGAGCGAGAATCACAGATACAAGTTCATGCAATCAATGAAACAAAAAAGAAATTTCATTGCAAGAGCAGGGAACAAAAAACTCACAGATTTTGAGCACAAGTCATGGCGGCTGGTTCTAGGCTACAGTGAGTACAGAAGGTTCTAAACCTAGCCAAGTGCTAAAGTGATGCACAGTGTGTTGGCCTAGACCTCAGCTTGCCTCTCCTTTTATAGGAACAACTCAGACATGCGAAGAGACTACTATACCCCTAGGGTTTACAACTTTTCTGCCTCTAGCAGTCACGAGGGTACAGTTGGTAGTCTACTTTATTGGAAGCTCCTTTTGTGTTAGCTTTGCAGACCGGAATCTTCGGAGACCCCTTCGCACGCGAAGTGTTGTAGTGGCTTCGGTGGTAGGCTTCAAACCCGTAGGTCTTCACTACACCGAAGTCTGTCTTCGATACAATAATAGTTTTGAGCTGAAGTCGTCAAAGCCCTTGAGTCTTCACACCATTACCTTAGGAGTGGAACACCATGACTTCGCAGCTACCCTTAGCTCGACTGCCACCCTTTCGTGTACCGAAGCCATGCATGGCCGAAGTACGTCAAGACAACTTGACTCTAAAGCCCCACTTTCGAAGTACCTCCCACTAGAGGGTTTGTTCACCACCTTCCGATGTCTCTCCTTCGTCCAAGGTCTCCGCATGAAGCACTTCCATAAGCACTCCTTCCTGGTGTCTCAACCTTGAGCACACTCCCGAAGAGCCTTACCAGGACCATGCCTTCGATGCACCTCGACTTCTGAGACCTTCGTCAGGTGTCCTTTCAAGTGCCTCCATCCAGAGCACACTTGGAAGCCTTACCTCATTCCTGAGGACTTCATCCGCCAACCTTCGAAGTTAATCCTTCTAGAGTACCTCTTTGAAGTACCTCACCTCCAAGGACTTTGCCTCAAGGTATCATCAACCGGAGTCCCCCTCCGCACTTCCTGCCTTCAACTAGCGCACCTTGACCCGAGGACCGACCTTGACTTCACACAACCTCCGTGACCAAGCTCCATGCTTGACCCAGTTCACCTGCTGTGTTGATCATCTCGTCTCCTCCTATTTCTCCTACACACCAACAATAAGCAGACAAGTATATCTGATACCCTGAAGACCTCTTCATGTATTACTCCCTCTAGTACACACTCCAGTGTACTGCCCAAAGTACCATGCCCTTCGGTACAACCTTCGAAATGTATACTATCGGACCGCTCCGACAAATATACTCCGCTACATACAAGTGCAGCCAGAAAACATCGAACTCTTCAGTGAACACACCTCCAAACACCCTTCGGAGGTACCCCTTCGCCTAGAAGGAAATCTGTCGATCACTCATCACAGACTGAAACCAAGGCACATCTCAACTTGGTTTCTCACATTCTCAAGCCGGTTCTTTCGTTCTGTTTGCTGAGTCTGCTTTTGTTTCCACCTTTGAGCCTAGAGATGTTGCTCATGCTTTATATGATGCAAATTGGATAAATGCCATGCAAGAAGAGCTTGGAAATTTTGTTCACAATTGGGTTTGGACACTAGTTGAGCTACCACCTAGCTTCAACCCCATAGGCACCAAGTGGGTGTTTAAGAACAAGCAAGGTGAAGATGGGGTTGTGGTGTGCAACAAAGCTCGATTAGTTGCTTAGGGTTTTTGCCAAAAGGAGGGTATTGATTTTGAGGAGACTTTCGCCCCTGTTGCCCGTCTTAAGTCCATTCGCATACTTTTGGCATTCGTTGCTTCTAATGGTTTTAAGCTTTTTCAAATGGATGTCAAGAGTGCTTTTCTGAATGGGTATATAGAGGAGGATGTCTATGTTAGGTATCCACCGGTTTTGAAAAACCTAAGTTTCCTCAACATGTTTTTAAGTTGCAGAAAGCTTTATATGGTCTGAAGCAAGCTACCACAGCTTGGTATGATCGTTTAAAGCTGTTTTGTTGTGGAATGGCTTTGTGATGGGTTCTGTGGACAAAACTATTTTCTTGCTCGGACTTGGCTCTGATTTCTTGATTTCTTAGATTTACGTGGATGACATTATTTTTAGTGGTTCTACTAATGAGCTTGTGTCCAAGTTTTTTGAGTAGATGCACAACGAGTTTGAGATGAGCCTCATGGGTGATCTCGTGTACTTCCTAGAGCTCCAGATAAAGCAAACCAAGGATGACATCTTCATCCACCAGAGCAAGTACATGTGAGACATGTTGAATAAGTTTGACTTAGGTGGAGAGCTGAAGCCTCAGATGGCCCCCATGGGCACATCTAGAGGCCTGGACAAGGATGAGAGCGGCATCAAGGTCAACGAGAGAGAGTATTGAAGGATGATCAAATTGCTTCTGTACCTGACGGTGATGAGACCGTACATTCATTTTGTTGTGGGATTGTGCGCGCGCTTCCAGTCTTCACCACGCGCATCTCATCGGCTGGTTGTCAAGTGCATTTTTAGATATCTTACTTATGCACATAATCTTAGTCTTTAATATTCTGCATCATCATCTCTTGTGTTATCTGGCTTTTCCGACACTGATTTTGGTGGGTGCCGACTGGATCGCATGTCGACTTCCGGTACTGGCTTGCTAGTTTCTCGGTTCTTCGCTTCTTTCTTGGTCTTCTCAAAAACAATCTGGAGTTGCGCTTTCTACCACAGAGGTTGAGTATATAGCGGCTGCTCATAGTTGGTTTGTATGATTTCCACTTTGAATGATTTTGGGTTGTCTTTCCATGCAAGAGTGCCTTTGTTTTGTGACAGCACCAGCGTGATTAGTGTAGGGAAAAACCCATGTCTTCATTTGAAAACCAAACATATTGATGTGCGCTTTCACTTTTTGAGGAATTAATATGAGAAAGGTGTCATTGACCTTGTTCATGTTGATATTCATCATCAGTTGGCTAACATTCTGACCAAACCCCTAGATTAGTCTACGTTTGAGCATTTGCGAGGGGATTTGGGAGTTGTGTAACCTTTTAGGATATTTTGAGTCATTTATTTCTTCTTTATTTTTTTGTGAGTTCATATCATACACATTCATATATCACACTTTGAGCTTGCTTCTGTTATATGATTGAACTTCTTTATTCATTCTTGCTAGTATATTCTTTTGAATACCTGTCGATGATCATGCTTTGCTTCAGTTCACATGATATCTAATATCTATCATATGCATGGCTTTTATGCTTAAAAATGAAAGATGATCACCATTGCTTCTGGTAACTAGGATGTGTAGGTTGAATACTTTTGCTATCTTTTACATGCCTAGTAGATAAGTCCTTTACTTAGATGCAGATATGCAACTTGGACATCTATATGCTTTAACATGGAAAATATGCCATAAAATGATAAAAATCATAAAAATGAAAAATTCATGCCTTTTATGCTTAAGTGAAAAGATCCAGGTGGGTTTGCTGGGTCACATTGCATTGTTTTGGAGTGCTTACCATAGCCCTTTGGTATGAACTAGGACATTGTAATGTATGCCAAGACCAATGTCTTAAGCTTCTGATGGTCATGTTCTGGCCTAGGCTTGACTTGGTCGATTATCATAAGGTTTACATGCAAATAACCCCTAGCACAAATGGAAAAGGAAAGAAAAAGCCTGAAAATTAAAAAGATAAAAAGTTTACCGAAGCTCTGAGTTTTTGGATCATGCTTATCTTGGTAGATACTAGCTAGCTTCTACACTTCATGTTTTACCTTTCCTATCAACTAGAAAATTTGGTGATGCTTTTATTTGCAAAAATCTGAAAATGTGTGCTAATGACTTTCTCTGGATATCTTCTATTGCACTGATCATGCCATGTGTCTTAGACAATATTTTGTGCTATACTTGTTAGATGTTGTAATTGCAGTTAATCATATCTGAGAAGCATGCTTTTTACACTCAACTTGTAGTTAATCATATCTGACAATATTTTGCATTCATTGCATATTTTGAGGGGGAGCTGTATTTCACGGGAAGTTTGTGTCGTGTCTCCTTTTTAGTGCACTTAGTCTCACTTGATGAGTCCAATTATCAAGAGGGAGATATTTTGGGTTACTTGATCTTTTAGAAGAGTTTTGGGGGAGTTTTGGCTTTCTCTGTGATTTGTTTCAGGTGGAGTTTTACTCTCTTTTGCCTTTACTTTTTGGATATCCATGTTGATAATTCAGAGATTGCACTCGTTTGAGTTGTGTTTTGAAATCTTTGTTGATTTCTTTTCTACTTAACCCTAATGACCGTTTTCTAGCTTTTGTTTTGCTTTTGGTCATCGAGGAGTAGAAGTCCCAGTTTTTCCTGAACCAGCATCGCAGTGGCGTGTGCCTGCTCAGCACATGGAGGCGCTTGTCACAGGGGCAAGTAGGCACGGTGAAAGCGGCACTGTTGGCCACCACCAGCAGTGCATGGCGAGATTTTGTGCGAAGCGAAGTGAGGCGTTGTATGTGCTACGAGGCGCATGCAGGGTTTCCTTGAGCAAAGCACACTCTAGGCATTCGGCCCTAGGAGTTATCATTGGCGTGTGGTCTCCTGTGTACAAGCAGAACTCGTGAGAGGATTGGTTTCTAGGGGTGCACACAGGAACTCGAACAAGGAACCGAATAGTAATCTGTCTTTTCTCGATCTTCGTGCACTGTAGTTCTTTTATGACTATTCTGTGTTATATTAATTTACTGTGGGCATTTTTATTTACATTTTGATACAAGCATGTTTATTAACATATCTAAGTGATTCAAGTGCATGTCATGTATTTCAAATACCTGTGAACTATGGATGTTTTCTTAGTACTTGATGATTTGCGTGTCTAATCTGTGATGGTTTGTTAATCTGCTTTTAAGCACTGTGATGGTGTGTTTTCGTTTAGGACACTAGTCGTTTTTAGGCTAGATTATTTATAGTGCTTGTGATCTCTCAAACTGTCATCTTATACCATATCTGATAGGAGAGTAATAGCACTAGGTTTATCTGTGGCAATTCTTGAAGATTTGATTTGTTTCTGATGTTTGTCTTTTGAGGAGCGTTGGGTGTTAAGGGTAGGCCATCGATTCAAAAGAATTTGTTGAGGCACCCATTCACCCCATGCCCCTCTGGTCGCTACTCTCGGTCCTATAGCATGGTCCGGAGAAGACTCTTCGGGAGTGTGCTCTAGGTGAAGACACTGCGAAGGAGTGCTTATGGAGATGCTTCATGCGGAGACCTTGGCCAAAGGAGGGACTTCGAAAGGTGGTGAGCAAAACCCTCCAAAGGGAGGTACTTCGAAGGTGGGGCATCAAAGTTAGGATGTATTGACGTGCTTCGGCCAGGTACTTCAAAGGTGGGGCTTCAAAGTTAGGATGTCTCGATGTGCTTCAGCCATGCATGACTCTGGTACAAAGACGGGTGGTGTTCGGGCTAAGTGAAGCTGCAAGGCTATGATGGTCCACTCCGTAGGTGGTGGTGCGAAGGTTTAGGACAACACTTTTAGCACTTTGGCTAGGTTTAGAACCTTCTGCACTTATTGTAGCCTAGAGCTAGCTGCCACAAACTTGTACTCAGATTTGTGAGCTTTTTGTGTTCCCTGTTCTTGCAATGAAATTTCTATTCTAGTTTTGATTCATTTCTGCATGAACTTGTATTTGTGTTCTTTGCTTTGCTGGTGTTGAGTTTTTGTAGTGCGCTTTGTTTTGAGAAAACCAGAATGTTTACTCTGTGTTCTTGCTAACAAAGGGGCACCTATCAACTTGTGTGCAAAGACTATGTTTAGCGATTTTCAAAGTACGTTCGCTCTATGTATATTGGAGGTATATCCTCATTTGATACTAGCGAACTACAACTCTGTTGTGAGCTTGTGAAGCTGCTTTTCCCGAGTGTTTTCTGAAGCCCCTTTGGAGGCGTAGTTTTTGCTAAGTCCTAACCGGAGTAATGTCTCATTGTGAAGCCTAGTACCAGTTACTAGTGTGAAGCATCTGAACGAAGTTCTCTAAGGGATATACTCCGAAGCCAAGTTATGTTGTGCGGAGTCTTTCTCAAAGCACCCTTGTGTGCGGAGTCGATTCTTGCGAAGCACTGCTTCGAATATTTTGGTTGTTTGGGTGTGAGTAAAGTCTTCTAAACTTCAAACTTTTGCCTTGTGTGAAGCCTGTGTTCGGAGTGTAATCAATACCTCCAAACCAGACACTTTGAAGGGTGTGTTCAAAGTCTGTTTTTTCAGAAGAAGAATTTTAAAGCCTCCATTCACCCCCTCTGGTCACATTTTTCAGTCCAACAGAAGTTAACAGGGAGAAAGCAAGGAAAAGTTGTGGCTAAAAAGATATGAAGGGATTCTTCGTCTCAGATCACATCGGGCAGAACTAGCCGATGAGGGTGTTTATACTCCGAGTAATATCCAAAGGGAAACCAGGTGGTCTGATCGGAGAACCCGAGGTACAAGTTGTTGAAGAAAGCGGCCAAAGCCGCGGGGGATAAAGGAGAAGTATGAAAAAATGCCGCCTCTTCGCCCAAAGAAGAGCAACGACGATAGGTAGGAATGGGCGATTTTGGAAAATCGATAGGAAAATACACTTGGTCAAGGGGGGTCCCTCCAATAAAATCGGTCGTGTAAACATTATGCCAAAGCTAGAGGAACCACCAAAGACCTTTAGGTCAGCCGATGAAATTGCCGGCTGATAGGTTGGCAGACATTAGATGAAGGAGGTGATAAGTAGCTCCTAAGAGGAAATGGCCAAGGGGGATCCGCATGTGGGCGGAAAGCCGTTTGGCTAAAAACTAAAATTGCAAGGTCGGGGCCAGAGCCGATATGCAAAAGAAACATTCCTCCAACCAAAGGGTAAGGAAAGCAATGTGTTCATGAGTATCTACTGGGCCAGTTTTCTTGTTATGCCTCGCGATGTATCAGCTCCAATTATCAACCCAAGGGATGCTAAGGTAGTGGGATGGTTGGAAGTTAAAGGAAAAGGGATTGGCCGATGAATTGATGTCAAGACAAGTCAAAAAGAAAACATCAAGCAGAGTGGGACTCGTCGGCCCATGACCAAAAAAAGAATTCAAGGCAACAGACTAGAAGTAACAAGATGTGGCCATCATTAGCTCGTTATGATAAGGCTCGGCAAGGGAAAGGCTAATGCAATGACCGATGTCAATCTCATCCCAAAAGGTGCAGTAAGTAGCTAATACCCTAAGATACCAGTTACGCCAGCTGGGGATGGAAGAGGGAAAGGATTCAAAACCATAGTCCCAATCGAAGGAGCACATGGGAGAAAATTTAAATGGAATCTGACAAGTTTCGGCATTTATGAAATCTGTAGGATCAGGATTGCCTAAGGGGCCTAGGAAGAAACAAGACGGATGAGTTTCTATTGGAATCCAGACTTGGCCATTCTAGCACTGATGGAATGTGAGTTCAATGAAGGAAAATGACGAGCAACGTGTACCACTAAGAGCAAGCAACAGAAGATTCGAAAGCCAAAAAACAAGTGGTGGGTCAAAAGCATAAAGAAGGAAAGGGGAGTGATTAGCACTTATAAAGCAAAAGATGACGCTCATGTTAGTTATTGAGCAGCCGAAAGTGGAAGAGACAGAGCCGGAATTCTGGGTAAATGTGAAAGTATTGGAAGGTGAAGGGTTTCAGCTGAATAGTTGACAAATGTTAAAAGGCAAATTGAAAATATGTTGCAGAGGGACGTCTAAAAGGATGTAATGGCAGATGGATGATGATGACCGATAATTTTGAATCATCGGTTACCCCTTAATGCTCCGAAACTTGGGGGCATATGTTGACACCGAGATTTGGTAAAACCTAGGCCCACAAAAGATGTCGTACAGTCAAATATAGTCAAAGTAGCCCGTCTGTTGCACCACGGTCGGATGTGAAGGAACCGATGATGAGGAGGTGAAGTTTTATCTTGAATCGGTAAGGATAGATTACTTAGACGGAAAGTCTTCAGACTCTAAATATGTATCCTTAGTTAGATTAGAAACACATAACTCTGTCAAACAACTACTCGGCGCATCACCACCCTTCGCTTCCCAGGGATAATCCCGATGGGATTCGGCACTCAGAGCTGGGCTGCATCGTTTTAATCTCTGGCAAAGGTTCCCACCACCCCCAATGATCATATTGACTAGGTCAGTGTCCTCACAGCTTCATCAATTTGATCTCTTGAGGCATTGGCTGAAATAGTACGATCACTGGTTTATCTTGGTGTATTGGCTAGGTCTAAGGCTACATCAGTTTGATCTCTTAGATTGATGTTATTCAGGGGTTGTAGTCTTAGGCTTCATCGGTTAGGTCTGACATCTCTTTCTATTGTATCTTCTTCATGTTGTATATCGTTCATCTAAATAAAGTGTGCCCGATACTTTGAACTATTATTAAGTTCATCGTGATTAGCTACTGTCTTGGTTAGGTCTGATCTAGTTATTGCGATGATTTTGATGATAGAGATGCGCTATCTGGCATGTTTTATTTATTTCTATCGGAGTAAAAGATGATAGGTTATCTTATATTCAACATCATATCTTATCCGCTATCGGGGAACGCTCATCGACCCATATGCATGAGCTGCCTATCTCATCGACCGATGGTGTATTCGTCTCGATCGCGCTGCTTTGGTCATTGTCCTTGCAACTGATCGACGCTATCTGCTCATGGTTATTTTATCGTCAACGCAGTCATCGGCTTGGCAGCCGATCAGCTTTGCTACTAACGATATTTTCTCTATTTCCTTATCAGTTATAGGGTCAAACTAATTGGCACGCCTTGAACCCTTTTTATAATATTGTAGGACCTACACTAGAGTTAAGCAGATCTCCCAAGCCACACGTGTGTCAAAGTGTGACCAAAAATTACACCAACAGAAATACGACAAATGGATGTTAAGACGGCTTTCATGAATGGAAACCTAAGTGGGGATGTGTACATCACACAGCCTAAAGTTCTTAATGATTCGAAAAATGCTGGGAAAGTTTGTAAGTTGCAGAAGTCCATTTATGGACTGAAGCAGGCTTCTCAGAGTTGGAATTTTTATTTTGAGGTAGTCAAAGGGTTGGCTTCATCAAGAATGAAGAAGAGCCTTTTGTTTACAAGAAGGATAATGGGAGCTCACTTATATTTCTTGTCTTATATGTTGATGACATATTATTGATTGGAAATAGCATTCCTTTGTTGAATGTTGTCAAGTCTTCATTGAAAAATAGTTTCTTGATGAAAGGTATTGGATAGGCAGCCTACATTCTGAGCATAAAGATCTATAGAAATAGATCAAAATGGCTAATTGGATTAAGCCAGAGTATGTACATTGACAAAGTTTTGAAATGGTTCAAAATGGAGAATTCCAATAAGGGATTTCTGCCAATGTCACATGATATTTCTCTCAGTAAGAAACAATGTGCCATGACACCCGATGATCTAGATAAAATGAGTGTGATCCTATATGCCTCCGCGATCGAGTCCATCATGTATGTCATGCTATGTACACGCCCAGATGTTTCATACACTCTAAGTGTTACGAGCATGTACCAATCAAACCCTAGTGAAAGTCACTAGGCTATTGTAAAAAGTATCCTCATGAACTTGAGAAGGACTGAGGAAATGTTACTAGTTTATGGTGGTGATGAGGAGCTCATTGTAAGTGGTTACACCGATGCTAGCTTTTAAACCGATAAAGATGATTCTCGATTACAATCTCATTTTGTGTTCTTCCTTAATGGAGGCGTAGTGAGTTGGAAGAGTTCCAAGCAAGAGACGGTGGCTGATTCTACAACAGAAACTGAGTATATCGCAACTTCAGAAGCTGCGAAGAACATCGTTTGGATCAGAAAGTTTGTTCCAGAGTTAGGTGTTTTTCCTAGTGTGTTCAGTCTAGTGGACCTCTATTATGGTGATAGTGATGCCATTGCGCAAGCCAATGAGCCTAGATCACACCAGAAGTCTAAACATATATATACTTCGGCTATATCACCTGATCCACGAGATCATAGAGAGAGGAGATATGAAGATTCACAAGGTGCACATGGATTTGAACATAGCAGATTTGTTGACAAAACCTCTTCCATAGCCCAAGCATGAGGCGCACATGAGCTCCATAATTATTAGATATTTACTGAGTGAGTGGGTGAATGTGGAAGATGTTAGTAGTGTCTATGCTAATGTTAGAGGATAATTGTTATTTTGTTCCTTGAATAAACATCATTTACATTAATTGATGATTGATGACTTATCTGTGAGACTCTTTATTTTATAATGATGTTGTTGAGAAACCAAGGGCTGGTTTTGGAGTCTGTGATGAGTGATTGACAGATTTTATCCTCTGATTCGAAGGGGTCCCTCTGAAGGGGTTCGGAGGTTGTTTCATCGAAGTTTTCGGTGGGTCTGGTTACTGCAGCTGTTGCAGCGGATTGTGCCTGTCGGAGGGGTCCGACAGTACACAATGACTTGGCTGTACCGAAGGTTTCGGTACTTTGGGCGGTACACCAGAGTGTGTGCCGGAGGTTGCTTACCCGGAGAGGTCTACGGGGTACTGGATACACTTGTCTGTTTGTCTGTGTTGCGCAGGTGACTTCGAAGGCGACGGATGGTTCGCAGCAGGTGAACCTGGGTCAAGCAGGAGCCTTGATGCTAGGCGAGCGGGGAGCTCGGTCACGAAGGCTGTGAGTGGTCGAGGTTGGTCCTCAGGTCAAGGTGCGCCAGGCGAAGGCAAAGAGTGCGGAGTGTGGCTCCGGCTGAAGGTACCCCAAGATGAAGTCCTCGGAGGCGAGGCACTTCGAGGGATACTCCGAATGGATTGACTTCAGAGTATGGTGGACAAAGTCCTCAGTAATGAGGCAAGGCATTCAAAGTGTGCTCCGGAGGGAGGCTCTTGAAGGTATACCCGACGGAGGTCTCAGAAGTCGAGGTGCATTGAAGACATGGTCGAGGTGAGATTCGTCGAGGAGTGTGCTCGGGGAGAGACACTGCGACGAAGTGCTCATGGAATACTTCATGCGAAGGCCTTGGACGAAGGAGGGACTTCGAAGGGTGGTACTCCGACGGTGGGGTTTTGGAGTGTGGCTGTCCTGAAGTACTTCGGCCATGCATGGCTTCGATACACGGACTGACGGTGTTCAAGCTGGGAGAAGCTGCAAAGCCGTGGTGGTCCACTCCAGAGGTGTTGGTGTGAAGGCTCAAGGGCTTTGATGGCTTCGGCTCAAAACCGTCACTGTATCGAAGGCTGACTTCGGTGAAGCGAAGGCCGTCAGGCTCAAAGCTTCTCACTGAAGCTACCGTACCCCTCGCATGCGAAGGGGGGCTTAAGAAGACTCCAAGACTAGAAAGGTTGACCATGTCTACTCTGCAAAAGCTGATGCTGTCTCCTCTGCGAAGCTGACAAAAGAAGCCTCCAAATAAAGTAGACTACCAGCTGTACCCCCTTGTTCTGATGAGACAAAATCAGTGTAACCCCTAGGGGTAAAGTAGTCTATTCATAGGGCTGAATAGTGCCTATAAATAGTGGAGGCTAGCTAGGCAACAGTAACACTTTGAGCAGCCATTTTTGAGCTCCTGTGCTAGCCGCCACACCTTGTATTCTGTCTATGAGTTTATTTTGTGTTCCCTGTTCAAGCAATGAAACTTTGATTATGTTTTCATTTATTGTTTGAACTTGTATGCCTACTTTACACTGCATGCTTTGATCTCTTAGTGCCTCACTTCTTCTTGTGTTGAGTTTATCCCACTGGAGTGTTTTTGGAGAAGTGTGTGAGTGATCTGTGCTTGTGAAGTGTGTTTTTCACTGTCTGTTTACTCTGTTTAAACTGGAGGCTAGACCTCTCTGATTACTAGCGAAGCACTGTTCTTGGCTTAAATGGAAGCTTGCTTTCTTCCCTTGTCGAAGTCCTCTTTGCAGTGTGCTTGGTGTGTGTCTTGGCCTTCGAAATACAAAGCCTAGTACCAGTTGCTAGTGCTGAGTATCGGGTCGAAGTCCTTAGAGGGAAGTCATCTCTTGCGAAGGGTGAAGTGTGAAGCTTGCTCGAAGCCACCAAGTGTGCGGAGCCTGCACTGACTTAGCAGAGTTGAGTTTTTGGGTGTTGTGGGTGGAGCGACGTCTTCTTGACTTCAAACTTCTGCTCCTTGCGAAGCCTGATTTTGGAGCTGTGAAAAACCTCCAAACCAGAACTTCGAAGGGTGTGTTCGAAGTCTTTTCCACAGAAGATAGAACTAAAACAGAAGGCTATTTTAGCCTAATATTTTAAAAAGCTCCCATTCACCCCCCTCTGGTTGTCGTTTCTGGTCCAACAGTTGTTCAAAATGGATCCCTAATCTTATCGTCATGTGGGATAGTGATAATACATAGATTAGCACATCTGGCTGATTGATGATCATGTTTCATGGATCATAGGCATGAGGATGTCAAATCAGAGATGTGAACACATATTGGTGAACATGGTGTTGGATAGACCCACTTGAGATACTGCTGGGATTGTTATTGTAATGTGCAATCAGTTGTCATCTCAAATGGTGTACCTACAGAATCCTTAGACCTGAGATCGTCATTTGATTCGAGAATGTGTAGTGACACACTTAGATGCTTCCTAACGCGATTATGTATCAGGGTAGTAATAAGGGTTGTTTTTAGGTGTGTTGTGAAACATGTCGTGTGATGTGAGCGGTCAAGATGAAATTTACCCCTCCTAATAACAGGAGAGACATCTCTAGGTCCCTCGAGGCAGTCGGATTGGAAATGTGCATGGACATGCCACTATGACTAAAGCGTTAGTCTTGATTTGAATATGATACTTGATCGAGTGAAATGTCGAGCTATCCACCAAGGGTGGCATGTTTCTCACCTTGAGCTTGACTGATGTCATGTGATAAAGGGATTGGTGCATGAGTATATCAAGGTTCAACGAAAATTTGATTTTGTACACTTTCGGGGGTCAATATGCGCTATTAGGTACCGCTATTAATCAGTTAGTCGAAAAAGGTTTTTGGTGTATGACCGTTTTTGTATGAACCAATTGGGTCACACACTAAAGGGGATGGATTAAGAGACCTGCCAAGAATGGTTCTTGTGCAAGTGGGAGATTGTAGGAATTGTGTCCAAGAGAATTTTAGGTAGGCAGATCAGAAGTTCTAATAATATTGCACTTGTTGAATGTTTTGATATGGTATTGGAAGTTCTGACATGGCTAAACCTGGGGTGTTATTTCTAGTTTCTGAACGAGGCGGAAGTTCCGATGGTGGATCATAAGTTCTGATGTTTTGGGATCATCAGAAGGTTCAATGGATCGGAAGTTCCGATAATTTCTAGAACTGAAACAGAGAGTCTAGATCGGAAGTTATGATACAAGATCAAAAGTTTCGATGAGGGGTAACAGATTGGATCTGTTGGGCTTTTTAATCTAGACTTGGGTCCAAGGTCCTAGCTCTATATAAAGGGGGAGGAGGAGGTCTTGGAGATCAGATGAATTGCAGTTTAGATTAGATCTAAACTGTAGCCACCAAGAACTTCTCCTCTCCATTTCTTGATCTCAAGAGTTGAGATTGAGATATCTTCCATTTCTCACGAGCGGTGCTAGCACGCCAGCGTGGTAACGATCTCATCGTTGTACGTGTGGACTCCGTGGAGGCATTACTCGAATAGCGACGCTCATCGTCTTCTTCATGTGGGTGTCATCGTCTTCGTCGATAGGATTGCAAGGGAGTGAGCGGAGCGAGGCGAGGATAAGTGTAACACCCCAATTTTTCAAAGAACTTAAAATATGATTTAATCTATTTTCCTAGAATTATTTATTTGGGAAATACCTTTAATGCCCTCCTTAAACTTTTTGAACTAGAACCTAGATGAAATGACCAAACCAGGGGCTATAAAATTTTGTATATGATCCGAGGGCCAAAATATATTTTTGAGAATTTTTACAAATTTTTATCAACCTTGGAAGTAGCCCAAATATTTTAATCCATTTTCTGTAATTGTTTTTATTCAGAAAAGAAATTAAACAGTATCGGGCCTCCCCCTCCCTTTCTCTCTCTCCCAGCCGGCCCAGCCCACTCCTCTCTGCGCGCCCCGTCTGACCAGTGGACCTCGCCTGTCAGTGACCCCCTCTCCGCGCGTGTACCCGGCCCACCTGTCGGCGCCGACCGGTTCCGTCTCGCGGCCGAGCCCGACCCCACCCGTTCGGTCGCGCCCACTGACCTGTGGCCCCAATCTGTCAGGCCCTTCGTCCCCGCAAGATCCGCCCCCAAATCCCCCCCGCCGGTCGAAACCCTAACCCCACCTCGGATTGCTCCCGCTGGCCCCTCCCTTTAATCCATCGCCAGCAATGAATTCCCCGCGTCCCCCCGACCATTTCCCCCATTACTCCACCACGTCATCGCCCCCGGATCGAGCGCACGCATGCAAGATAGGAGCTTGCCGGTGTTGAAGAGAGGATTTACTCTTGGCCTCCCCCGATTACGCCCCCTCCACCCCCGCCGACGACTCTATTTAAACCCCAGCCACCCCCTCGTCCAGCCCACACGCCCGATCGCACTGAGAACGAGCCAGAGCGCCACATTTCACCTTTTAGCGCCTCACCATCGCCTTCACTCCAGCCACTGCTCGCCGTCACCGGTGACCCCCTCCGTCCTCGCCGACTACATCACTGTGATTGCAAGCACCACCCCGACCTTGGCCACCACTCCATTGTCGACGACCCCCGCCGGAACGCCACCGCCGCAGAGGAGCCGAACACCTCCACTGCCCTCGCTTGTCGCCGGCCACGCTCTGACGACCCCAAGTCCCACCGACGGTACCCTCTTGACCCCCGTAGTGTACTGATTCCATTTTAGCCCTTAGAACCGACCACCATAGCTCGCCGTGGCCGTTGTACCGTCGCCGTCGCCAGAGAAGACGACCGGCATGGGTCGAGTACCCGTGCCGTGTCGGATCTAATCCCGGTCGTGCGATCTAGATCTAACGGCGGTGGTTAAATCCTCTGTGCAGTTTAATCCACGCCATCGGATCTTAGCAAAGGGGTATGTTTTAATCTTGTGCGTTCGTTAATATTTAAAACCCACGTTTAATCTGGGTCGTCCATCGCGTACCGGTTCGGTCTTTTAATCTCGCGCGTCCATTTTCATTTAAACCTCCCGCCTCGCCCGTGGCCGCCCGATCGCGATCCAACGGTGGATCTCGATCCGGCGCACACGCACAGTGCGTGGGTTCACCGTGAGCCTGGCTCACCGTGGACCCGAGACTGTTTTGGGATTTCATTTAAATTTCAGAAATGCTTTTAAACTTCCAAAATTCATATCTTGCGCATTTTAACTTCAAAAATTACCATTTCAATTCCAGAAAATTTGTAATATTATTATCTACATGTTAATGCAATAAAAACAATATACTTACTTTGAATATTTCATCCTTATTTAATAAAGTATTCAAATGCCCTTAGAATAAATTACAAATTTAATTATTTAAATTTCAGCAAAACTTCATATTTGTTCATTTCCTGTTAACATGATGAAACCACTAAGTTTTCCCTGAAGCTCTTATTTTAAATTAATTAGAAAACTTCAAATGAGTTTATTCACAATTAAAACCCCTTTTTAAAGGACCAAATTACATTATAGTTCATTTTAAATTATTCCTAAAATGAATTTCAAAAACCTAACAACTTTATTTTCCTTAAGTTAACCCAATCAAAACTTATATGTTTGTTTTGTGATTTTGTGTTGTTTATTGAATGCTGCATTTATTTTATTTATATTGAGAAGACTACGATGTCGCCGAGGAGCCGGAATACTTCCTGGAAATCCCTCCTTCCCCTTTTGCTGAACAAGGCAAGTCACCAAACCAATCTTTTGAGCATATTGAACCCATGTTTTATTAAACTATCGCTAAAACACATAGGATATACATGCATTAGTCAAATGAAACACTTAAAATATATTTATTTAGGATCCCCCAACCTTGATGTGCAACCCAAGCCATGCTATCTAGCCTAAACTCCTTGTCACAATATGATTAGTATTATTAGCTAGTGTCCAATGTATCGACACGATTGCTATAGGATTAAAAATGAGGCGTAGCGATTGGAATCTACTATATGATCCCCGTTATTCTCATCTCTGGAATGTTGTTGGTGATAGAGTTATGGTTGAGAGTGTATGCATGGTGGGTTCTGGGTGCAAGCTAGGGCATTGGTCGGTAGCACCCGGGGTACTATAAGGACCGGTCTGCGGGATCCATTGCAATACACTTCCGTACTAACCACAAGTCTAATGGGTAAGTCCTAACTAAGGTATGGAGTGTTCCAAACCGAGGCCACCACTTGGAGATGGGTCAAGCAGCACCTGTGGGTGGCTTGTACCGACGTGGCGCAAAAGGGGGTGCGACGTTAGCCGGGATGCGGCCCGGCACGCCGGCGAAACCTAGAGCGGGTGGTTATCGCTTGGAGCATTTCATGCTGAGGTTTTGGCACAAGTTCCCGTGGTATGGGTCATCTCGTTACACTTTGGTGTTTGGGGTGAGTGCGTGCCTTGTGGGTACAGTAGTACATCTCTGATCAGATTCATAAATCTTTTCGAAAAGTCGAGCCCGCGGTCAAGGGCGGGTTGCGTGACATCCCACAGTTAGTTTACTTCTGGAATGAATGTGCATGATGGTTTGACATGTAAGGACTGTTGTGCGAGGAGGGAAAACGTACTCCTCGAGTTAGAAGGTATTATTGATGTTCATGTTTATTATTCCGCATGATAAAATTTGACTACACTAAATGCAATAACTGAAAATGTACTTTTCCGCACTTTTAGCCAATTATCCTTCCTTTGTTATTATCTTGCATTTACGGTGGCTTGTTGTGTACTTTTTGTACTCATACCCGTTGGACACACAATTCAGAGGATGCCTACTATGAGGATGGTCTGGAGTAGCGACCCAGTCAAGAAGAAAGATCCTAAAGAGGGCATTCATCATGCAGTTTATTTTTCATTATTTTAATTTCACTCTTATGTAATAATATGGTCTGCGTACCATGAATGCTTGTCGTATGTACGTTGTCGCATGATGAACCTCTTGTATTATTGTTTTTCTTTGGAAATGAAATAATGTTCCGATTTGATAAATCAGGGCGCCACAAGATGGTATCAGAGCCGACTTAACTGTAGGAAGCCAAACGGACCAGCCTAGCCAATAGCTGCAGAAAATTATTTCTCGAAAACCTACTTTATAAACTTTGTTCCTCCCCTCACTTTTCTTCAACTTGTTGTTTTTGTAGATGTCAGTCTACCAAGTTCACAGCTACTGCCGCCACTACGAGGGCTTCGTCAGGGAGCTCCGCATGATGCTCACCTTCCTCGGGTTTCTCTTCGAGCCCGAATTCTAGGGGGTGTACCTGGAGGAATTCGCCGAACCTTGCGACGTCTCCCTCGCCGTCCACGGATCCGGAGAACACCTGCCGCCCTACACCACGACACTTGGGGCCCGACTTTCGACGTCACGTGCCAACGCGTCTCCCTCCAAGCCCTTATGGAGTTGAGGATGATCTATGACGATCGTCTTCAGAACTCATCTTTTCGGCTTGTGCCAAAGCGCACTCCCGGCGCCTACCGTAGTATCTACCTCGGAGTTCACTCCGTTCGTGATCCGGTCATGGCCCGGCAGTTGCGTCTTCTTCAGGCCATGGACGACCTCCATACCGAGGCCGTGCTCAACGCCGATGAGCACCATGAGGCGGTTGAGTTTCTTCGTGAGGAGACGAAGAACTTGATCCAGCAAAACGGCGAGCTACAACGGAAGATCATGTAGCTGCAGAAGAATATTTTGGAGATGGTTCCCCTCCTTCCGAGGAAGAGGAAGCCCATCCGTGAGCCTGCCCCTTGCCCCAAGAGGATCCCGCCACACCCCTCCACCGCCGGACCGTCCACCGCCGGACCGTCCACCGCCAGTGCCCCTGCACCATGCCCTGGCCTCGTCTCCGACCCAATCATCGAGAATTTTCTCGAGCCCACCATCCCTCGGAATCCGCGTACTCGTGGTTCCGAGAGCACGGAGACCGCCTACGGTGGCGAGTAGGCGTTAGCTATCGTTGTTTGAAATAATGTTGTGGTACCACCTACAATGAGTTGGGTTGTAGGTGTATTAAAATAAGAGCTTAATGTAATGAACTTTTTATACCACTAGAAATATATATATGGGCCCCATGGGCCATTTTGATTGCAGTGTTGTTTCATCAACTTTTTACCTTATGCTTAAGCTATTATATATGTTCAGAAGATGACCAACAACTAGAACACCGGTTCTAACAATGGAGAAGGAGGAAGCCACGGTTTGCCCGAAGGTGTTGTGCCCAATTGGGGTGCAACGGGACCACGACAGACCAGGTCACCATCCGCCAACCACCCTACCTTGGCGAAATGATGGCGAATCAAAACCAATTAATCACCACCGTCCTCACCCAAATGCAGCACCAACAGGCGCAGTTGGACCGCCTGCAAAATGTGGAGCCTGCCCCTCGTGCGCCCGCACCTGAACCCGCGCCCCAACTCTCAGAGTTCCTGCGCGTGCGCCCACCGATCTTCTCCAGCACCACCAACCCCATGGAGGCCAGAGATTGGCTCCGCACCATTGGGAAGAAGCTGGACCTCCTCCCCTGCACCGATCGAGAGCGAGTGGCCTTTGGCACTCATCAGCTGCAAGGTCCCGCCGTGGAGTGGTGGGACAACTACCATGAGTCCCAGCCAGAGGACCACGTGGTGACATGGGCGGAGTTTACCATCGCCTTTTGCGTCGCCCACGTCCCCGCTGGAGTTATCGCGGTGAAACAGCAGGAGTTCCGCGACCTGCAACAGGGCAACCGGACTGTCATGGAGTATCTCCATGAGTTCAACCATCTGGCACGCTACACGCCAGAAGAGGTGCGGACTGACGCCCTCCGCTAGGCTAAGTTCCTTCGGGGACTTAAGGATGAGCTGTCCATCCAGCTCATCACCACCGACTACGCCGACTTTCAACGGTTGGTGAATAAAGCGCTCATCCATGAGACTGAGCAAAACAAGTTGGACCTCAAGAAGAGGAAGATAATCACCTTCAAGCATCAACAGGCGAATTCCTAGAGGCCTCGCTTCGTCCCTCTGCCACCAGCACCCGCCTACCATCCTCTGCCCACCTACAGGCCACCTCATGCCGCCGGTGGATCCAACGCCAGACATCTGTGCCCCGCTCCACCAGCTCCGGCAGCTCAGCTGACGCCGCCGCCAAGGCCCCGATCTTGAGGGATCGCCAAGGGAAGCCGGTCATCTGCTTCAACTGCCGAAAGGAAGGGCACTACTCGCACCAGTGTCCTCACCCCAAGCAACCCCAAGGCGCGGCACCCAACTAGGCGGTTCGTGACCGCGTCAACCACATCAGCGCGTAGGAAGCTCAGGACGCTCCCGAAGTCGTGCTCGGTACGTTTACCACAAATTCCATACCAGCTATGATACTATTTGACTCTGGGGCAACACACTTTTTCATCTCGGAAGATTTTGTGAAAACCAACGACTTGGAAGTGCTCCCTCTATCAGTCCCCATGATGATTGCCACTCTAAGAAATAAAACCTTAGCCCACTTGTACAGTCCTAAGGTTAAGATAGAGATCCAAGGGGTATTATTCCGGGCCGATCCAGTCCTCATTAAGTGCACCGGACTCGACCTCATCCTAGGGATGGATTGGTTGATGAAGCACAAGGGAGTAATCGATTGCGCCAGCAAGTCCGTAACGGTGACCAACCCCGAAGGCGAAGCCGTCACCTTTCGGATGACCAACCGCAAAACTCTGGAGGCATCTCTTCACTCTCTAGCCCTTGAAGAAGTACCCATAGTCAAGGAGTTCATGGACGCCTTCCCAGAGGACCTACCAGGAATGCCTCCCAAGCGGGACATCGAATTCAGAATCGAACTTGTCCCCGGGACCACTCCAATCTCCAAACGACCATACCAGGATGGCCGCCAACGAACTAGCCGAAGTCAAGAGCAACATCGAAGACCAGGAGCAGAAAGGGTACATCCGACCGAGTACCTCACCCTGGGGTGCACTGGTCATCTTCGCCATGAAGAAGGACAAGACTAAAAGGATGTGCGTGGACTATAGAGCCTGAATGACGTAACCATCAAGAACAAGTACTCATTGCCTCGGATCGACGACCTGTTCGATCAACGAAAGGATCCTCGGTGTTTTCCAAGATTGACCTCAGGTCAGGTTATCACCAATTGAGGATTAGAGAGGAGGACATACCCAAGACTGCCTTCACCTCTCGCTATGGACTCTACGAGTACACGGTGATGTTGTTTGGACTCACGAATGCCCCGACCTTTTTAATGAACATGATGAACAATGTATTCATGGAGTTCTTGGATAAGTTCATCGTGGTATTCATCGACGATATCCTCGTCTACTCCAAGACCAAGGAAGAACATGAAACCCACCTCCGTCTGACCCTCGGAAAGCTAAGGGAACAACAACTATACGCCAAGTACAGCAAGTGCGAATTTTGGTCGTCTAAGGTTAAATTCCTCGGTCATGTCATATCTGTCGGAGGAATAGCAGTGGACCCAACCACCATAGAAGTAGTGACCAACTGGCTGCATCCCATGACCGTGACCGAGATCTGGAGTTTTCTCGGATTGGCCGGATACTATCGCCAGTTCATCGAGAACTTCTCGAAGATCGCCAAGCCTTTGACCAGACTATTGCAGAAGGAGGTAAATTTGAATGGACCCCATATTGCGAAGACAGCTTCCAAACCCTCAAGAAGAAGCTCGTGTCAGCCCCTATTCTGACCTTGCCAAACATCCGGAAAGACTTCCACGTCTACTGTGATGTCTCTCGTCAAGGATTGGGATGTGTCTTGATGCAATATGGGAAGGTGATATCCTATGCCTCCCGACAGCTGAGACCACATGAGCTAAACTACCTGACCCACGACCTAGAGTTAGCAACCGTGGTTCATGCCTTGAAGATATGGAGACATTACCTTGTGGGAAATCGATGTGAGATCTTCACCGACCACAAGAGCCTCAAGTATATATTCACACAACCGGACCTAAACCTCACGCAAAGGAGATGGTTTGAACTGATCAAGGATTACGACTTGGGCATCCATTATCATCCAAGCAAGGCAAATGTGGTGGCAGAAGCCCTTAGTCGAAAAGGGTACTGCAATGCCATCATAATACATGATCAGGCCCCTTTGCTATACAAGGAGATGGAAAGGCTGAATTTAGGGATCACCACCCTGAGCGTACCTCGCTACCTTGGAGTCTCGGCCTGTCTTGATAGACCAGATCGAGAAAAGCAGAAGGAAGACCCAGGATATCTTGGAGATCCAACTAGAACAGTGCGGAAGGGTAAAGCCCCTGGATTCTCCGAGGACGAGCATGGTACCATCTGGTTCGGAAACCGGATATGCGTACCCGACAAGCCTGAGTTGAAAGACTCTCATTCTCCAAGAAGCCCACGATACTCTATACTCCATACATCCTGGAGTACCAAGATGTATCAAGACTTGAAGGAGAAATATTGGTGGATCAGCATGAATAGGGAAATAGTTGAGTATGTGGCCAAGTGCGACACATGCCGACGAGTCAAGGCAGAGCACCAAAGACCTGCTGGACTGTTGCAACCCCTCAAGGTCCCCGAATGGAAGTGGGAAGAGATAGGAATGGACTTCATCATGGGACTGCCCAGGACCCAAGCTGGTCATGACTCTATCTGGGTGATCGTAGACCGACTCACCAAGGTGGCTCACTTAATCCCCATCAAGACAACTTACACCGTCGCCAAGTTGGCCGAGTTGTATATGACCCGAATCGTGTGCCTACACGGGGTTCCTAAGAAGATTGTATCTAACCGTGGGAGTCAGTTTACCTCTAAGTTTTGGAAGAACCTTCAAGAGGAACTCGGTACCCGGCTAAACTTTAGCACCGCCTATCATCCTCAGATCGATGGTCAAACCGAGAGGGTTAACCAGATATTGCAAGATATGCTTAGAGCTTGCGCTCTAGACTTTGACGGAATGTGGGACAAGAACTTGCCCTATGCGGAGTTCTCCTACAACAACAACTATCAAGCCAGCCTGCAAATGTCCCCGTTCGAAGCGCTCTATGGGCGTAAATGCAGAACGCCACTGCTCTCGGATCAAACCAGAGAGCCGCAGCTGTTTGGGACAGATATATTAAGATAAGCTGAAGAGAAGGTCAAGATCATCAGGGACAGACTAAAGATAGCCCTGTCCCAACAAAAGAGCTACGCCGATAACCAACGTAGAGACCTAACCTTTGAGGAGGGTGATTATGTCTATCTCCGATTCACTCCCCTCCGTGGTGCTCAAAGGTTCAACATGAAAGGCAAGCTAGCACCCTGCTATGTCAGACCTTTTCAGATCCTCCGACGGCAAGGAGAAGTGGCATACCAACTAGAACTGCCTTCATCCTTGGCAGGAGTTCATGATGTGTTCCACGTCTCTCAACTAAAGAAGTGTCTTTGTGTGCCCACCGAACAGGGTGATCTCCAACAACTCAATGTTCAAGGGGACCTGACCTACATCGAGAAACCCGTCAAGATCTTGGAAACCAAGGAAAGGGTAACTAGGAGCCATGTGGTTCGCTTCTGCAAGGTTCAGTGGAATAACCACCCCGTCGAAGAAGCCACATGGGAATAGGAAGATGAGCTAAAAGCCCAATACCCTGAGCTATTCGAGTAGCATTCCAATCTCAAGGATGAGATTCTTTGTAAGGGGGATAGGTTTGTAACACCCCAATTTTTCAAAGAAATTAAAATATAATTTAATCTATTTTCCTAGAATTATTTATTTTGGAAATACCTTTAATGCCCTCCTTGACATTTTTTAACTAGAACCTAGATGAAATGACCAAACCAGGGGCTAGAAAATTTTGTATATGATCCCAGGGCCAAAATATATTTTTGAGAATTTTTGCAAATTTTTATCAACCTTGGAAGTAGCCCAAATATTTTAATCCACTTTCTGTAATTGTTTTTATTCAGAAAAGAAATTAAATAGTATCGGGCCTCCCCCTCCCTTTCTCTCTCTCTCCCGACCGGCCCAGCCCACTCCTCTCCACACGCCCCATCTGACAAGTGGACCCCGCCCATCAGTGACCCCCTCTCCGCGCGCGTACCCGGCCCCACCTGTCGGCGCCGACTGATTCCCTCTCGCGGCCGAGCCCGACCCCACCCGTCAGTCGACACCCGTTCGCTCACGCCCACTGACCTGTGGCCCCCATCTGTCAGGCCCTTCATCCCCGCGAGATCCGCCCCCAAATCCCCCCCCCCGCCTCACCGGCCGAAACCCTAACCCCACCTCTGATTCGCTCCCGCCGGCCCCCTCCCTTTAATCCATCGTCGGCATTGAATCCCCGCGTCCCCCTGACCATTTCCCCCATTACTCCACTGCGTCATCGCCCCCGGATCGAGCGCACGCATGCAAGGCAGGAGCTCGCCGGTGTTGAAGAGAGGCTTTACTCTCATCCTCCCCCGATTACGCCCCCTCTGCCCCCGCCAACGACTCTATTTAAACCCCGGCCACCCCCTCATCCAGCCCGCACGCCCGATCACGCTGAGAATGAGCCAGAGTGCCACATTTCACCTTTTAGCGCCTCACCGTCGCCTTCGCTCCAGCCACTGCTCACCATCGCCGGTGACCCCCTCTGTTCTCACCGACCGCACCGTTGTGATCACAAGCACCACCCCGACCTCGGCCACCACTCCATTGTCGACGACCCCCGCCGGAACGCCACCGCCGCCGAGGACCCGAACACCTCCGCTGCCCTCGCTCGTCACTGGCCACGCTCCGACGACCCCAAGTCCCTCCGACGGTACCCTCTTGACCCCTGCGGTGTACTGATTCCGTTTTAGCCCTTAGAACCGACCACCATAGCTCGCCATGGCTGTTGTACCCTCGCCATCACCGGAGAAGATGACCGGCACGGGTCGAGTACTCGTGCCATGTCGGATCTAATCCCGGCCGTGCGATCCAGATCTAACGGCGGCGGTTAAATCCTTTGTGTGGTTTAATCCACGCCGTCGGATCTGAGCGAAGGGGTACGTTTTAATCTTGTGCGTTCGTTAATATTTAAAACCCACGTTTAATCTGGGTTGTCCATCGCGTACCGGTTCGGTCTTTTAATCTCGCGTGTCCATTTTCATTAAAACCTCCCGCCTCGCCCGTGGCCGTCCGATCGCGATCCAATGGTGGATCTCAATCCGGCGCACGCGCACAGTGCGCGGGTTCATGGTGAGCCTGGCTCACCGTGGACCCGAGGCTGTTTTGGGATTTCATTTAAATTCCAGAAATGCTTTTAAACTTCCAAAATTCATATCTTGCGCATTTTAACTTCAAAAATTACCATTTCAATTCCAGAAAATTTGTAATATTATTCTCTACATGTTAATGCAATAAAAACAGTATACTTACTTTGAATATTTCATCCTTATTTAATAAAGTATTCAAATGCCCTTAGAATAAATTACAAATTTCATTATTTAAATTTCAGCAAAACTTCATATTTGTTCATTTCATGTTAACATGATGAAACCACTAAGTTTTCCCTAAAGCTCTTATTTTAAATTAATTAGAAAACATAAAATGTGTTTATTCACAATTAAAACCCTTTTTAAAGGACCAAATTACATTATACTTCATTTTAAATTATTCCTAAAATGAATTTCAGAAACCTAACAACTTTATTTTCCTTAAGTTAACCCAATCAAAACTTATATGTTTGTTGTGTGATTTTGTGTTGTTTATTGAATGCTGCATTTATTTTATTTATATTGGGAACACTACGATGTCGCCGAGGAGCCGGAATACTTCCCGGAAGGCCCTCCTTCCCCTTTTGCTGAACAAGGCAAGTCACCAAACCAATCTTTTGAGCATATTGAACCCATGTTTTATTAAACTATCGCTAAAATACATAGGATATACATGCGTTAGTCAAATGAAACCCTTATAATATATTTATTTAGGATCTCCCAACCTTGATGTGCAACCCAAGCCATGCTATCTAGCCTAAACTCCTTGTCACCATATGATTAGTATTATTAGCTAGTGTCTAATGTATCGACACGATTGCTATAGGATTAAAAATGAGGCGTAGCGATTGGAATCTACTATATGATTCCCGTTATTCTCATCTCTGGAATGTTGTTGCTGATAGAGTTATGGTTGAGAGTGTATGCATGGTGGGTTCTGAGTGCAAGCTAGGGCATTGGTCGGTAGCACCCAGCGCACTATAAGGACCGGTCTATGGGATCCGTTGCAATACACTTCCGTACTAACCACAAGTCTAATGGGTAAGTCCTAACTAAGGTATGGAGTGTTCCAAACCGAGGCCACCACTTGGAGATGGGTCAAGCAGCACCTGCGGGTGGCTTGTACCGACATGGCGCAAAAGCGGTGCGACGTTAGCCGGGATGCGGCCCGGCGCGCCGGCGAAACCTAGAACGGGTGGTTATCGCTTGGATCATTTCATGCTGAGGTTTTGGCACGAGTTCCCGTGGTATGGGTCATCTCGTTACACTTTGGTGTTTGGTATGAGTGCGTGCCTTGGGGGTACAGTAGTACATCTCTGATCAGATTAATAAATCTTTTCGAAAAGCAGAGCCCACGGTCAAGGGCGGGTTGCGTTTCATCCCACAGTTAGTTTACTTTTGGAATGAATGTGCATGATGGTTTGACATGTAAGGACTGTTGTGCGAGGAGGGAAAACGTACTCCTCGAGTTAGAAGGTATTATTGATGTTCATATTTATTATTCCACATGATAAAATTTGACTACACTAAATGCAATAACTGAAAATGTACTTTTCCGCACTTTTAGCCAATTATCCTATATTTGTTATTATCTTGCATTATTACTTGCATTTGCGGTGGCTTGTTGAGTACTTTTTGTACTCATACCCGTTGGACATACAATTTAGAGGATGCCTACTACGAGGATGGTCTGGAGTAGCGATCCAGTCAAGAAGAAAGATCCTGAAGAGGGCATTCATCATGCAGTTTATTTACATTATTTTAATTTCACTCTTATGTAATAATATGGTCTGCGTACCATGAATGCTTGTCGTATGTACGTTGTTGCATGATGAACCTCTTGTATTATTGTTTTTCTTTGGAAATGAAATAATGTTCCGATTTGATAAATCGGGGCGCCACAAGATGGTATCAGAGCCAACTTGACTGTATGAAGCCAAACGGACCAGCCTAGCCAAAAGATGCAGAAAATTATTTCCAAAAAACCTACTTTATAAACTTTGTTCCTCCCCTCACTTTTCTTCAACTTGTTGTTTTTGTAGATGTCAGTCTACCAAGTTCACAGCTACTGCCGCCACTACGAGGGCTTCATCAGGGAGCTCCGCATGATGCTCACCTTCCTCGGGTTTCTCTTCGAGGCCGAATTCCAGGGGGTGTACCTGGAGGAATTCGCCGGACCCTGCGACGTCTCCCTCACCGTCCACGGATCCGGAGAACACCTGCCGCCTTACACCATGGCATTTGGGGGCCTGACTTTCGACGTCACGTGCCAACGCGTCGCTCTCCAAGCCCTTATGGAGTTGAGGATGATCTATGACGATCGTCTTCAGAACTCGTCTTTTCGGCTTGTGCCGAAGCGCACTCCCGACGCCTACCGTAGTATCTACCTCGGAGTTCACTCCGTTCGTGATCCAGTCATGGCCCGGCAGTCGCGTCTTCTTCAGGCCATGGACGACCTCCATACCGAGGCCGTGCTCGACGCCGATGAGCACCATGAGGCGGTTGAGTTTCTTCATGAGGATACAAAGAACTTGATCCAGCAAAATGGCGAGCTGCAGTGGAAGATCATGTAGCTGCAGAAGGATATTGCGGAGATGGTTCCCCTCCTTCCGAGGAAGAGGAAGCCCATCCGCGAGTCTGCCCCTCACCCCAAGAGTATCCCGCCACACCCCTCCACAGCCGGACCGTCCACCGCCAGCACCCCTGCACCACGCCTCGGCCTCGTCTCCGACCCGATCATCGAGAATTTTCTCGAGCCCACCATCCCTCGGAATCCGTGTACTCGTGGTTCCAAGAGCACGGAGACCACCTACGGTGGTGAGTAGGCATTAGCTATCGTTGTTTGAAATAATGTTGTGGTACCACCTACAACGAGTTGGGTTGTAGGTGTATTAAAATAAGAGCTTAATGTAATGAACTTTTTATACCACTAGAAATATATATATGAGCCCCATGGGCCATTTTGATTGTAGTGTTGTTTCATCATCTTTTTACCTTATGCTTAAGCTTTTATATATTGTCAGAAGATGACCAACAACCAGAACACTGGTTCCAACAATGGAGAAGGAGGAAGCCACGGTTTGCCCGAAGGTGTTGTGCCCAACTGGGGTGCAACGGGACCACGACAGACCGGGTCACCATCTGCCAACCACCCTACCTTGGCGGAAATGATGGCGAATCAAAACTAGTTGATCACCGCCCTCCTCACCCAAATGCAGCACCAACAGGCGCAGATGGACCGCCTGCAAAATGTGGAGCCTGCCCCTCGTGCGCCCGCACCTGCACCCGCGCCCCAACTATCAGAGTTCCTGCACGTGCGCCCACTGTAGGACCGAAAGTAGCGACCAGAGGGGGGGTGAATGGGCACCTAAAAATTTCTTGCTAAACTATATTTTAATCCCGCCACCCAGATGAACTTGACCAGACAAATAATATTTGCAAAGCAAATTTCAGGAATTAAAGTTGTCTAGCTTAAAAAATGACCGGCGTCCTAATTAAAATGATATTAAAGATAATCTAAATAAAAAATACTGCAGTAAATAAAAACACCTAGAAAACAGTCACAAAATATTTATATTTCAGTCCAGAAATAAAATACGAATCAAATGAATAAAACATGGATCATTAAAAATTAATTCAGAGATAAACCGAAAATATTGCACGTAGAAACCTGAATAAAAATATTACTGCGAGTAAGAAATTTTTCTTTTTATATGAGCAGATAAAAGACACTTAAATAAACAATACAAGATAACTAATAAAAAGTTAACAGATTAAAAATTAACTACGAAATTTATTATTTTTCATGCTAATTAAAAACCGGAAAATGATTTGATTAGCTAGCCGAAAAATAGGAGATTAAACAGAATTTACCTACGTGCTGATCTACGATGGCCGTGAAATATTTCGTCGTCGCCGGCCGAAGAAAACTTTTCCGCGAGCCATGTGGATGTGACATGCGCCGGCTAGCTGTACTGCGGCTGGCCTTCCTGCCGCACAAAGCTGCAAGGCAGAGACGTGGGGCCCGCGCACAGCAACCCGTGGAGAGAGAGAAAAGAAACGCCTACAGGCCGTGAGACTCCCGCCATGGCTTCCCTTGCCATGCAGCACTTGAGAACGGTGTGACAAAACAGAAGCAGCAGCAGCTGGTAGGTCTTCTGCCGAGGTGCCTCGATTAGCATGCCCAAGCTGCAGCTCCTGCGCCAAATTTCTGTACCACCGATAGCCGGAGAGAAACAACTTTTGGTGTGGACTGTAGATTGATCTATTAAAAACTGTCATCTATCCCCAAGGGGATAGGGGCCTATTTATAGGCGACTCCTAATACATGAAAAGACTAATTTACCTAGGGTAAATTAGACTGACTCTAAAATAAATTCCGAAAATTACTAAAAATATTAGAAAAATCACCTGACTCAAATAAAATATTCTAAACTTAAAAACTAAATATTAATATCTAAAAACGAATTGATCATAGGTTGTCAGTTTTGCGCCAAAACTGACAAAGCGTCCTCCACCGTCTTCGCACTGGGTACCCGGATTGGGCCGACCCGACCCCGCAGCTTCCTCAGCCCGGCAATCGCTTGCCACCCGTGTACCTAAGTCAAACCCAGTAAACAGACCGGTGGATCCTCTGCCGCTCCTGGCCATGTACCCGGATTGGGCCAGCCCGACTCCGCGACTCCTCTGCCTGGCCGTCGCTCACTGCCCATGTACCTGAGTCAAATGCACCTCAGACTCGGCAGGTCTTCATCTCTCCCTTCCTTTGACTTCCGTTGACAATCACTCATCACATCTGGAGTATCAAAACCATATTCTTCAACATGGTTTCTCAATCTTCCCCTTGATGAGTGCATTGTCAACACCCTCTTCAGCTCATCTTCAGAACCTGCAAAACATGTGGAAACAAGAAAACAAAAACATAAGAAAATAAAAGAAAGAAAATAAAAGTTTAACCCTAATGGCCAAAAGCCCAACAGAAGCAAGAAAAATGGTCATTATGGTTAACCAAAAATAAAGACTCAAAAGCAAGTGCAAATCTCAAAATTACCAACAAGGAACTCTTAACCAAAAATAAAGGCTCAAAAGCATGTGCAAATCTCAGAATTACCAACAAGGAACTCCCCCTGAAATAAGTCCCAGAGAAAGCCAAAAATATATCCAAAATTTCTCCCCCTTGTTGACAATTGGACTCATCAAGTGAGACTAAATGCACTCTAAAGAGACATAAACACAAACTCCCCCTAAAATGCAGCTCCCCCTCAAAATATGCCATGAATGCAGGTGGAGTGTGAAAGCATGCTTCTTAGATATGATTAACTAGAATTACAACATCTAACAGGTATAGCAAAAGATATACTGTCTAAGATACATGACATGATCAGTGCAACAGATGATATCTAAAGAAAGTCATTATTACGCATTTTTCTAATTTTTGTAAACAAAAGCATCACCACATTTTCTAGTTGACAAGCAAAGTAAAGCATGATATGCAAAAGCTAACTGATATCTACCAAGATAAGCATTGTCCAAATTAAAGTGCTTCAGCAAACTTGTCATCTTTTTGAATTTTTCAGAATTTTTCTTTTTCTTTATATTTTTCATTTCTGCCAGAGGTTATTTGCATGTCAAACCTTATGCTAACCGACCAAGTCAAGCCTAGGCCAGAACTGGACCATTAGAAGCTTAAGACATTGGTCTTGGCATACATTACACCGTGCTAGTTCATACTGAAGTGCTATGGTAAGCAGTCCAGAACAATGCAATGCGACAAAGCAAACCCTCCTGGATCTTTTCAAATTATGCATAAAAAGACATGGATTTTTCATTCATTTTTTATTTTTATCATTTTTATAGCACATTTTCATATTTAAAGCATAGAGATGTCCAAGATGCATATCTGCATCTAAGTAAGGATCTAGCTACAAGGCATGTAAAAGATAGCGAAAGCATTCAGCCTACACATGCTAGTCACCAGAAGCAATGGTGATCATTTTTTCAATTTTAAAACATAAAAGCCATGCATATGACAAATATCAGATATATCATGTGAACTGAAACAGAACATGGTCATCGACAAGTAATCAAAAACATATACTAGCTAGAGAAAGTAAAGCAGATTAATCATATAACAGAAGCAAGCTCAAAATGTGATTAATGATTATGCATGATATGAACGCACACAAAAGACTCAATAAAAATAAAGAAGAAAAGAAAAAACTGACTCAAAGTATCCTAAAAGAATACACAATTCCCAAATCAAGATCAATAATCATGAGTGGGAGAAAATGGTCCAATACCAGGTTTAGCAAAAGTTCTAAACCAGTGTCGAGCCATCTGCTCATATGTAGGGAAGCAAAAAGAATCATATGACTCTGGACCGAAACGCGGATCAAAGCGCGGTCCTCTGTTTTTCCTAAAATCACGGCCACGAGGTCCAAAGTCGTATCCATAACGAACTGGAACTCTACCGGAACGGAAACCACCCTCCGGAGCATGATAATAAAAACCGTCTCCTCTACCACCACCTACATGACGTGGCGTGGCCTCTAGCCTCTCTCTACGTCGAGGAACTCTCTGTTTACCACCCTGCTGGTAGAACTGCTCCTGCCCACCTCGAGCTCTCTCTGCTCACTCAACCCGCTTCCTCCTGAAGCAAAACTCCTCAAGATGCCCGTCTCTCTGACAAAACTCATAGTGATATGTAGGCTTCTTGGTATGTAGTTGAGGCTTGGGATTCTTAGGCTTGGTGGTGTTGGGTGTAGCATCTTTGGTTTGAGAGGGTCCAGGTAAAGAATCAAGAGAAGTATGAAGAGTTTTAGGCTTTGGGACCTAGATTTGCTTCTTAGGTGGAGATTTAGGTTGTTCTTGGAACACTCCATCCTTGGGCTGACTATCCTTAAAAGACTCAGTGGAGTGAGTCTTGGGATATCTCTGTTCGGGAGTCATCTTACTCCACTCCACTACTCGGCTAATGGCACTCTCAAAATCAGCTTTGGTATAGGTGTAACCTACCCCAAACCCATCATGTCTCTTGAACTGCTGGATCATCATGCCGAGCTGGGACTCTCTCGCACTAATCCAACTCAGAATCTGACGGAGGTAAAAGTTCTCGTTCTGAACATCAGCTAGCTCCTCTCTCAAAGAAGCTAACACCTCCACATGAGACAAGCAGATCTCACACTCTTTATCAACTTCAACAGACTTCTCAGCTTTTAGCTTGATCAACTCCATTATAATGGACAGGCAGTTCTCACAAACAGTGGGTGGAACTGACAAGGTGTCAAGATCCAGCTTAGTCTGCTCCAACTCAGCTCTCACTCCAGCTAACTCACTCAACTGCTCATCACTCCTGGCTCTCAGCTCAGCTATACTAGCTAAATGGGATGGACAGTCTACACAAGGTGCGACGACAGTGGCATGAGCATCTTTTAGCTCCTACTGAGCGCTCTCAAGCTCAGTGTCCAATGCGTCTCTCTCATCTACTCTCTCTGTGTACCTGGACTTAAGAGTCGTCAGGTCACACAACAGCACTTCACAGTTAGGGCACTCACCACTATCACCCAAGCAAGGGGAAGAAGACAGACTCTCAATCTTGCCATTTGTCATGGCAAGCTCACTCTCAAGCTCATCTATCCTCTTCTTAGCCCCTCTAAGCAGTTTCTCCCTATACTTCAACTCCTGACTATTCTGTTCTAGTAAATTAACAACTTCTTGTTCATAGGAAGATGCCTTCTAATTGTCGTCATCGTCGGAGTCGTCGGAGGAGTCCTTCTCTTTCTTCTCCCCAAGAGCCATTGAGCAGAAGCTCTTGTGGGGTCTTCGGCTGTGACGTGAGCGACTTTTCGGCTTGTCCCTGAAGGTCATGAAATAGAGGCCCACCGGATTGTCCATGTCCTTCCCCTTCCTGATCATGATCTCTTCATCACTTGAACTTGAAGACGAGGAGGAAGACGAGGATCTCTTGGAGTATCTTTTCTCCATCTCGGCAAAGAAGTTCTTGTCTCGCTTCTTGTTCTCACGCCTGTAATCCTTTAGAGCCTTTCGAAAAAATATTGTCTTGGGCTTGCCCTTTGTGGAGTTGTCATACTTGCTGGAGTTGTAGGAGTTGCCGCCAGTTCCCTTATTGTAATTCTTCTGCTTGGGACAGTCGGCGATAAAATGACCTGGGTCACCACACTCAAAGCATCTGGATTTTGTGCCGTGTCTCTTAAACATTCGCTTATCATAAACACGTCGCACCCGGTTGTTAAACAAGCACAAATCATCATCTTCTAGTGAATCAAGTTGTTCCTCAGAGATAGACATTAAGGAAAAAGCAGTACAACTCATGGCATTAGGATCAGCAGACGGTGTCGCAAGTGCCAGAGTCTTGGAGCCAGAATCAGTGAGATTTGATCTCAACTGAATATCGACCTCTGAGGCCTTGAGCTTACTAAAAAGCTCTACGACGGTCAAGGTATCATAAGACGCGATCTCAACAATGGAAGAGACCTTGATCTCCTAGATCTTAGGGTCCAAGGTATGGAGTACCTTAAGCGCCTACTCATGATCCGAGACCAGCTGATCACGTTCGGCCTTGTTAACGCGAAGCTTGTTAATGATCGATTGAAAACGTCCAAACAAAGCCTCAACAGTCTCACCCGGCTTCTGTGAAAAATATTCATACTCACACCGGTAGGTCTGGTAGAGCCTAGCCTTGACCTGAGTTGTCCCCTCATGATGTGCTTGGAGGGTAGCCCAGATCTCTCGAGCAGTGGTAAGATGGCTAACACGCTCAAACTCACTAGGACCTAGACTAGAAAATAAAATGTTCACCGCTTTACTATTATTTTGATGCTATGTAACTACATCTGCAGCAGTATCCGCAGCAATAGTCCTTATGGTGAAGTTAGTATGAACACAAATCTCCCATATGTCCGAGCTCTGGCTCATAAGGTATGCTCGCATGCGAGTCTTCCAATAAGTGTAGCCAAAAGCTTCTAGGGACGGGATTTTACCAGAGGACGTCATGGTCACTACCTAGGTTTAAAATCGGTTAAGATATTAGAAAACTCTAACCTCGCTCTGATACCACTTGTAGGACCGAAAGTAGCGACCAAAGGGGGGGTGAATGGGCACCTAAAAATTTCTTGCTAAACTATATTTTAATCCCACCACCCAGATGAACTTGACCAGACAAATAATATTTGCAAAGCAAATTTCAGGAATTAAAGTTGTCTAGCTTAAAAATGACCGGTGTCCTAATTAAAATGATATTAAAGATAATCTAAATAAAAAATACTGCAGTAAATAAAAACACCTAGAAAACAGTCACGAAATATTTATATTTCAGTCCAGAAATAAAATACTAATCAAATGAATACAACATGGATCATTAAAATTAATTCAGAGATAAACCAAAAATATTGCATGTAGAAACCTGAATAAAATATTACTGCGACTAATAAATTTTTCTTTTTATATGAGTAGATAAAAGACACTTAAATAAATAATACAAGATAACTAATAAAATGTTAACAGATTAAAAATTACCTACGAAATTTATTATTTTTCATGCTAATTAAAAACCAGATAATGATTTGATTAGCTAGCCGAAAAATAGGAGATTAAACAGAATTTACCTGCATGCCGATCTACGATGACCGTGAAATATTTCGTCGTCGCCGGCCGAAGAAAACTTTTCCGCAAGCCGTGTGGATGTGACTTGCGCCGGCTAGTTGTACTGCGGCTGGCCTTCCTGCCGCACAGAGCTGCAAGGCAGAGATGTGGGGCCCGCGCACAGCAACCCATGGAGAGAGAGAAAAGAAACGCTTGCAGGCCGTGAGACTCCCGCCGTGGCTTCCATTGCCGTGCAGCACTTGAGAACGGTGTGACAAAACAGAAGCAGAAGTAGTCGGTAGGTCTTCTGCCGAGGCGCCTCGATTAGCGTGCCCAAGCTACAGCTCCTGCGCCAAATTTCTGTACCGCCGATAGCTGGAGAGAAACAACTTTCGGTGTGGACTGTAGATTGATCTATTAAAAACTGTCATCTATCCCCAAGGGGATAGGGGCCTATTTATAGGCGACTCCTAATACTTGAAAAGACTAATTTACCCCTAGGGTAAATTAAACTGACTCTAAAATAAATTCCGAAAATTACTAAAAAATTATTAAAAAAACACCTGACTCAAATAAAAATATTCTAAACTTAAAAACTAAATATTAATATCTAAAAACGAACTGATCATAGGTTGTCAGTTATGCGCTGAAACTGACAAAGCGTCCTCCACCGTCTTCTCACTGGGTACCCGGATTTGGCCAACCCGACCCCGTAGCTTCCTCAGCCCGGCAATCGCTCGCTGCCCGTGTACCTAAGTCAAACCCAGTCAACAGACCAGTGGATCCTCCGCCACTCCTAGCCATGTACCCGGATTGGGCCAGCCCGACTCCGTGGCTCCTCTGCCCGGCCATCGCTCACTGCCCGTGTACCTGAATAGTCAGGTCTTCATCTCTCCCTTCCTTTGACTTCCGTTGACAATCAATCATCACATCTGGAGTATCAAAACCATATTCTTCAACATGGTTTCTCACCCAACGATCTTCTCCACCACCACCAACCCCATGGAGGCTGGAGATTGGCTCCGCACCATTGGGAAGAAGCTGGACCTCCTCCCCTGCACCGACCGAGAGCGAGTGGCCTTGGCCACTCATCAGCTCCAAGGTCCCGCCGCGGAGTGGTGGGACAACTACCATGAGTCCCAGCCAAAGGACCACGTGGTGACATTGTCGGAGTTTACCATCGCCTTTCGCACCGCCCACGTCCCCGTCGGAGTTATCGTGGTGAAACAGCAGGAGTTCCGTGACCTGCAACAGGGCAACCAGACCGTCATGGAGTATCTCCATGAGTTCAACCGTCTAGCACGCTACGCGCCAGAAGAGGTGCGGACCGACGCCCTCCGCTAGGCTAAGTTCCTCCGGGGACTTAAGGATGAGCTGTCCATCCAGCTCGTCACCACCGACTACGCCAACTTTCAACGGTTGGTGAATAAAGCGCTCATACAAGAGACTGAGCAAAACAAGTTGGACTTCAAGAAAAGGAAGATGATCGCCTTCAAGCATCAACAGGCGAATTCCCATAGGCCACGCTTCGTCCCTCCGCCACCAGCACCCGCCTACCATCCTCGGCTGGCCTACAGGCCACCTCATGCCGCCGGTGGATCCAACGCCGGACATCCGTGCCCCGCTCCAGCAGCTCTGGCAGCTCAGCCGACGCCGCCGCCAAGGCCCCGATCTTGAGGGATCGCCAAGGGAAGCCGGTCGTCTACTTCAACTGCCGAAAGGAAGGGCACTACTCGCACCAGTGTCCTCACCCCAAGCAACCCCAAGGCACGGCACCCAACCAGGTGGTTCGTGCCCGCGTCAACCACATCAGCGCGGAGGAATCTCAGGAGGCTCCCGAAGGCGTGCTCGGTACGTTTACCACAAATTCAGTACCAGCTATGATACTATTTGACTCTGGGGCAACACACTCTTTCATCTCGGAAGATTTTGTGAAAACCAACGACTTGGAAGTGCTCCCTCTATCAGTCCCATGATGATTGCCACTCCAGGAAATAAAACCTTAGCCCACTTGTACAGTCCTAAGGTTAAGATAGAGATCCAAGGGGTATTGTTCCGGGCCGAGCCAGTCCTCATTAAGTGCACCGGACTTGACCTCATCCTAGGGATGGATTGGTTGATGAAGCACAAGGGAGTGATCGATTGCGCCAGCAAGTCCGTAACGGTGACCAACCCCGAAGGCGAAGCCGTCACCTTTCGGATGACCAGTCGCAAAACTTTGGAGGCATCTCTTCACTCTCTAGCCCTTGAAGAAGTACCCATAGTCAAGGAGTTCATGGACGTCTTCCCAGAGGACCTACCAGGAATGCCTCCCAAGATGGACATCGAATTCAGAATCAAACTTGTCCCCGGGACCACTCCAATATCCAAACGCCCATACCAGATGGCCGCAAACGAACTAGCCGAAGTCAAGAGCAACATCGAAGACCTGGAGCAGAAAGGGTACATCCGACCGAGTACCTCACCCTGGGGTGCACCGGTCATCTTCGCCATGAAGAAGGACAAGACTAAAAGGATGTGCGTGGACTATAGAGCCCTGAATGACATAACCATCAAGAACAAGTACCCATTGCCTCAGATCGACGACCTGTTCGATCAACTGAAAGGATCCTAGGTGTTTTCCAAGATTGACCTCAGGTCAGGTTATCACCAATTGAGGATTAGAGAGGAGGACATACCCAAGACTGCCTTCACCTCTCGCTATGGACTCTACGAGTACACGGTGATGTCGTTTGGACTCACGAATGCCCCGACCTTTTTCATGAACATGATGAACAATGTATTCATGGAGTTCTTGGATAAGTTCATCGTGGTATTCATCGACGATATCCTCGTCTACTCCAAGACCAAGGAAGAACACGAAACCCACCTCCGTCTGACCCTCGGAAAGCTAAGGGAACAGCAACTATACGCCAAATACAGCAAGTGCGAATTTTGGTCGTCTGAGGTTAAATTCCTCGGTCATGTCATATCTGCCGGAGGAATAGCAGTGGACCCAACCACCGTAGAAGCAGTGACCAACTGGCTGCAGCCCACGACCATGACCGAGATCTAGAGTTTTCTTGGATTGGCCGGATACTATCACCGGTTCATCGAGAACTTCTCGAAGATCGCCAAGCCTTTGACAAGACTATCGCAGAAGGAGGTAAAATTTGAATGGACCCCATATTGCGAAGACAGCTTCCAAACCCTCAAGAAGAAGCTCGTGTCAGCCCCTATTCTGACCTTGCCAGACATCCGGAAAGACTTCCACATCTACTGTGATGCCTCTCGTCAAGGATTGGGATGTGTCTTGATGCAAGATGGGAAGGTGATATCGTACGCCTCCCGACAGCTGAGACCGCATGAGCTAAACTACCCGACCCACGACCTGGAGTTAGCAGTCGTGGTTCATGCCTTGAAGATATGGAGACATTACCTTGTGGGAAATCGATGTGAGATCTTCACCAACCACAAGAGCCTCAAATATATATTCACCCAACCGGACCTAACCTCAGGCAAAGGAGATGGTTGGAACTGATCAAGGATTACGACTTGGACATCCATTATCATCCAGGCAAGGCAAATGTGGTGGCAGACGCCCTTAGTCGAAAAGGGTACTGCAATGCCATCATAATACAGGATCAGGCCCCTTTGCTACACAAGGAGATGGAAAGGCTGAATTTAGGGATCACCACCCGAGCGTACCTCGCTGCCTTGGAGTCTCGGCCTATCTTGATAGACCAGATCCGAGAAAAGCAGAAGGAAGACCCGGATATCTTGGAGATCCAATAGAACATGCGGATATGCGTACCCGACAAGCCTGAGTTGAAGACTCTCATTCTCCAAGAAGCCCACGATACTCTATAATCCATACATCCCGGGAGTACCAAGATGTATCAAGACCTGAAGGAGAAATATTGGTGGATCAACATGAAGAGGGAAATAGCTGAGTATGTGGCCAAGTGTGACACATGCCGACGAGTCAAGGCAAAGCACCAAGGACCCAAGCTGGTCATGGCTCTATCTGGGTGATCGTAGACCGACTCACCAAGGTAGCTCACTTCATCCCCATCAAGACAACTTACACCGTCGCCAAGTTGGCCGAGTTGTATATGACCCGAATCGCGTGCCTACACGGGGTTCCTAAGAAGATTGTATCTAACCGTGGGAGTCAGTTTACCTCTAAGTTTTGGAAGAACCTTCAAGAGGAACTCGTCACCCGGCTGAACTTAAGCACCGCCTATCATCCTCAGACCGATGGTCAAACCGAGAGGGTTAACCAGATATTGGAAGATATGCTTAGAGCATGCGCTCTAGACTTTGATGGAATGTGGGACAAGAACTTGCCCTATGCGGAGTTGTAACAGCCCCAAAATTAAAAGGGAATAAAATAAAGGAAAAATAATATTAAATGAATTTCTGAATATTGTTATTTAAGAAAATACTAAAAGAACCCTATTAAAGCCAAACAGAGATAAATATCCAAAATTTGGACTTGAAAATTTTATGGGATAAACTAGAGGCCAAGAAATATTTTTGAGAATTTTTACAAAATTTTAGAAACAGTGCTTCAAGCCTTAATCAAATAATTGATATTCTGGAATTATTTTAATTGAGAAATGAATTTTAAACCTTATTGGGCCGCAACCCCGGTTTCCCCTCCAAAGGCCTTTCGGCCCAACCCATTCGGCCGCACCCACCGACGGGCGGGGCCCACCTGTCGGCGCGCCCTCCCTCGCTCCCCGCCCGCTCGCGCCTGGCCGGTCCCACCTGGCAGCCACCGCGAGCCTCCTCTCTCCCGCTGCCACGCAGGCCCCACGTGTCAGCCTTCCTCTCACCCGCGCCCGCCCCCTGACAGGTGGCCCCCACCTGTCAGGACCATCTTCTTCCTCGGAAGGGGATCTCTCCCCTTCCATTTCTAGCCGGCGCCCCCCTTTCCGATTTTAGCCGTCGGCCGCCAGATCCCGCCGATACAACCACGAATCCCGACCCCCCCCATCTCCGGTGATCGCTTTCCCGCAGTTCCCCACGCGCCTTCGCCATAAATGGCATAAACCCGTGCATTAGGAAAGCTCGCCGGCGCTAGATGGAATCCCTTCGGATTCGCCTCGGTGGCCTACCAATTAGACACCGGCGAGCCCCTATATAAGGCCTCCCACCTCTCCGCACTCCGTCACGACACCAGAAACCTAGGTCATCGCAATCCCGAAGCCGCCGCCTTCATTTTCGGGTTGTCCCCTCTGTTCTAGCTCCGGCAAGACCTTGCCGACGCTCCCGGCCACCGCCGACCTCGCCGTCGCCACCGATAGGACCGCCTCCCCGCCCTCTACCCCGGCCTCACCTTGGTTGGCCGTGAGGGCCCCTGGAACTCATCGCCGCCGTCGGACCCGAAGGTCCCCATCGCCTCTCCTCGCCGCCGGCCACCTCCGGTCTCCGTCCAACCCCATCTCCGGTACGGATACACTCCCCTCCCTCTACCCTTTCTGTTTCCGCCGTCGCCTAGGGCCATGGACCCCCGCCACCGTCGATCGCCCCTCGCCGTCGCACCGCCGGAGCCGGGGACGAAGACCTCGGTCTTCCCCGTGCCGCGTGCGTGCCGGACGTGATCACCGCCGTGTGATCACGGATGGACGGTTGGGATTAGACCGGCCATGGATTCAATCCTGGCCCTCGGATCACACTGAACCGGTATCGGTTGATCTGGGGCATTGGGTTTCATTTAAAACGCTGGGTTGATCTCAGACGTACACGCGTACCGGTTGGATTTCTTTTAATCACAGCCGTCCGCTGTAACTTAAACGCCCCGCCCCGCCGTGGACCACTGGATCTGGATCCAACGGTCCGGATCCGATCGGCCCACGCGCACAGTGCGCAGGTCCATGGTGGACCTGGCTCACCGTGGACTCGCAGCTGATTTCTGGTTTAAATAAAATTCAGAAAAATGATTTAAACTTTAGAAATTCATATCTTGCTCAATTTAACTCCAAAATTCACCATTTTGATTCTGGAAAATTTGTCTTTTTATCCTCTACACTTTTATGCAATAAAAACAACATATTTACTTGGCATATAATAATCTTATTAAATAATGAAGAGAATTCCCCTTTAGGGTTTAATTAATACTTTAATAAAATAATTCAGATAAACCCTTAAAAATTTATAAATTAATATCAGAAGATATAATGGCCCCATTTCACTGTTGTTAATACAATAAAAATGGAATAACCAGTTTGTCCATGACATTTTATTAAATTACATTTCTAAGTCCCCTTTTGGATTTAAATCATATTACATTTAAATAATCCAGAAAAATCCTTAAAAATATATATATTAATTTCTGGGGACACAATAACTCCCTTACACTGTTTATAAGCCAATAAAAATATAATAATTCATTTTGCCCATTTCATTTTATTAAATAACATTTTCAAGGCCCTTTAAAATAAATGATTAACTCATATGATAAAAATGCAACCCTTTACAAAAATATCATGAATACTTATTCAATAAATTCAGAGGACTTAATGAATTTATTCCACTATTTTAATGCAACAAAAACAACATGTTCACTTTGCCCACTTTAATCTATTAATTAATATTGCAAAAGCCCTTGTAGGATAATTGAGTAATTCATATAATAGAAGTTAAACACTTTATGAAAATGTCATGACAACTTATATAATAACTTTAGAAAACCTAACAACTTGAGTTTACTATTTTTAATACAATAAAAATAGAATATTCATTTTTACCCACTTTGTTCCATTAAATCATATTACACAAAGCCCTTTTTAATAGTAAAGATCCATACTTTATAACAAACTTCAAAAGACTTAATATTTTAAAGTCACTATCTTTGATACCATAAAAACATCAAGGTTAATACCTTTTTAGTTCATCTCTAACAAGAGGAAATAAAAACCCCTAGGAAAAATAAATTACATCAAGTCATAAATTCAGAAATCTCATTAGGAATCAACCTTAAACATTTAAGTAACAATTCCCTAGAATTTAAGACTCTATCTCCCTTACTTAAATCCAACAACAACTTGTATGCTTGATTTTGGATTGTTTATTGAATGTGGTGTTTACTTTTCCGTATCGAGAAGACTACGACGTCGTCAAAGATCCAGAGTTCTATCCCGAGGTTCCTCCATCCCCATTTGCTGACCAAGGCAAGTCATCGACCACCTTTGTGGACACAGTTGATCATTATTGAGCCCATGATTTAATAAATTATCGCTATAACTCATAGGATAATATTGCATTAGTCCAAGATCAAGCCCTACACTTATATTTATTAGATCACCGTCCTTGTGTGCAAACCCAAGCCATGCTTATTGAGCCTCAACTCCTTGTCACTCTACAAATATTATATTAGCTAGTGCCCAATGTACCGGCACAACTGCTATAGGATATAAAGAATGAGTCGTAGAATAGATGGATTCTGGTATATGAAATACCCCGTTATTCTTGTCTCTGGACTCTGTTGGAGTTAGGTATGTTATAAGTATGGTGGGTTCCGGGTGCAAGCTCGGGTTTGGTATGTCGCACCCGGGGCACTATAAGGACCGGTCTGCGGGATCTGTTGCAAAGCACTTCCGTACCAACCACAAGTCTAATGGGTAAGTCCTAACTGGAAGTGTGGAACACTCCGGCTCTATGCACCATAGTGGAGGGGTACAAGGGGCTAGCCCTCAGGGCGCTTTGTACCGACGATGGCTCAAGGGGGGGTATTGTGGAAACTCGACATGGCGAGACACGGTACGAAACCTATAAGAGGGTGCTGTTGAGTCGGAGGGAACCATATGGAAGGTTTTGGCACGAGTTCCCGTGAAATGGGTCATCTCGTTACACTTTGGTGTAAGTGATGAGTGCGTGCCTTGTGGGTACAGTGGTACATCTCTGATCAGAGTAAAATCAATCTTTTCGAAAAGCCGAGCCCACGGTCAAGGGCGGGTTGTGTGACTACTCGCAGTTAGTTTATAATGGTTTGAATGAATGAGCTATTCATGGCATGTAAGGACTGTTGTGCGAGGAGGTAAAACGTACTCCTCGAGTTAGAAGATGATGATGCATTCACATGTTTACTTTTCCGTACTAATAAATTGCTCACATTAAATGCTTTACAAATATGCTGCTTCCGCTAAACTAGCCACTATCTCCCTTGTTATTATCTTGCATTATATTTGCATTCGGTGGCTTGCTGAGTACATCTGTACTCACCCCGTTGACTTACACCATCAGAGCCAGTCTACTACGAGGAGGATGAAGGTCTGGAGTAGCGACCCAGTCAAGGCGAGACTGGAAGGAGGCGTTCATCTAGGACCCTTGATTTTATTAGTTTCTCTTCACTTTCATTCACTTTTGTATTAATGCGGTCTACGAACCGTGAATGATTGCCCGTATTGTACGTGGTCGCTTGATGAACGTCTTGTTTTATTGATTTTCTATGGAATTTCAATAAAGTCCTGATTTATTAAATCGGGGCGCGACAAGATGGTATCAGAGCCGACTTGACTGTAGGAAGCCAAACAGACCTGACCTTAGGACTTATATATATTCACTATATTTTACAAAAGATTACTTATTCTCTCATCTTCCGAGGTTTTCACAAAAATTTTCTCTCTTTTGTAGATGCCGGTTCACACCATGAGCGGGACTCTTCGTGACGAGGCCGGATTCATCCGCGAGCTTCGCGTGCTCGTCGACTTTTTGGGGTTTCCCCATGAGCCTGCGTTCCACGGGATTTTTCCTGATGCGAACGAGAGCTACTGCGAGGTCACGGTTGTGATCCGCCCCTCTTCCACGCAGCCACCCTTCTACACCCACGGAGTTGGAGGACCTTCCTTCGCGGTGGCCAGCCAGCGAGCCGCTCTCCAGTCCCTCGCCGAGCTTCGACTGGTCTACGACTGCCACCTCCGCGAAACCAGCTACCGCTTCATACCCATGCGCACACCAGGAAGTCACTGCAGCATCTACGTCAGCCCCCTCACGCAAAGCAACGCCGCCATCACCCGCACGATGAGACTCTTGGAGGCCATGGACAACCTCCACACGGAGGCCGTCCTCGATGCAGACGGCCAACACGACACCATTGACTACTACCGCCACTCGTCGGAGAACCTAGCCCGAGAGAATGCAGAGCTCCGTCGACAGTTGCAGCAGAACCCTAGTTGACCCTCGAGGTGGAGGAATTGAGGCGCCAGAACGAGCTCCTACGCCAGGGCGCCATGGTCAATACCCAGCTCCGCCAACATCACAAGGAACTAAAGAAGGATCTCGAGGAGATCGCCCCTCTTCCGCCTCGCCTGCGGAAATCGCTTCGGTTTCCCACAGTAAAGCCCAAGAGGATCTCCCACAGTGCTCCACCCGCCGGACCATCCAGTTCCTCGACCCCGACCATCTCCCACGAGCCCGTGATCGAGCCGTCCCCCGAGCTACCATAGACGTAGTTTACGATTGATTGCTTTTCTTTTTGCTTGATTGTATTGGCATTCATGTCAAAAATAAGGCATGAATGAAGAAATAAATAAAATGTAATCGCAAGAACGATACATTTTGAAATAAAAGCTTAATCCCATTTCCTTTTTCCTCATGTACCTATTAGGTCATAATCCCAATATAAAGGAGAGAATCTACCTCTAGATTTAACTCAACATACTTCATTCGTCGCCCTTCTGCAAGATCAACTACAATCATGAAGTCAATTCACGTTGTCAGGAAAGCCCTAACTTAGCCAAGCCCAATCTATGCAAATGTAGACTTGAAGCCTATCTTTAACCTTCTACTTCTAGCCTTTCCGAATCTCGAGGACGAGATTCTTGTTAAGGAAGTTAGGATTGTAACACCTTGATTTTCGCCAGGCATTAAAAATAAAATAAATAAATTCCAAGGAAAGGATAAATCAAGAAAGAGGAAAGCTAAAATATGGGCCTAAAAATTTCATTTAAATAACAATTAGCTAGAGTATTTTCCTAAAAATTCTCCTAAGCATTAAATTGCGTTCCAAAAATTTTCTTGAATTTTTGGTACCAAGGAATTCAATAAGATATAATCAACATCACTTCATCTTAAACCTCTAACACTAATTAATAAAATATATTACAACATGAATGCTGAGTAAATAAAATACATGATAAATCATTTATATTAAAAATAATATAAGGCATGAGTGTAAAAGTTGATAAGGTAATAAAATAAAATGTGTAAGCATCTAGATCAAAGTATTCTTCTTAGGCAATAAAATCAGTAACGATTTCCCCTTAATGTTGGCACCTTCCTTTTAAACCCTTCAACTTCAGGATGGCCAACAACCAAGGATCAGAAGCTCCACACGATGGAAATACCTCAGGCAATCTGCCTCAGTGGGGTGCAGCTGAACATCAGCAGACTCCTGTGGTCTATCATCCCACACTTGCGGAGATGATGACAAAACAAAACCAACTGATCACCACGCTACTTACCCAGATGCAACAACTACAAAAGCAATTGCAAGAGCAGCAAGCACAATTGTTCCGTCTCCAACAACACCAACAAGAGCTCTCCCTTCAGCTGATCTACGGGGACTTCGCCAACTTTCAGAGATTGGTGAATGAAGCAATTATACCAGAAACCAGAGTGATTCCACCTCAAGCCCCAACCCCTGCCAAGCCACGAACCACCCCCGGAGGGCCAAGCACAGACATCCCACCCCAAGCACCACCAGCCGAAAGAACTCCAGCGCAAGCTACCGGATACAAGAGGGACAGGAACGGCAAGCCGATTGTGTGCTACAACTGCCGCCAAGGAGGCCACTACGCCAACACGTGCCCCTACCCCAAGCGGGCGCCATCCTCCATTCCAAACCCAGAGGGACCTACCCTAGTTCACCACGCAGAGAACCCAGATACAACCGAAGACACCCCCAAGTTGATCTCAACCAACCCAGATCCGGAGATCACCTTGCCTACTTCTGATGTAACTCCTCCTCCTAATCCGGAGCACCAGTAGAACTCAGTCCCTCAGTTTTCCCGAGGTTCGCTTCGAATCTCGAGGACGAGATTCTCTGTAAGGGGGATAGGATTGTAACAGCCCCAAAATTAAAAGGGAATAAAATAAAGGAAAAATAATATTAAATGAATTTCTGAATATTGTTATTTAAGAAAATACTAAAAGAACCCTATTAAAGCCAAACAGAGATAAATATCCAAAATTTGGACTTGAAAATTTTATGGGATAAACTAGAGGCCAAGAAATATTTTTGAGAATTTTTACAAAATTTTAGAAACAGTGCTTCAAGCCTTAATCAAATAATTGATATTCTGGAATTATTTTAATTGAGAAATGAATTTTAAACCTTATTGGGCCGCAACCCCGGTTTCCCCTCCAAAGGCCTTTCGGCCCAACCCATTCGGCCGCACCCACCACCGGGCGGGGCCCACCTGTCGGCGCGCCCTCCCTCGCTCCCCGCCCGCTCGCGCCTGGCCGGTCCCACCTGGCAGCCACCGCGAGCCTCCTCTCTCCCGCTGCCACGCAGGCCCCACGTGTCAGCCTTCCTCTCACCCGCGCCCGCCCCCTGACAGGTGGCCCCCACCTGTCAGGACCATCTTCTTCCTCGGAAGGGGATCTCTCCCCTTCCATTTCTAGCCGGCGCCCCCCTTTCCGATTTTAGCCGTCGGCCGCCAGATCCCGCCGATACAACCACGAATCCCGACCCCCCCCATCTCCGGTGATCGCTTTCCCGCAGTTCCCCACGCGCCTTCGCCATAAATGGCATAAACCCGTGCATTAGGAAAGCTCGCCGGCGCTAGATGGAATCCCTTCGGATTCGCCTCGGTGGCCTACCAATTAGACACCGGCGAGCCCCTATATAAGGCCTCCCACCTCTCCGCACTCCGTCACGACACCAGAAACCTAGGTCATCGCAATCCCGAAGCCGCCGCCTTCATTTTCGGGTTGTCCCCTCTGTTCTAGCTCCGGCAAGACCTTGCCGACGCTCCCGGCCACCGCCGACCTCGCCGTCGCCACCGATAGGACCGCCTCCCCGCCCTCTACCCCGGCCTCACCTTGGTTGGCCGTGAGGGCCCCTGGAACTCATCGCCGCCGTCGGACCCGAAGGTCCCCATCGCCTCTCCTCGCCGCCGGCCACCTCCGGTCTCCGTCCAACCCCATCTCCGGTACGGATACACTCCCCTCCCTCTACCCTTTCTGTTTCCGCCGTCGCCTAGGGCCATGGACCCCCGCCACCGTCGATCGCCCCTCGCCGTCGCACCGCCGGAGCCGGGGACGAAGACCTCGGTCTTCCCCGTGCCGCGTGCGTGCCGGACGTGATCACCGCCGTGTGATCACGGATGGACGGTTGGGATTAGACCGGCCATGGATTCAATCCTGGCCCTCGGATCACACTGAACCGGTATCGGTTGATCTGGGGCATTGGGTTTCATTTAAAACGCTGGGTTGATCTCAGACGTACACGCGTACCGGTTGGATTTCTTTTAATCACAGCCGTCCGCTGTAACTTAAACGCCCCGCCCCGCCGTGGACCACTGGATCTGGATCCAACGGTCCGGATCCGATCGGCCCACGCGCACAGTGCGCAGGTCCATGGTGGACCTGGCTCACCGTGGACTCGCAGCTGATTTCTGGTTTAAATAAAATTCAGAAAAATGATTTAAACTTTAGAAATTCATATCTTGCTCAATTTAACTCCAAAATTCACCATTTTGATTCTGGAAAATTTGTCTTTTTATCCTCTACACTTTTATGCAATAAAAACAACATATTTACTTGGCATATAATAATCTTATTAAATAATGAAGAGAATTCCCCTTTAGGGTTTAATTAATACTTTAATAAAATAATTCAGATAAACCCTTAAAAATTTATAAATTAATATCAGAAGATATAATGGCCCCATTTCACTATTGTTAATACAATAAAAATGGAATAACCAGTTTGTCCATGACATTTTATTAAATTACATTTCTAAGTCCCCTTTTGGATTTAAATCATATTACATTTAAATAATCCAGAAAAATCCTTAAAAATATATATATTAATTTCTGGGGACACAATAACTCCCTTACACTGTTTATAAGCCAATAAAAATATAATAATTCATTTTGCCCATTTCATTTTATTAAATAACATTTTCAAGGCCCTTTAAAATAAATGATTAACTCATATGATAAAAATGCAACCCTTTACAAAAATATCATGAATACTTATTCAATAAATTCAGAGGACTTAATGAATTTATTCCACTATTTTAATGCAACAAAAACAACATGTTCACTTTGCCCACTTTAATCTATTAATTAATATTGCAAAAGCCCTTGTAGGATAATTGAGTAATTCATATAATAGAAGTTAAACACTTTATGAAAATGTCATGACAACTTATATAATAACTTTAGAAAACCTAACAACTTGAGTTTACTATTTTTAATACAATAAAAATAGAATATTCATTTTTACCCACTTTGTTCCATTAAATCATATTACACAAAGCCCTTTTTAATAGTAAAGATCCATACTTTATAACAAACTTCAAAAGACTTAATATTTTAAAGTCACTATCTTTGATACCATAAAAACATCAAGGTTAATACCTTTTTAGTTCATCTCTAACAAGAGGAAATAAAAACCCCTAGGAAAAATAAATTACATCAAGTCATAAATTCAGAAATCTCATTAGGAATCAACCTTAAACATTTAAGTAACAATTCCCTAGAATTTAAGACTCTATCTCCCTTACTTAAATCCAACAACAACTTGTATGCTTGATTTTGGATTGTTTATTGAATGTGGTGTTTACTTTTCCGTATCGAGAAGACTACGACGTCGTCAAAGATCCAGAGTTCTATCCCGAGGTTCCTCCATCCCCATTTGCTGACCAAGGCAAGTCATCGACCACCTTTGTGGACACAGTTGATCATTATTGAGCCCATGATTTAATAAATTATCGCTATAACTCATAGGATAATATTGCATTAGTCCAAGATCAAGCCCTACACTTATATTTATTAGATCACCGTCCTTGTGTGCAAACCCAAGCCATGCTTATTGAGCCTCAACTCCTTGTCACTCTACAAATATTATATTAGCTAGTGCCCAATGTACCGGCACAACTGCTATAGGATATAAAGAATGAGTCGTAGAATAGATGGATTCTGGTATATGAAATACCCCGTTATTCTTGTCTCTGGACTCTGTTGGAGTTAGGTATGTTATAAGTATGGTGGGTTCCGGGTGCAAGCTCGGGTTTGGTATGTCGCACCCGGGGCACTATAAGGACCGGTCTGCGGGATCTGTTGCAAAGCACTTCCGTACCAACCACAAGTCTAATGGGTAAGTCCTAACTGGAAGTGTGGAACACTCCGGCTCTATGCACCATAGTGGAGGGGTACAAGGGGCTAGCCCTCAGGGCGCTTTGTACCGACGATGGCTCAAGGGGGGGTATTGTGGAAACTCGACATGGCGAGACACGGTACGAAACCTATAAGAGGGTGCTGTTGAGTCGGAGGGAACCATATGGAAGGTTTTGGCACGAGTTCCCGTGAAATGGGTCATCTCGTTACACTTTGGTGTAAGTGATGAGTGCGTGCCTTGTGGGTACAGTGGTACATCTCTGATCAGAGTAAAATCAATCTTTTCGAAAAGCCGAGCCCACGGTCAAGGGCGGGTTGTGTGACTACTCGCAGTTAGTTTATAATGGTTTGAATGAATGAGCTATTCATGGCATGTAAGGACTGTTGTGCGAGGAGGTAAAACGTACTCCTCGAGTTAGAAGATGATGATGCATTCACATGTTTACTTTTCCGTACTAATAAATTGCTCACATTAAATGCTTTACAAATATGCTGCTTCCGCTAAACTAGCCACTATCTCCCTTGTTATTATCTTGCATTATATTTGCATTCGGTGGCTTGCTGAGTACATCTGTACTCACCCCGTTGACTTACACCATCAGAGCCAGTCTACTACGAGGAGGATGAAGGTCTGGAGTAGCGACCCAGTCAAGGCGAGACTGGAAGGAGGCGTTCATCTAGGACCCTTGATTTTATTAGTTTCTCTTCACTTTCATTCACTTTTGTATTAATGCGGTCTACGAACCGTGAATGATTGCCCGTATTGTACGTGGTCGCTTGATGAACGTCTTGTTTTATTGATTTTCTATGGAATTTCAATAAAGTCCTGATTTATTAAATCGGGGCGCGACAGGAGTTCTCCTACAACAATAGCTATCAAGCCAGCCTACAAATGTCCCCGTTGGAAGCGCTCTATGGGCGTAAATGCAGAACGCCGCTGCTCTGGGATCAAACCAGAGAGTCGTAGCTGTTTGGGACAGATATATTAAGAGAAGCTAAAGAGAAGGTCAAGATCATCAGGGATAGATTAAAGATATCCCAGTCCCGACAAAAGAGCTACGTCGATAACCGACGTAGAGACCTAACCTTTGAGGAGGGTGATTATGTCTATCTCCGAGTCACTCCCCTCCGTGGCACTCAAAGGTTCAACATGAAAGGCAAGCTAGCACCCCGCTATGTCAGACCTTTTAAGATCCTCCGATGGCAAGGAGAAGTGGCATACCAACTAGAACTACCTCCATCCTTGGCAGGAGTTCATGATGTGTTCCACGTCTCTCAGCTAAAGAAGTGTCTTCGTGTGCCCGCCGAACCGGCCGATCTCCAACAACTCAACATTCAAGGGGACCTGACCTACATCGAGAAACCCATCAAGATCTTGGAAACCAAGGAAAGGGTAACCAGGAGCCGTGTGGTTCGCTTCTGCAAGGTTCAGTGGAATAACCACCCCGTCGAAGAAGCCACATGGGAAAAAGAAGATGAGCTAAAAGCCCAATACCCTGAGCTATTCGAGTAGCGTTCCAATCTCGAGGACGAGATTCTTTGTAAGGGGGATAGGTTCGTAACACCCCAATTTTTCAAAGAAATTAAAATATCATTTAATCTATTTTCCTGGAATTATTTATTTTGGAAATACCTTTAATGCCCTCAACCTTTTTGAACTAGAACCTAGAGGAAATGACCAAACAAGGGGCTAGAAAATTTTGTATATGATCCCAGGGCCAAAATATATTTTTGAGAATTTTTACAAATTTTTATCAACCTTGGAAGTAGCCCAAATATTTTAATCCATATTCTGTAATTGTTTTTATTCAGAAAAGAAATTAAACAGTATCGGGCCTCCCCTCCCTTTCTCTCTCTCCCGGCCGGCCCAACCCACTCCTCTCCACGCGCCCCGTCTGACCAGAGGACCCCGCCCATCAGTGACCCCCTCTCTGCGCGCGTACCCAGCCCCACCTGTCGGCGCCGACCGATTCCCTCTCGCGGCCAAGCCCAACCCCACCCGTCAATCGCGACCCGTTCGTTCGTGCCCACTGACCTGTGGCCCCCATCTGTCAGGCCCTTCGTCCCCGTGAGATCCACCCCCAAATCCCCCCCCCCCCTCGCCGGCCAAAACCCTAACCCCACCTCGGATTCGCTCCCGCCGGCCCCCTCCCTTTAATCCATCGCCGATATTGAATTCTCCGCGTCCCCCGATTGTTTCCCCCATTACTCCACCGCGTCATCGCCCCCAGATCGAGCGCACGCATGCAAGGCAGGAGCTCGCTGACGTTAAAGAGAGGCTTTACTCTCAACCTCCCAAGATTACGCCCCCTCTACCCCCGCCGACGACTCTATTTAAACCCCGGCCACCCCCTCGTCTAGCTCGCACGCCCGATCGCACTGAGAACGATCCAGAGCGCCACATTTCACCTTTTAGCGCCTCACCGTCGCCTTCGCTCCAGCCACTGCTCACCGTTGCCGGTGACCCCCTCCGTCCTCACCGATCGTACCGCTGTGATCGCAAGCACCACCTCGACCTCGGCCACCACTCCATTGTCGACGACCCCCGCCGGAACGCCACCGCCGCCGAGGACCCGAACACCTCCGCTGCCCTCGCTCGTCGCCGGCCACACTCCGACGACCCCAAGTCCCTCCGACGGTACCCTCTTGACCCCCGCAGTGTACTGATTCCATTTTAGCCCTTAGAACCGACCGCCATAGCTCGTCGTGACCGCTGTACCCTCGCCCTCGCCGGAGAAGACGACCGGCACGGGTCGAGTACCCGTGCCGTGTCGGATCTAATCCCAGCCGTGCGATCCAGATCTAACGGCGCCGGTTAAATCCTCTGTGCGTTTTAATCCACGCCATTGGATCTGAGCGAAGGGGTACGTTTTAATCTTGTGTATTCGTTAATATTTAAAACCCACGTTTAATCTGGGCCGTCCATCGCGTACCGGTTCGGTCTTTTAATCTCGCGCGTCCATTTTCATTTAAACCTCCCGCCTCGCCCGTGGCCGCCCGATCGCGATCCAACGGTGGACCTCGATCCGGCGCACGCGCACAGTGCGTGGGTTCACCGTGAGCCTGGCTCACCGTGGACTCGAGATTGTTTTGGGATTTCATTTAAATTCCAGAAATGCTTTTAAACTTCCAAAATTCATATCTTGCGCATTTTAACTTCAAAAATTACCATTTCAATTCCAGAAAATTTGTAATATTATTCTCTACATGTTAATGCAATAAAAACAGTATACTTACTTTGAATATTTCATCCTTATTTAATAAAGTATTCAAATGCCCTTAGAATAAATTACAAATTTAATTATTTAAATTTCAGCAAAACTTCATATTTGTTCATTTCCTGTTAACATGATGAAACCACTAAGTTTTCCCTGAAGCTCTTATTTTAAATTAATTAGAAAACTTAAAATGAGTTTATTCACAATTAAAACCCCTTTTTAAAGGACCAAATTACATTATAGTTCATTTTAAATTATTCCTAAAATGAATTTCAGAAACCTAACAACTTTATTTTCCTTAAGTTAACCCAATCAAAACTTATATGTTTGTTGTGTGATTTTGTGTTGTTTATTGAATGCTGCATTTATTTTATTTATATTGGGAAGACTACGATGTCGCCGAGGAGCCGGAATACTTCCCGGAAGTCCCTCCTTCCCCTTTTGTTGAATAAGGCAAGTCACCAAACCAATCTTTTGAGCATATTGAACCCATGTTTTATTAAACTATCGCTAAAACACATAGGATATACATGCATTATTAAAATGAAACCCTTACAATATATTTATTTAGGATCCCCCGACCTTGATGTGCAACCCGAGCCATGCTATCTAGCCTAAACTCCTTGTCACCATATGATTAGTATTATTAGCTAGTGTCCAATGTATCGACACGATTGCTATAGAATTAAAAATGAGGCGTAGCGATTGGAATCTACTATATGATCCCGTTATTCTCATCTCTGGAATGCTGTTGGTGATAGAGTTATGGTTGAGAGTGTATGCATGGTGGGTTCCGGGTGCAAGCTAGGGCATTGGTCGGTAGCACCCGGGGCACTATAAGGACCGGTCTGCGGGATCCATTGCAATACACTTCCGTACTAACCACAAGTCTAATGGGTAGGTCCTAACTAAGGTATGGAGTGTTCCAAACCGAGGCCACCACTTGGAGATGGGTCAAGTAGCACCTGCGGGTGGCTTGTACCGACGTGGCGCAAAAGGGGGTGCGACATTAGCCAGGATGCGGCCCGGCGCGCCGGCGAGACCTAGAGCGGGTGGTTATTGCTTGGAGCATTTCATGCTGAGGTTTTGGCACGAGTTCCCGTGGTATGGGTCATCTCGTTACACTTTGGTGTTTGGGATGAGTGTGTGCCTTGTGGGTACAGTAGTACATCTCTGATCAGAGTCATAAATCTTTTCGAAAAGTCGAGCCCACGGTCAAGGACGGGTTGCGTGACATCCCACAGTTAGTTTACTTTTGGAATGAATGTGCATGATGGTTTGACATGTAAGGACTGTTGTGCGAGAAGGGAAAATGTACTCCTCGAGTTAGAAGGTATTATTGATGTTCATATTTATTATTCCGAGTGATAAAATTTGACTACACTAAATGCAATAACTGAAAATGTACTTTTCCGCACTTTTAGCCAATTATCCTTCCTTTGTTATTATGTTGCATTATTACTTGCATTTGCGGTGGCTTGTTGAGTACTTTTTGTACTCATACCTGTTGGACACACAATTCAGAGGATGCCTACTACGAGGATGGTCTGGAGTAGCGACCCAGTCAAGAAGAAAGATCCTGAAGAGGGCGTTCGTCATGAAGATTATTTTCATTATTTTAATTTCACTCTTATGTAATAATATGGTCTGCGTACCATGAATGCTTGTCGTATGTACGTTGTCGCATGATGAACCTCTTGTATTATTGTTTTTCTTCGGAAATGCAATAATGTTCCGATTTGATAAATTGGGGTGCCACAATAAGTGAGGGCGCGCTTCCCCAACATCTTTTTCCATTGCAGCTAGCGTGTCTTGTGCTGGAAGGTACCGATCCATGATCCCTCACGCTCATGGTTCTTTGTCTTTGGGGCAAAATTTTTGAATTTTCTAGCTAGCGTAGATTTCCCATTCTCCAACAGGTACCATACCTATGACTGTGACACTGTAAAAAGAATGAAATTTACCCTACCTTCATTATGTTGTCTAAATAAATAATTCTTTTATCTAAGGTATGGAACTACTATTGTGCACCTTGTGCTTATCAAGTATTATTGATCTCATAGTTGGGACCATAAATAGCAAAGGAGCAAAGGCATATTTTCACCATGTATTATGTAATCTTTTACACCAAGCATGTCAATTTGTGGTTTTGTTGCAAATGTTGTGCTTGATGGGAGCACTGTGAACTTGGGGTTGTGAGATACCACAGGTTCTATATTACCCTCCTTCTATTCTTGATTTATCTCCTTTTAATGGATGCATGTGTGAATGCCCTTATTTGCATCCACTATTTCTCATGGTCATTGAAAGATTATAAACTCTAGAAATTTAACAGGACAAGAGGACTACAATAGACTATGCCCATAGAGCTATCTCGGTGCTAATGTTTTCCTACTGGCCTTTTCTCTAATCAGCAAAGTGAGCTATGAGAATGTTTCAAAAAAGGAAATAAATCTTGTCACTCACTTTTCCCTGCTCTCTTTCAATGAAATAACTTAGTTTATCCAGCTATTATCTTGCACTTACCTATTTATTTATTTGTTATCAATGGATACCTGAATTAAGGCATTACGCTCGTGGTATGCCAATAATTGCATTGCATTTGTGCAAACATTTTCTCAAGAATTAAACTAAATATGTTTTCATCCCCACATACCAGCAATTGAATTGTAACACTTTTAAGTGAGTTGTGATTGTTGTTTTTTATAAATTTAAACTTGAACATACTATTTATTCCAAGGAGAAATTACTGGTTGAAGGAGGAAAAAAGGTTTTGCATGATTAAAAAGTAAAAATAATCTCCAATCCAACGACAAATTTGCAATCTCCATAAGAGCTTAAGAGAGGGTATAGAATGCTCATCGGCAATTGCTATAGCTAGCCAGGACTATTCGGGATCGTGCTGGCCATCGAGATTGTTCGGCGTGGCTTCGGCCACATGTGCTCCTAGCAGGGGCGTTGACGTGACTAGGAAAGAGTGATGTTGGCGATTGTTCAACTTGGCAGGATGGTACGGGTGTGGTTGTGGCCGTGTGTGCTTGCGTCGAGCGGGACGGGGAGAGAGCGACGCTTGGCGGATGAGGAGAGAGCGACGTCGGGCGTGGGACGAGATCAATTAATCTTTTTTATTTAAACAGATTAGATTAGGGTGCGATGGAGAATAGCAAGGGCTGAGATTGGACGGAAGTGATTGAAGGGTTAGATGAGTGAGTAAGTGGACACTTAAACTCGATAATTATATAGTAGGGTAGATGAGAGCCACAAGTCAAACATTAGTAGCAAATAGCTTGGTAATGGAGAGAACTCATTGGTAATGTTAGCCATCAAATATGATATGAGAGAATTTCAAGAGGACCCTGCAGCTATTCCACTGATGCTCATGTGCAGGAGTAAAATTTTGGTTTCTAATGACATGGTTTTTCTTTCTCTTGGCGTGTCTAATGTTTTGCATGAATTTTGTGATGTGTTTCCGGAGGAGGTACCTGCTGGTTTACCACCTTTGTGGGGCATAGAGCGTCAAATTGATTTGATACCAGGAGCCTTGTTACCTAACCGAGCGCCATACCACACCAACCTTGAAAAAATGAAGGAAATTCAGAAATAAGTACAAGAGCTAGTCAACAAATGGTATGTTCGTGTATGTACAACTGAAACAGGCGAGTAGAGGGGGGTGAATAGGCTCCTCATCAAATTCTTTCGAATAGATGGTATTTTCTTAACACCCAACGCTCCTCCAAATAAACTAGCAGAAGCAAGTAGATTCGCAAATCACAGATAAAATTAGTGCTATCACTCTCATGTCTGATATGATGTGAAACGACATTCTAAGAGATCACAAGCACTATAAAAATGATCTTGCCTTCAAAAAACAACAGGTGTCCTAATTTGAAAAGACACTCACAAAGTGCTCAAAGGCATACCTAGACTACTCAAAGATCAGACAATCAAATAATCAAGTGCTAGACGAACAACCAAATATCATGGGCAGTTTATCAAATACTTGATATACATGTAGACTTGTAGGAAATCAATCAAATACCCTACATGTAGGAGATATATTCTAGTAGGAATTTAAAAAAACACTTAAAACACAAGGGATAAGAGTGTCTTACCTACTCATATGTGATGACACAGAAGATGATGGTGGCATGGAGAAGATGTAGGCATGGACTGGTGGGAAAACCACGCGTAGAATGAGTCGGCTTCTTAGGCGTCACCGGTCAGGCTTGGGCACAGACAACAAGATAGGCGTAGCAGCTGATGTTCCCTTGAGCGATGGACGGAGGAGCACAAAGAACAAAATAGGCACAACAACATTGGAGTGGAAGATCCAGCTGGCTCGGGTGCCGAGTCCCTGCGCGCGACGTGGCAGGAAAATTCACACACAGCTAGGTGTGAGAGCGCATGCTGCTTCAGCCCGTTGTCGCAGAACAACTCTCACAAGCATGATTCCCCAAGTCGGAGGGGATGGCTGTTGGTTGGAGGAGCTCCCAAGGCAACAACTTTCACACACCGTGGAGGTGCGCGTCAGCTGGCAATCAGGTCGAAGAAAAACATGGCTAGCAGGAATCAATCCACGACGGTGAACAATGGAGGAGAAAAACGGTAGCGGTGGTAGGGAGGAAGAAGAAAACTCAAATAAAAGTGACCCAAACTTTTGAGAAATGGAAAAATGATTTTCTAAATAGGTGCCAAACCCTAGAGGGCTAGGTGGCTTTTTATAGCCTACATGGAAATTTGAAAATACGCATTTGCCCCTAGGGTTTTTCACTACATACTTGATTTTACAAACTCGGGCCCATTGGGAAAAAGGTAAAGTCCTATCCCTAGATAGTTTGTCCTGACACGAAGCTTTCGTAGCAGCTACGGCTTCGCATCACGACCTTTGGATGTTGATCCAATAGTTTTGAGTCGAAACCGGCAAAGCCTCTCCTGATCTTGACACATGTCCACCATCTCGTGATATCGACCACCAGCAAGTCTCTCCAACTCTCGATCCCTCGATCTGCCTTGTCACTTGCACTAACATCCCTTTCGCTTGATTTGGCTAACATGTTGTCTCCATCAATCTTTCGTCCATGACTTGCTTCATCTCCATGTGTACGACTAGGATCATCCTCAACTTTACTTGGCCTCCTTGATCATCTGGCACCAATCACCCCACTTGAACCTGATCAACCACCGTTGATAGTCAAGTAGCATCTAAGTCCTGCACACCATAAGACAATCAAACATGTCTCTTCCACGAACACCGAACCCTTGGGTAAACACCATAAGACAAGCACAAATCCAAACATCAAACCTAGTAAATTTGCCAATCACTTATCACTTTGATAAAACCAAGATACGTCTCAACTTGGTTTCTCAGTGTAAGCCTAAGTCCTTGTGTTGTTCCTATTATTTTTGTCCCAAAGAAAGATGGTACATGGTGCATGTGTGTAGATTGTAGAGCTATTAATAACATCACCATTCGATATCATCACCCTATTCCACATTTATATGATATGCTGGATGAGTTGAGTGGTGCTACTGTTTTTTCTAAAATTAATTTGCGTAGTGGGTATCATCAGATTAGGATGAAAGAAAGATATGAATGGAAGACAACTTTTAAAACTAAATTTGGTTTGTATAAGTGGTTAGTCATGTCTTTTGGGTTAACTAATGCACCTAGTACTTTCATGTATTTGATGAACCATGTTTTGAGGCATTTCATTGGGAAATTTATGGTTGTGTACTTTGATGACATTCTAATTTATAGTTGCAATGAATCTGACCATTGTGACCATATTCGACAAGTTTTGCAAGTGTTGTGTGATGCTAAGATGTGTGGCAATCTTGCTAAATGTACTTTCTGTAAGGATAAGGTCATATTTTTAGGTTATGTTGTTTCTAAACATAGAGTAGAAGTAGATGAATCTAATAATGAAGCTATTAAAAATTGGCCTACACCTGTGAATGTTAGTCAAGTAAGAAGTTTTCATGGCCTTTCTAGTTTCTATCACCGTTTTATTAAAGATTTTAGTACCATTGTTGCACCTTTGAATGAGCTTACAAAGAAGGGTGTTGAATTTGTGTGGGCGCATTACAAGACAATGCATTTGATGAATTGAAACACCGTTTAACTTCTACACATTTACTTGCACTTCCTAATTTCACTAAACAATTTGAGATTGAGTGTGATCCTAGTGAAATCGGCATTAGTGGTGTGTTAATGCAAGAACAGAAACCAATTATATATTTGTCTGAAAATTACATGGTGCACAACTAAACTATCCTATTTATGATAAGAATTTTTATGCACTTGTTTGTGTTTTTGATGTTTGGCAACATTACTTATGGACTAAAGAATTCATTGTCCATTATGACTATGAGGCTTTAAAATTTCTGAAAAGCCAATCCAATTTGAAAAAATTACATGCCAAGTGGGTTGAATTTATTTAGTCTTTTCCATACATCATCAAGTATAAAAAAGGGAAACGATAATATAGTGGTTGATGCTCTCTCTAGGAAAACATGTTATTGACACAATTATCTGCTCAAGCTCTTGGTTTAGAGAGTTTGCGTGAACTATATTCTATTGATCCTACCTTTTTAGCCTCTTATAAATTGTGTTCTGATCAGAAAGCTTGGGAAAATACCATATACATGATGGGTATTTGTTTCGCACTAACAAACTATGTGTTCCAGAATCGTCGGTATGTTTATTACTATTGCAGGAATCCCACATCGGCGGTTTGATGGGCCACTTTGCTTGTGAGAAGACTTTGTGCAAGCTCGCTTATCATTTCTATTGGCCAAAGATGTGGTGTGATGTGGCTAGATTTGTGAAGCGATGTATCACTTGCAACAAAGCAAAGTATAAGCTACAACCTCATGGTATCTATAGTCCTCTTCCTGCTCCTACTACACCATGGGAAGATATCAGTATGGATTTTGTATTGTGCTTACCTAGGACCAGGAGTGGATATGATTCAATTTTTATGGTAGTAGATCATTTTTCTAAGATGGCACACTTCATTGCCTGCCACAAAGCAACGATGTGTCACATATTGTTAATCTGTTTTTTAGGGACATTGTGCATTTACATGGCGTTCCGAGGACGATTGTGTCTAACCCGGATGTGAAGTTCATGAGTTATTTCTGGAAGACATTTTGAGGAATGTTGGGTACTAAGTTACTTTTCAATACTACTTATCATCCTCAAACTGATGGTCAAACGGAGGTGATAAATCACACTCTCTCCACACTTGTGTAGACTATGATCAAGAAAAATATCTGCATGTGGGAGGAGTGTTTACCGCATGTGGAGTTTGCTGATACTAGGGCAGTGCATTCAATAACACAACTTTGTCCATTCGAGGTGGTATCTGGTTTTACACCCTCTACTCCACTTAATTTGCTGCCCCTTCCAATTTAAGAGTAGGTAAATATGGATACAACCAAGCAGGCTAATTTTGTGAAGAAGATACATACTCAAACTAAAGAGGAAATTGAAAAGAAAGATACATCATGGATGAAGAGAATGAGAAGTGCGGCAAGATAGAGTGCAGCAAGATAAATCCTTAATTGGATGCACCTTGGAGGTAGGACCTGCGTGCCCAATAAATATGGTCGAACCCACCATGGTTTGGTTTTTATCTAGTTAAATTTGCATTGGTTTAGGACTCCAACTGAGCATATGAGTCCTACTCAATTAGGACTCCTACCTAAGTAGGACTCTTTTATTTTTCCTTGTGCAGAACTCTTGCATGGGCCGCACCACCCTTTTATCCCAAGATCTTGGCTGCACCCCCTTATATATATAAATGGGGCCGATTCCAACAAACTTAGTTGTTTATTTTTGAAATTAGATTCATTCAGATTGAAGTATTATTCGGCCTTCTACTGTTCATCACAAATTGCTCTTTGTTTCGATTAGGAATTTTACCTCCACCGCTTTGTTTCGATCTAGTGTTTTTTCTACTAGGAAATTCAAGTGTTATATGTTGTTCCATTGGAAATTAGTAGATTGCAGCACCGTTTCGTGGCTGGCGGTTACATGCGCAAGTGTGTGGTGTTGTGAATATCTATGATGTTGAGATATGTTACATTGGCAACAAGGGAACAACCGGATAATAATCGTCAACGTTTTACAAGTTATCCTCCATCTACATCGAGCTTAGCGAGAACATCGGACTGCCCTGTATCACAACCTTTAGGTATGTAGCATTACAGTGATTTTCTATTCAGGATTAGGCTGCATCGATTATGTTCAATCTCTCGTCACGCACAGGGATAACCTCCAGGTAGATTGTGTTTATTCAATAAGGTTTTGTCGATTGAGTTCGATACTTTAGTTGAATTTATATGCCTACTAGTTACCGACGTGATGTTCTAATCGCATATGTTGTGTGCTTCGTGATTATATTAGATCCATTATGGCAACCCTGATGATCTAATATTCGTTTATTAGACGAAGCTCATGTTTAATATAAATATGATATCGTCTTGCTTTGTTCCGATTTATTAGGTTTACACGAAACATGTAGAATAATCTGGTTGATGAGAGATAGATTTATGTCCTATTAGAGTTTTAGCCAATAGATTACAGTTAATTCAACATTCATCGGTTATTGTGCTTTAACATGATTTTTCAACATATTAATTATTCTAGCACTGTCTTGATTGAGACTGATCTGTTATATTTATAGTTAGAAGTGTAAATATCATAGTTGATTAGCCGATAGCTTCGTGATCATGTTTTTGTCAATTATCCATCTCACTGATGTAGTTTTGTTCTGTCAAATGCTAATCCGGCCAGGTTTCTATTAATGTGTTATTTAAACTACTCGGGGGAGATAAGCCGACACATGATTCTTATCAGATGTTTTAGCCGATAAAGGCTTTATCAGTACGTAACGCCGTTAGGCCATAACCGATAAATATAGGATAATTAATATTTTATATCTTATCGTTCATAGGATCAAATTACTTGGCACGTCTATGACAGCCCGTCTATCAGCCTCAAACTTTAGTACCTATGATAGAGCTAAGCATATACTTTCGGGCTTTTGAGTGAGGAGCGGAGATCCCATTCTATGTCAACAATTATATAGTATTATAATAAGTTAATATAACCAAAAATTTCAATTATTACTTTAGATTGTCGAAAAGCTTGGATATTAATAGGATACTATCCAAAATCTTGATTTTGCTATAGCTTAGATATTAGTCAAAAGTCATGAAACCATCTTATATTTATCTTTGTTTTACCATGTTCTTCGAGATAACGAGTTAGACGTTAATATATGTGATACTAATTTGTTAATGAATCTCATGTGATGAATTGTCTGTGATGTGCTTTGGATATTGCATATGTTTGCTTCCAAATCCTGGAAGTGATTCAAGATGTAGCCTAAAATTTTATTTTTTAAAAAAAATGACCATATTATTAGTGACGGGTGATAATAATCACCCGTCAGTAAAGTGCACATTAGAGACCGGTGTAAAGTCCTCCCCGCCACTTAATATGATCTATTCAGGATACAACCTAAAAATAATTATTTTAAAAAAATATGATCATAACATTAGTGACGGGTGACAATGGTGATCCGTCTCTAAACAACATAATAGTGACGGGTGTAAAGTACTCCCTGTCACTAAAGATGACATTTAGTGACGGGTAACCGTGTGCCCCCGGACGCAGCGTGTACCTAGAGGGAGCCTTTAGTGATGGGTATTTACCCGTCATTAATGATAGGACTTTACTAACGATGGGAGACATGTCCGTCACTAATATACGTTATGATCCATCACTAAGGTATGTTTCTGTAGTAATGATATACATTGTATTTTGACGAAAACTAACTATTGTTACCCCCATACCCTAGACATCCTCTCACTATATGAACATTTTATTTTAAGGACATTATAGTTTTTTATTTTTTAAATATAATAATCTATACTACCAATAATTCAAATTATCAAACAACGACATTATAGTTTTTTTATTATTTAAATATAGTAATCTACACTATCAATAATCCAAATTGTCAAACAACTCACAATTTATTTTGCTATTTTACAATAATCTATTTCCTACTTTTTACTTATTGCTTCCTAATACTTCTCTCTTGTTACTTTGCTATTTTATTTTAATTAATAATTTATTAGCTTTCTCCCGAGTATCCAAAGTAGCAAGTATTTATAGACTAAGGAATTAAGGACGATGAGGCAACGTCTAGGGCTAGATAACGAGCTAACTCGGTTCGTTATAGCTTGTTAGGTTAATGAGCTAGCACTACCACAAAAATGGTATTTAGTGACGGGTAAAAGATACCTGTTAGTAATACATTTTTAGTGACGGGTTATTTCACACACGTTAGAAATGCTATCTTATTAGTGATGGATAGTAATAGAACCCGTCATTATAGATGAGGCTAGTAGGGTTGCCCATATTAGTGATGGGGCATATAGTTACCCATCACTGAAGGTTGCCCCTATAGTGATGGTCTGTGTTGAGACCACATCAATAAATATGGGGCACCACATTAGTGACAGTTGGTAGTACCACCCGTCACTAAAGGGTGTTGCGTCCGAAAACCTAAGGCCACCTTTAGTGACGTCCATACATGGATAACCGTCACTAATGATATGTATATAAGTGCCTCACGCATAGAGCTCCATACTTATTGCTTCCAAGTCCCAACCGCCGTCGTCTTTGCCATAACTACCGACCGATAGTGCAGTTGCTGGACGTGCTGATGACAACCCACACCGTTACGTGCTACGGTGAACTAGCCCACACCGTAAGTAGTATCAATGTTGTCCGACCAAAGGTATATATTTTTAATTATCCAATACATTTTAATCCAAAATTATAAATCGTATTTTTGTAAGTATGCGACACAATACGTGAAATAATTAGAGTTGTATCTTGATTGTTTTGTTATTTATAGATTGCAACAACACGGAGCTGGATGTATTTTGATTGTCATACTTACAATGAGTATTTCAATGGGGTGAAGTTTTTCATGAGTAGTGCTAGAGATGACATGGAAGCTAGTGGAAAGACTGCAATGTGGTGTCCATGTTATGACTGTAGGAATGAGAAAAAGTTTACAAATTCGGAACATGTGTACGACCATTTGCTGAGACGTGGATTCAAGAAGGGATATGATATATGGAACAAGCATGGCAAAGAAGGAGAAAATCATGGTGAAGTAAATTAGATTGGTAGTAAAGATGAAGGTGGGGCCATTGATATAGATTACATGAGCGACAATGACATTTCAGGAATTCCAAAAGATAAGTATATTGATATTGTGGATAATGTTGATCAGATAGTGCGTGATGCGGAGGAACAAATTGCATATTCTAAAGGGGAGTTTGCCTAGTTCTAAAAACTTGTACAAGACTCAAAAAGACTGAAATATCTTGGCTACAAAGAAAAATACACGGTCTTATACATTGTCTTGACAATGCTACAAATGAAGGCGACATATGGATAGTCCAATGTGAGTTTCAAAGCATTACTTAATTTTTTTTGAGGGACCTAGTGCCAGAAGAGAATAAGATTCCTACCACTGTGTATGGTGCTAAGATCGTATGTCCTCTAGGATTGGGTATAGAGAAAATACATGCATGTATGAATGATTCTGTTCTATTTCATGGAGAGTATACACACCTTGATAAATGTCCAACATGTGGGACACATCGATTCAAGAATAGAAAAGACGATGATGAATTGGATGATGGGTGTAATAGAAGGGACGTACCGAGGAAGGTGATATGGTATTTTGTAAGACCGAAAGTAACGACCAGAGGGGGGTGAATGGACGCCTAAAAAATTCTTTCGAATCAATGGCCTTCTCCCAATACCCAACGCACCTCAACAGACAACTATCAGAACCAAAAACAGTTCATAGGTCCAAAAATAATCTAGCCTAAAAATGACTGGTGTCCTTCAAATAAAGACACCAAAACAGTGCTTATAGGCAGATTACCAGATCAATCAGAACATAGGCAGTTCACGCAAAATGAGATGACATAATACTGTTCAAAAATTGGTCTCTAGTTCGAAGGCTATAAAACTATGTTCGAAGAGAACAAGCGGAGCCTAAAACTGTTCTGCGAAGTTGGACTCTGGCTTCGGAGTTCAACACGTGCTGGACTTCGAAATCTACGAAGCTTGATTTAAAACACACGCTACAAACTCCGAAGGAGTTACACTTCGAAAACAAAGTAAGCGTAGCACCTTCGGCAGAAAGTATGACAACCCACGCTTCGAACCTCTCATCAGATCAAAACGAAGCCCTTTACAAACTCGCCTAAAACACTCCGAAGACAAAAACTGCAGAAACTGAAAAATTCCGAACCACTTGATGATCTAGCACACTTCGAAAAACAATTCCTACGAAGCCTATACTCCGAAAATTAGACTGTAGAGCCCTGAGCTCAGACCCGAAGTGTTGCACAGCTCTCCGTGGGGTCCACTATAGAGGCTTCGAACAGTAAAACTCTATCCGAGAATACTCCGGCCAGGAAGCTGACAAACCGAACCACGTGCGAAGTGCTGCGACAGGCTACTAGAGACTTGCGTGACCCTTGGACCTTCTCCCTTCACAAGAACAAAAATCAGGACTGAACCTAGGAGCCTAGCTGAGAAGAGCTACAGCAGATGACAGTGCTGCCACGCACTAAGAGCCTAGAAGGACGCGTGCAAAGCTACACTATGCACCTACAGATTAGCTGCTGCTACTGCCCATAGGCACATGATGAAGGCTACTGCTGCCCCTACGTAGCTACTGGAAATCTCCCGAGGCTATCTAAAAACCATAGACAAAACAACTACAATAGCTCTACGCTGGTTGCTCTGACACAAGCGAAAGCACAGAAAAAGATTGACCATGCAAGTAAAATCAAGCCGAGAACAATTGTTCTTCAGAAGCACAAAACTAAAACAGTAAAATCTAAGCCATTCCTCATAGACGATCGAAACAAACACGCAAAATGAGGTATCAATAAAATGAATACACTACAAAAACTGATGGCTTAGATACAAAGACTAAAACCTGTAGAGGCGATTTCCTGGCGTGCGCGCGATGAAAACAATGGCAGTGGAGGAGAACAAACACCAGGAGGACGAACGCCAAAAAGTGACCCAATCTTTTGTATTAGTAAAGTGATTTCAGAAAGGGTAACCCTAACCCTAGGGATTGGGGCCCTATTTATAGGCACCCCAATAGCCTAGGAAAAATACCAAAAGACCCTTAGGGTTTTTACAGACGGTGAAATAAAATGGAAAAGACCAAAATGCCCTTAGGATATTTTTACAGACTCGACTAACAGACTATGGGCCTAAAGGCAAAATAGTGAACTCCTAAATACAGATTACTTATCCTGAAGTGAAGCTATCGTAGCGGTGATGGCTTCGCCTCAGAACGGTCAGATCCAAGATCAGCGGTTCTCAGTTTTGTGCCGAAACAGACAAAGTGTCCACCTTCTTCGCACTGGGTACCCGGATTGGGCCGGCCCAATTCCGCAGCTCTCTCAGCCCGGCAATCGCTCACCGCCCGTGTACCTGAGTCAATCCCAGTCAACAACCCAGTGCATCTTCTGCTGCTCCTAGCCCATGTACCCGGATTGGGCCAGCCCGACTTCGCGGCTATAGGACCGAAAGTAGCGACCAGAGGGGGGGTGAATGGGTGCCTAAAAATTCTTTCGAATCAATGGCCTGCTCCCAATACCCAACGCAACTCTAAAGACTAAACAGCACAGAAAGAACAGATCGCCTAAGTCTAAAGGTATCTAGCCTAGAAGCAACTGTTGATAAACAGAGAAATGCCAATGCAGTGCTAATAGACAGATAAACAGTATATAAAAGACAAGGCAAGATAAGCTTCTCAGTAATAAATGCACAAGGAGTGAAATGAGAAGTTACCGTTCAAAATCTGTCTCCTGTTCGAAACTTGGCGAAACCTGCTTCGCTGGTCGAAGCCTGCTTCGCAGTGTCGAAGCCTGCTTCGCTGTGCCGAAGCCTGCTTCGGAGGTCGAGGCCTACTTCGCTGGTCGAAGTCTGGTTCGGAGGTGGAAGATGAAGTTTGTTGAAGGTGTGTTGTCTATCCTAGGTCGAGTGTGAATGAGAGCGAAGTATGATAGAGTCGGAGCCTGCTTCGAAGTGTGTACTTTGAAGGCAAGGCTTCGAAACACAGCTTCGAACACGCACACAGAGCAAACAACCTTCGAAAAGAAAAGCGAAGGCTGACACACGACAGAAACTAAAACGAAGCCTACACTCTACCTTCGAATAGAACACAACAAGGACCTTCGAAGAGAACGGATGCAAACACTGAACGAAGTCTAACGGAAAGACAAGCTTCGAACCCAACTTTGAAACCTATCGACGTATGGACTTCGAAGAGCTCAAGTCGGAGTACCTTCGCTCAAACGTTCGAAGTATGAAACGCTGACAGTTCAACAAGTACTTCGAAGCTTAGCAACACAGCAGAAACATGAAGTCGAAGTTCAAACGAAGCCTTCGAAGATTTTAGATCGAAGCCTACCTCACGAAGCTGAGGGGCTTCGAACAGAGAAGGGGCTTCGCCAGAGAACAGCCAGAAAAGAGACTTTAGTCCTATCAACTCGATCAAAAAGTTGAGCAGTAAATGCAAAAAGCTGGTACTAGTGTACTGTTGCTACAGTGTAGTAGTACTACTCGCAACAGCAAGAACTAGTACTACTTGCGTGATGAACACACGCAACAGAAGCAACTTCTCAGGAATAAAATCAACAGCACACATCAAAACGAAGCTTCTGATTTAGAGAAATAAATGCACGCATCCAAACACGAACAGGAGATGAAGTCCCACGGGAACAAATAAAATCAAGGGGATGCAGTGATGAACCAAAATCACATGAACAGCAGCCTGGCTGCGCACAACAGGAGAGAGAGAGAAAATGCAAGAGACAAAATGACCCAAAGGAGTAGTATTGATTTCAGCCAAAAAGGGTAGTCCAACCCTAGGGATTGGGGCCCTATTTATAGGCTGCCCAATGACCTAGAATATTCCACCAGCCCCTTAGGGTTTTTACAGACGCAAGAATAAAAGGAAAAGACTCAACTGCCCTTAGGAATTTTTACAGACACAACTGACTAACCGTGGGCCTAGAGATACAAATGACTTATCCGGAAGCTAAACTTTCGTAGCGACTACGGCTTCTCTTCTCGACAGTCGGATACAAGATCGACGGTTGTCAGTTTTGCGCCGAAACTGACAAAGCCTCCACCGGCTTTGCACCAGGTACCCAGATTGGGCCGGCCCGACTCCGCAGCTGTCTCAGCCCGGCAATCGCTCACCGCCCGTGTACCTGAGTCAGTCCTGGTCAACAGCCCAGTGGGTCTTCTACTGCTTCTGGCCCATGTACCCGGATTGGGCTAGCCCGACTTCGCAACCTCCTCTGCCCGACAGTCGCTCGCTGCCCGTGTACCTGAGTCACACGCGGCCCATGAAACAGCAGATCTCTTCTTCTTCTGTCCTCTTTGACTATCGTTGACAATGACTCATCACTTCTAGAGCCATGAGGCCCACGCTATTCAGCATGGCTCCTCAACGGCCCCTCTGCCCAACAGTCGCTCGCTGCCCGTGTACCTGAGTCACATGCGGCCCAGACACAGCAGGTCTTCTCTCCTCTTCTTATCCTCTTTGACTTCCGTTGACAATCACTCATCACATCTGGAGCCATGAGGCCCATACTCTTCAGCATGGCTCCTCAATCTCCCCCTTGATGAGTGCATTGTCAACATTTCTCAGAGATGTGAATTGAGCCAATGCCGTGTACCTTCCCTTGACCACTGTTCCCGAATGTGATGTATTCCTTAGAGCTCGAGGGAGAGAGACTGGAGAACCATCTGTGATGTCCTGTCATGTGGCGAGAACATCCTGAATCCATGATCCACACATCCTCCAGTCCTCGATCCTGCACGATCAGTGGTCATAAGGGGGAGCAAATGGTCCGGCACCAGGTTTAGCAAAAGAGCTAAACCAGTGTCGAGCCATCTGCTCAAAAGACGGAAAGCAGAAAGCATCATATGAGTCTAGACCAAAACGCGGCTCAAAGCGTGGTCCTCGGTTCTGCCTAAAGTCTCGGCCACAAGGTCCAAAACCGTATCCAGAACGGCCTGAAGCTCTACCGGAGCGAACACCACCCTCCGGAGCACGGGTATGAAAGTCGTCTCCTCTACCACCACCTACACGACGTGGCCTGGCCTCTAGCCTCTCCCCGCGTCGAGGAACTCTCAGTCTACCATTCTACTAGTAGAACTGCTCCTACCCACCATGAGCTCTCTCTGCTCTCTCAACCCGCTTCCTCCTGAAGCAAAACTCCTCAAGATGCTCGTCTCTCTGACAGTACTCACAATGGTAGGTGGGCTTCTTGGGTTGTGGTTGAGGCCTGGGGTTCTTGGGCTTAGTGGTATTGGGTGTTTTCTCTTTGGTGTGAGAGGGTCCAGGTAGAGAGTCTAGAGAAGTGTGGAGATGTTTGGGCCTTGGGACCCAGATGGGCTTCTTGGGTGGAGCTTTCGGCTGCTCTTGAAACACTCCATCCTTGGGCTGACTAGCCTGGAAAGACTCAGTGGAGTGAGTCTTGGGATATCTATGTTCAGGAGTCATCTTACTCCACTCCACTGCTCGGCTAATGGCACTCTCAAAGTCAGCCTTGGTATAGGTGTAGCCTACCACAAACCCATCCTGCCTCTTAAATTGCTGGATCATCATGCCGATTTGTGGCTCTCTGGCACTCACCCAACTCAGGATCTGACGGAGGTAAAAGTTCTCATTCTGAACATTAGCTAGCTCCTCTCTCAAGGAAGCTAATACCTCCACTTAAGACAAGCAGGTCTCACACTCTCTATCAACTTGGACAGACTTCTCAGCTTTCAGCTTGATCAACTCCAATCTAAGAGACAAGTAGTTCTCACAAACAATGGGTGGAACTGACAATGTCTCAAGCTCTAGCCTAGTCTGCTCCAGATCAGCTCTGACTCTCTCCAACTCGCCCAACTGCACATCACCCTTGGCTTTCAGCTCAGCTAAACTAGCTAGATGGGATGGGCAATCAAAACAGGGGATGACGACAGTGGCATGAGCATCTTTCAGCTCTAGCTGAGCGCTCTCAAGCTTAGTGGCCAAAGTGTCCCTCTCATCTACCCTCTCTGTGTACCTAGACTTCAGAGTCAACAGGTCACATAGCAACGCCTCATAATTTGGGCACTCACTGCTACCACCCAAGCAAGGGGAAGAAGATAGACTCTCAATCCTGTCGTTGGCCACGGCAAGCTCACTCTCAAGCTCATCTATCCTCTTCTTAGCCCCTCTTAGCAGTTTCTCCCGATATCTCAACTCCTGATGGTTCTCTTCAAGTAAATCAATGATTTCGCATTCATAAGAATATAACTTTTCATCGTCATCGTCGTCGGAGTTGTCGGGGGAGCCCTTCTCTTCCTTATCCCTAAGAGCCATTGAGCAGAAGCTCTTGCGGTATCTTCGGCGGTGATGTGAGCGGATCTTCGGCCTGTCCCTGAAGACCATGAAGTAGAGGCCTACCGAATCATCCTTGTCCTTCCCCTTTCTGATCACGATCTCCTCATCACTTGAGCTCGATAAAGAGGAAGAAGATGAAGAATGCTTGGAGTAGCTTCTCTCCATCTCGGCGAAGAAGGCCATGTCTCGCTTCTTGTTCTCATGCCGGTAGTCCTTCAGGGCCTTTCTGAAGAATCTTGTCTTGGGCTTGCCCTTTGTGAAGGAGGAGTTGTCGTGCTTGCCGGAGTCATAGGAGCCACCACTGGTACTCTTCTTATGACCATTGCACTTGGGGCAGTCGACAATGAAGTGACCTGGATCACCACACTCAAAGCATCCAGATTTTGTGCCGTGTCTTTTGAACATCCGCTTATCATAGACACGACACACCCAATTGTTAAATAGACACAGATCATCATCTCCTAGTGACTCAAGCTGGTCCTCAGTGATAGACATCAAAGAGAACCCAGCACAGCTCATAGAAGAGGAGTGAGCAGAAGGTGTAGCAAGGGCCAGGGTTTTCAATCCAGAGCCAGTGAGATTTGATCTCAATTGGATATCAACATCTATGGCCTTGAGCTTGCTAAACAACTCAGAAATTGTCAAGGTATCATAAGAGGTGCTCTCAATGATAGAGGGTACCTTGATCTCCCAGATATTAGGGTCCAAGGTATGGAGAACCTTGAGCACCTGCTCATGATCTGAGACCAGCTGAACTCCCTCGGCCTTGTTGGCCCGAAGCTTGTTGATGATCGATTGAAAACGACCAAACAAGGCTTCAACAGATTCACCCGGCTTCTGTGTGAAATTTTCATATGAACAACGGTAGGTCTGCTAGAGCCGAGCCTTGTCCTAGGCTATCCCCTCATGATGTGCCTGGCGGATAGCCCAGAACTCTCTAGTAGTGTAGAGATGGCTCACACGCTCAAATTCAGTGGGACCTAAACCAGAAAACAAATGTTCATCGCTTTGTTGTTGTTCTGATGCGGGGCGATAATATCAGCAGATGTACGCTCAGCAACAGGCAATATGGTGAAAGTAGCGTGAACATAAATGTCCCAAATGTCCGAGCTTTGGCTATTGAGATAGGCTCACATGCGAGTCTTCCAATAATTATAGCCATAAGCTTCCAAGGACGGGACCTTCCCAGAAGAAGTCATGATCACTACCTGGGTTTAGAACCAGTTAAGGTATGGAAAAACCCCTAACCAAGCTCTGATACCACTTGTAGGACCGAAAGTAGTGACCAGAGGGGGTGAATGGGCGCCTAAAAAATTCTTTCAAATCAATGGCCTTCTCCCAATACCCAACGCACCTCAACAGACAACTATAAGAACCAAAAATAGTTCATAGGTCCAAAAATAATCTAGCCTAAAAACGACCGGTGTCCTTGAAATAAAGACACCAAAACAATGCTTATAGGCAGATTACCAGATCAATTAGAACATAGGCAGTTCACGCAAAATGAGATTACATAATACTTTTCAAAAATTGGTCTCTAGTTCGAAGGCTATAAAACTATGTTCAAAAAGAACAAGCAGAGCCTGAAACTGTTCAGCGAAGTTGGACTCTGGCTTCGGAGTTCAACACGTGCTGGACTTCAAAATCTATGAAGCTTGATTTAAAACACGCGCTACAAACTCCGAAGGAGTTACACTTCGAAAACAAAGTAAGCGTAGCACCTTCGGCAGAAAGTATGACAACCCACGCTTCGAACCTCTCATCAGATCAAAACGAAGCCCTTTACAAACCTCGCCAAAAACACTCCGAAGACGAAAACTACAAAAACTGAAAAACTACGAACCACTTGATGATCTACCACACTTCGAAAAACAATTCCTAAGAAGCCTATACTCCGAAAACTGGACTGCATAGCCCTAAGCTCAGACCCAAAGTGTTGCACAGCTCTCCGTGGGGTCCACTCTAGAGGCTTCGAACAGTAAAAACTCTGTCCGAGAATACTCCGGCTAGGAAGCTGACAAACCAAACCACGTGTGAAGTGCTGCGACAGGCTACTAGAGACTTGCGTGACCCTTGGACCTTCTCCCTTCACAAGAACAAAAATCAGGACTGAGCCTAGGAGCCTAGCTGAGAAGAGCTACAGCAGATGACAGTGCTGGCATGCACTACGAGCCTAGAAGGACGCGTGCAAAGCTACACTATGCACCTACAGATTAGCTGCTGCAGCTGCCCATAGGCACATGATGAAGGCTACTGCTGCCCCTACGTAGTTGGTGGAAATCTCCCAGGCTAGCTAAAAACCATAGACAAAAAAAACTACAGCAGCTCTATGCTGGTTGCTCTGACACAAGCGAAAGCACAGAAAAAGATTGAATATGCAAGTAAAACCAAGCCGAGAACAAGAGTTCTTCAGAAGCAGAAAACCGAAACAGTAAAATCTAAGCCATTCCTCATAGACGATCGAAACAAACATGCAAAACAAGCTATCAATAAAATGAATACACTGCGAAAACTGATGGCTCAGATACAGAGACTAAAACCTATAGAGGCGATTTCCTGGCATGCGCACGATGAAAACAATGATGGCGGGGGAGAATAAACACCGGGAGGACGAACGCCAAAAAGTGACCCAATCTTTTGTATTAGTAAAGTGATTTCAGAAAGGGTAACCCTAACCCTAGGGATTGGGGCCCTATTTATAGGTAGCCCAATAGTCTAGGAAAAATACCAAAAGACCCTTAGGGTTTTTACAGACGCTGAAATAAAATGGAAAAGACCAAAATTCCCTTAGGATATTTTTACAGACTTGACTAACAGACTATGGGCCTAAAGGTAAAATAGTAAACTCCTAAATACAGATGACTTATCCTGAAGCGGAGCTATCGTAGCGGCTACGGCTTCACCTCAGAACGGTCAGATCCGAGATCAGCGGTTGTTAGTTTTGCACCGAAACTGACAAAGCGTCCACCTTCTTCGCACCGGGTACCCGGATTGGGCTGGCCCAATTCCGCAGCTCTCTCAGCCTAGCAATCGCTCGCCGCCCGTGTACCTGAGTCAATCCCGGTCAATAGACCAGTGGATCCTCTACTGCTCGTAGCCCATGTACCCAGATTGGGCCAGCCCGCCTTCGCGGCCCATCTACCCGACAGTCACTCGCTGCCCATGTACCTGAGTCACATGCGGCCCAGACACAGCAGGTCTTCTCTCCTCTTCTTTTCCTCTTTGACTTCCATTGACAATCACTCACCACATCTGGAGCCATGAGGCCCATACTCTTCAGCATGGCTCCTCATATTTCCCTATAATCCCTCGTCTAAAGCGCATGTTTGCAAATGCTAACGAGTCAAAATGATTGAGGTGGCACAAAGAGGGCCGTAAGAATGACTCGATGATACGACACCCAGGAGATTCTGCTCAATGAAGAACAATTAACGCCACATTTCCAAGGTTTGCTGATGATTGCATGAGTACCAATGGCATGAACCCTTTTGGTAACATGAGCAATATGCATATCACGTGGCTAGTGTTATTGTCTATATACAACCTTCCCCATTGGCTTTGTATAGAGCGTAAATATATCATGTCGTCGACCTTGATCTCTTGTCCTAAACAACTCGTCAATGACATTGATGTGTATCTCAGACCCTTGGTGGATGATCTGAAAAGTATGTGGCACGTAGGTGTTGAGGTTTGGGACGAGTACATCCGAGAGTACTTCTAGCTACATGCCATGTTGTTTGTAATAATAAATGATTTTCCTGCTCATCGTAACTTGTCTGGTCAAAGAAAAGGAAAGGTAAATCATGCCCACAGTGTTTGGAGAAAACATCAAGCACATGGTTGAACCATTCTAGGAAAATGGTGTACATGCGACATCGACGTTTTCTTCCAATAAAAAACCCATATAGAAGAATGAAGCTACAGTTTGATGGCTCTGTAGAGAAAGAAGGACCTCCTAAGAATTTCAGAGATACAGGGGTATATGAATAGGTAAAGGACATAAATGTGATACTCGATAAGCGAAAACGACCTTCCACAAGTTGTGATTGAATGTGGAACAAGCAATCAATTTTGTGGGATCTTGAATATTGGAAATATCTCAATGTTCGCCATTACATCGATACAATGCATATGGAGAAAAATGTGTGTGACAGTCTCCTTGGAACAATGCTAAATATGCTAGGCAAAACAAAAGATCATGAGAATGCTAGAGTAGATCTTGAGGAGATTGGTTTACGACCGGAGCTACATTCACAACAGCCAGATAGAGGAAAGTTCTTGCCTCCATTTTGCATCAACCTTTCTAGGAAGGAGAGGAAGGAGTTTTGTGAATTATTGCATAGCATTAAATTTCCATCAGGTTACTCATCGAATATAAGCAAACTTGTCAATATGAAGGAGCTTAAGATGGTTGGTCGAATGAAGACTAAAGATTGTCATGTGATACTAACTCAAATGATTGTTGTCGGAATAAGAAATGTATTACCGGTGGGGGTAAGAGAGGCAATACGAGTCTGTCTTTTTACTTCAATGCAATTGGACAAAAAGTACTCGACCTAACAATGCTAGAAGAACTAGAGAAAAAATAATACTAGACTCTCTCTCATCTTGAGATGTACTTTCCTCCATCATTCTTTGATATTATTGTACATCTAACCTCACATATTGTCAAATAAATATTATATCTTGGACTTGTTTTATTGCATTAGATGTACCCATATGAGATATACATGGGTGTTCAAAAGAAATATGTTAGGAATCGTTGTTCACCCGAGTGTTGCATCACACAAGGTTTCTCTAGCGTGGAGGTAGTAGAGTGGTGTATCGAGTACACGGACCAGAAGAACCCAATTGGTGTGCCTCACTCTAGCCATGAGGGTAGACTAGCATGTCAAGGGATCTTGGGCAAGCAAACAATTACTCCATATCAAAAGGCATATGACCAAGCTCATTTCCTTGTGTTGCAACAATCGAGTGAAGTCTCGCCATTCATCGTTGAGCACAATCACATGCTCTGTGCAGAGAACTCATCTTGTACCAAAGCTTGGATCGCAAAACAACACATGAAAACGTTCAATACCTGGTTTTAGGATTGGATCGTACAATCAAAAACCCTAGTGAGCAAATCGACCAAGAAGCTAGCAATAGGACCTATACACACTGTTACAACATATAGAGGTTATCATATAAATGGTTATACATTATACATAATTGATCAAGATAGCAAGAGAACAAACCAGAACAGTGGTGTTCGTATTGATGCCTACGACAACAACGATGTAAAGAGAACATATTATGGTCAGATAGAGGATATTTGGGAACTTGACTACCTAGGGTTCAAGGTACCTCTGTTTCGATGCCGTTGGGTCAATGGTACAAAAGGCATTACAGTCGACAAGTACGGATTCACAAGTGTAAATCTAACTCAGGTCGGCTATAAAGATGAACTTTTCGTGCACGCTAAACAAGTTGCTCAAGTTTTCTATATGCCTGATATGACAAATAAGAAACTTCATGTTGTCCTAGATGGAAAGAGACGGATTGTGGGTGTTGAAAATGTGGTTTATGAGGACGAGTACAATCAGTTTGATGAGATACCACCTTTTGTCACCTCAATTATGCCACAAGTTAAACCAGACAAGAAAACTCCGTAGTTGCGCTCCGACCATTCTGAAGAATTGTACGTTAAGAAAGTGAGAAAATAGAGACGTACATGTGTTGAAAAGTGTAAATTTTAAATTGTATATATACATATGTAAGTTTTGTACATGTGTTCAAATACTGAGATATGTGGGTGATTTGTACAATTTGCATTGGTTTGGGTATGTAATATATATTTGCAATCGATGCCATAACTTGAAATATGGAAAATTATGGATTTAGGTATGTAATATATTGTAATTTGCTGAGCCACCTTCGACTCTGGGTCACCTACGACCCTGGGCCACCTTCGACCCTAGGCCACCGTCGACCCGGGGATGCATCAGGCCAGAGCCTGGAATCCCGGACTTGCCGGGCCGTCGCTCGGAAGTCTCAAAGCCCACTGCTATGGGCCCGGAGGCGCTGTGTAGCCTTCGGAGGGATGCTCCGGATTTTGTAAAGTGAAGCGAGGCTTAGAATTTTAAATAAGGCGAAGCAAAGCTTCATGTTTTTGATAAGGTGAAGCATGGCTTCAGTTTTTCAATAAGATGGAGCAAAAATTTGCATTTAAAGCCGAAGCAGGGCTTCGGCTTTAAGGCGAAGCAGGACTTCGGCTTTAAAGTGAAGCAGGACTTCGGCTTTAAAGCGAAGCAGGACTTCGGCTTTAAGGCGAAGCAGGGCTTCGAATTTATATCAATGTAATTGCAGATTGGTACATCGAAGTAGTATTTCGAACTGTACATACCTCGTAGCACCTAGGGCTTTGACAGCCTTTGAAACGTGAAGCGGAGCCCCTCACCGGAGAGCGAGGAACGAAACGCGAAGGATGGAGGAAGGCGAAGATGACCTTCGATCTGCACCCGAAGCCCCTTGCCGAAGGGTGCGTGAAGCAAAAGAAGCTACGAAGCTCCCCCTCAAGCGTACTTCGAGTTGCAGACAGTGGCAGAGAACTTAGCTTTTAGAACTAGGTTCCCCACGGACGGCGCCAACTGTTGTAGCAATTTTGTTAGCTACAGCACAGGTTTAGTATGTGTGTATACGGAGTGTAAAATGAACCTCGAAGGGTTCCCTCAGAAGGAGAAAAGATTTATACTGGTTCGGGCCTCCCCTAGGGGATAATAGCCCTACGTCCAGTTTGTGGTGGATTTGGCATGGTATGCCTCGGTATGAAGTAGTGAGCTTCAAGGTCTCATGGCCCTGGAGAAGGTACCCTGTTACAAGGGCTTGGCCCTACTTTTATAGGCACGCAGGCCTTAAGGAAAAGACCAGAATGCCCTCTATAAGCCCTAGGCTCATAGGGGTAAAAAGGGAAAAAGGAGCTAGCTACTGTACAAAAGTGCTTTACAGCTTTACAGACATGTCAGACAACGTCACACTTTGACCAACTAAACGACATACCAGGGGCGGAGGGGCCCCGGTATGGCTTCTACATTGTAGCGAGGCGTAGATATTTCTTGGGTTCGGAGTAGGGACCGGAGCTCTTCTGGCGGAGGCTGCGAGGGAGGCTTCGAAGTACACTCCGAAGGGGGCTTCGAAGCATACTCCGAACTGGGCTCCGAACTGGGCTCCGAACTGGGATCTCAGAGACTTGGCTTTGAACTGGCCGGACAGGGTCTGGAGGCTGGCTATGAGGAGCTCCGAAGGGAATTCGAAGGTTAACTCCGAACAGGCTCGAAGGCTAACTCCGGACAAGGCCCGGAGACTAGCTTCGAAGTTAGCCTAAGACAGCTTTTGGCAATCTTCAAGGAATCTTGAGGGCTTCGCTCCGGAGGGCTCTGAGGGACCTCGCTCTATCTCTGCCGAGGTGGGCTTTAGCCAGGCCCGTCGAGGCCTGCTCCTCGGGCCAAAGCTTCGACAGCGTGGGCCTCCGAAGGCTTCCTAGTCGAAGCCCATGGGCTGGCTAGAGGCTTTCGGAGCCCATAGCTCAACGGACTTCAGCCCTGTAGGGCCTCGGCCGGACCCTGGACCTGTGTATTTTCGGCCCAAATCACCAAAAATTGATATTTTGACAATCTAGCCATTAATGCCATTTTTGGCTATCAACAGGACCGGCCTACACTTTGTTCCAAACTTGGCTAGCACTTGTTCTACTCCAAATTGGTGCTAAATTTGGGTGTCAACACATGTCCCCTGCCTTTTGGCAAACTAGTGATCCAAAAGCATAATCTCTCAAGTTTAAAGACGATCACTACTATCAGCCATACGATTTGTCAAGTGCATTACTAAGCTCTTAAGAAATACTCATCGTTTGTTCATCAACCTAATCGTCCATCTCACAACTTAGAAGATCTTAAATCTTGAGGACGATTTGCATAACTCAATATAAATTCAATAACTAGGGGACTAAGCGCCGAATTTCTCTATCAACTCGGCCTTTATTACTCTTATTAGTTTTGCCCCCCGGCCCCTTATGGGATCAAGCCCTTATAACAGGGGAGTTTTTTCTCCAGGGCCATGAAACCCTGGAGTTCACTACACCACACCAAGGCATACCATGCCAAATTCACCACAAACTGGACGTAGGGCTATTATCCCCTAGGGGAGGTCCGAACTAGTATAAATCATTTCTCCCTCTGAGAGAACCCTTCGTGTTTCATTTTACACACCATATACACACATACAAAACCTGTGTTGTAGCTAACACAATTTCTACAACAGTTGGCGCTGTCCGTGGGGATATTAGTCCTAAAAGCTAAGTTCTCTGCCACTGTCTGCAATTCGAAGTGCGCCTAAGGGGGGAGCTTCGAAGTTTTCTTGCTTTGCGCACCCTCCGGCAAGGGGCTTCGGATGCAGTTTGAAGGTCTTTTTCGCCTTCCTCCATCCTTCTTGCTTCGGAGTTCACCCTCCAGCAAGGGGCTTCGCTTCGTGTGTCGAAGGCCGTCAAAGCCCTAGGGGCTACGATGCAAGTTTCCACCTACTTTGCAAGGTATGTGCACAATCCGAGGTACCACTTCGATGTACAATTTTACAATTACTTTACTATAAAATCGAATCCCTGCTTCGCTCAAAATCGAAGCTTTGCTTCGCCTATAATGCAAACTTTGCTCCATCTTATTGAAAAATTGAAGCTTCGCTTCGCGTTTTAAAACCGAAGCTATGCTTCGCGTTTTGAAATCGAAGCCTGGTTTCCTTTCAAAAATTCGAAGCCTTGCTTTGCCTTATCAAAAACCCGAAGCTTTGCTTCGCCTTATTAAAAATTCGAAGCCTCGCTTCGCTTTGCAAAATTCGGAGTACCCCTCCAAAGGCTACACAACGCCTCCGGGCCCATAGCAGAGGGCTAGAAGGACTCCAGGCCACTGGCCCGATGCGTCCAAGGACTCTAGGCCATCGGCCTGATGCATCCGGGATCCGAAGGCCACCGGCTGAAGGTATCCCAGAATTCCAAGATACATTCTCGGTATTTAGAGTCGAAGGTGGCTCAGAGTCGAAGGTGGCTCAACTTTCACAGGTTCGGTGAATCCACACCAAATATACTTTTCACTACAGGATCAAGCTCAAGAAGCCTTGCTTCGCTATCCGAACACGCATCGAGGCCTCGCTTCGCGTGACGTGATCTAATCTAAAAATTAAGCATCTTGAAGTCATGCTTCGCTTAAAATCTAAGTGTGTTTCGGAGCCTTGCTCACGCACAGCATCCAAATCAAAGCATGTCGAAGCATGCTTCACTTAATTTGGCTACGCTGAAGCCTTGCTTCGCTCCAAATTAACGCGTTCGAAGACCAAAAGAGGCCTTCGCCCGATGTGCTATAAGCATCCGAAGCCGCCAAAAAGGCGCACCCTTTCGTATTTTTTATTGCCCGCACCAGCAACGACAAAGTCCCTAGCTGCCACGAGCAAGGAGGGAAGCATGTATGTGAAGTGTGCGAATGTAATGCGCAGTATGAGCGTGACAAGCTAAAATGTTCGAAGTCATCAAACTATGCGAAGCATGCAGACGAAGTATGCAAATACAACAAACCTCATTCATTGAATGATAATTGAGAAGTATGTTACAAATATACTTCAAAAACAAAACTACGAGTAGTTTGTATCTAAGCCTAAGAAAAAGCGAGTTCGAGGCCCCAACCCTCGCTTGCCTTTCTTTCGGCCAGGGCCCCCTCGGCTGGACGAAGCCTCGTCGGAGCCTGCTCTCCCATGTCCAGTTCGTCCAAGCCCCGAAGCCCGCAGACCTCATCTTCCACTTTGCAGGTCGCTCCAAGTCTGCGAGACAGGTGGTGCTGTGTCGAAGGCAAAGAAGTCTAAGGCTTCATCGCCTACCAAGACCGTTCGCGAAGGAAGTACCCCCTCGCTACGTGAGTTTACTGCGAAGCAACTTAAGTCTGGCAAAGATGAAGAACTCCGAAGGGACTCCATCTTCACGGTAGCCAGCAGATCCTGGACTACTTCGGGGATGGCTTCGCCGTTAGGCCCCCTCGGAAGTTTAAACCGAGGGGGGCCTTTGGACCTAGCTACCTCGAGGACCGCCCACAATTGGTGAAGTTCTTCAGAGTCCTCAAGTACTTCAAAGTCAACATTCGGAGACTGAGCCTAGGCAGGTATAAAGCACCCCCACATTTATATTAATAAACTGATAAGTTTTTACAAGCCTACAGCTAAGAATTACAAGGAGCCTAAGGAGATTTACACCTTCAGAGGCGGAGGTGCCGACGTCGAAGGCTGAGCTGGCGAGGCATGCGCCCTGGCTCGGCGAAGGCGGATGGCCTTCTGAAGTTCAAGGACTACCTCACAGCCTTGGGCCTTCCAAGGCTCCTGAAGTCACCTCCAGGCTCCGTGGACGCTGGCTGGAGGCGTCACCAAGTGTTGGCCTCCAAAGGCCACAGGGGTCGCCGAGGTTGCTTCTTCGAGGTGGTTGCACCCCACGTCGTGAAGCATTTGCAACACCCCTTGACCCGCCACTCGGCCGTCCATCAAGGCGAAGCCCTTCAAGGATTGCTCCACCATCACAGCCACCACCATCAAAAATACAGCGCGGTCCCCAATTGGGTCCTGGCTACCGAAGTCTGGAGCCCGACACTCGGTCCCTATTTGTTCCAGGACTTCGGTCAGGCTCAGAGTGGCTTCATCAATGTTGCTGGCAACGAAGTTTTCAAGGCGTGGAGCCCTTTGGCGAAGCTCGGAGTTCTCCCTCGCCAGTTGGGCTTCGACGTCCTTCATAGCTTGAAGCTCTGCTCGAAGCCTGTCAGTCTCCGAGTCCAAGGCTTCCCTAGCCTTGTCAGCCTCGGCCCTCGCTTCCTCGGTTGAGGCTTCAGCCCGCCTTCGCTTCTCGGCTTCCACCGAGACTTCGCGTCGGAGGGCCTCTTTCTCCTCCGCCAAGCGCGTCATCCGCCTATCCGCAGAAGTTGAGGCTGTTGCGTTCAGTGCGAAGGCCTAAAAGAATTCAAGAAAATCATAAGTGTTGATCGAAGACCAAAGTATAACTCGAAGGCTGCGTAGAACTTCGCTCACCTGGATGAGGGCTTCATTCGCGTTAATGAAGAGGTCCATGGGGTTCGAGTGGCTGAGTTGAGCCACCAAGCCTCCTGCCTCCGCAGCTGCGCAGCCCTCGCGGAAGTTGTTGATAGCCGCCTCCATCACGACACCCTTCGGCCGCAGAGGTCGGACGATTTCCTCCGCCACAACCGCCTGCACAGGCTTCGGCAAAGCTGGGCTTTGGTCCACCACCTGGACTTCCTTGTCGCTTCGAGGGTCCCCTTCGTCGCGGCTGCTGCCTCCATCTTCTTCAGATGAGGAGCTATCGGACTCCGAGCTGCTGCTGCTGCTGGAGGCCTCCACGGGCTTCGGCACAGTGGGCCTCGCACTGGCATCATCTTCTGCAAAAAATTTCAAGTCAATATCCATATAGAAAAGAGAAGTATGTTTGAAGTGTTTACCTTCGCCGAAGATTTCTTCAAAGGTAGAAGGGTCAATGTGTGCCCCCAATCCCTTCGTTGCAAAGCTGGCGCGTCGACCTCCACACCCAAAGCCGTCGCCGTCGAGGTCTTTGCTACCACCTTGGTAGCCATTGTCGGAGCACTTGTTGGCTCCACTTCTGTTTGAGGGTCCGCGGCCGTTGCCTCCTCCGGAGTAGAGGCTTCGGTCGCGGGGACCTCTGGCTGAACCCTCGAAGTTTTGGGCTCGTCATCATCCCCCCTTTTCCTCTTGGAGCCGGTTGTCGAAGCTGCGAGGTGGGAGAAGTCTGGCAGAGCCTGGACCTCCTCGAAGCCGAGCAGGGTCCACACCCTGTTCCAATGCTCCCAAGTCCCCACCAAAGCAAGCCGTTGGGCTTGCTCCTCCGGTGTCGGGGTCCCAACAACGCGCTCCGCCGCCGCGATGGCCTCCTCAGGAGTCCTCACTTCAAGAGTGGATTCATAAAGATCTAAGTCAGAATAAAGTTCTCAGTGAAGTATGAAAGTAGAAAAGCTTCGAAGTCTTACCGAGGCGTTCAAATGCCACTTCGTTTAGGCCCCCTCGGCCCGAAGGTTGGAAGAGCCCCTCCGGCCAAGAGCGCGCAAGGGGGCTGAGCCGGAGGGTGATAAACTCCTCCGCGAGTTCCCTCATGCTCATCTTCGCGGCCACCCTCCGAAGGATCGAGATCCTCGAGCGAAGGGTGTCGGGGCTCGTCTTCACCACCCCTTTGCACCGATAAGAGATAAGGGCATTGGTACTCTGAAGGGGAGAGTTCGCGCCGACGGAGGCGTAGAACCACTCTTGATCCCACTTCGAGTGCCATTTGTGTTGGCGGCCCTCGCCGGGAAGGCATCTTGGTACTCCTTCCGAAGCTGGAAGTTGGCGCTTCCGAAGGCCAAAGCCCTCTTGATGTGGTCTGAGCCCTCCCTTGGCTTCGGTTGGCAGTTGGCATCATGAAGGGCGACGAAGACGTCTGCGCGGCTCTCGCAACCTTTGGCCCTCATGGCCCACTCAAACACAGCAAGCCTCGCCACAGCATTGGGCGAAAGTTGAGGAAGCTCGAGGTTGTAAGCCTTCAGGACTTCGCTCAACATCCCCACTGCTGGCAGCCCAAGGCCGGCTTCGAAGAAGGCTTCAAACAGCACCACTTCATCAGCCCGAGGCCTTGGTATGGCCTCTGACTTCTCCGACACTCTAACTTGAATCTTCGAAGCAATATTTCCCTCGCAGGCCCTCCAGACAGATTCCTCTGTGGAAATCGAGGCCCTCATTTCCAGTGTCTGCTCGAACTTGTCGGATGGCGACCGAAGGTCCCTCGGCCCCAACTGCCTCAGTGCAGGCTTCGCTGCCGCAGCTGCCGCTACCTGCGCTTGGGCGGAGCCCAAGCTTGAGCCCAAGGCCAAAGCCTTCGAAGCTACCTTCTTCGGCATTTTGTGGAACTTCGGCGTGAAGGGGCTAAAGCTTGCGAGGGGTGCTTTGCGCGAAGCTAATAAGGAGAAGAGAGCGAAGGATGCAAGGCGCTGAGAAGAAAGCAAATGAGAAGTGTGCCGAAGCCGTGTGCGGTAAACCCCTATTTATAGGCAGTAAAAATCCCGACGGTTCGTGGGCCGAACCCATTGGCAGGTGGGCCTCCAGCGAAGGCAAAGCGGCCCGACGCACAGTAACGGTCAATTTTATAGCCCTTGCGGAGTCAGTTGACCTCCCCGAGGCCATTCTGACAGCTGACGTAGGCAATTATTACCTGCGCATTTCGAAGCCACCTTCGGTCCAAGCTCCGAAGGCTTATTTTCCCTGAAGTTGTATTTTTCTGTCATTTGTCCCAAGGGCGCACGCACCCCTTCATCCCGAAGGCCTGCAAGCGAGGGGCTACTGTTGGGGGAATAAGTTTTCCCTTGAACAGGGCCAAATGACGTCAGCCTCCTACAGCCTTCGGCCCAGAGCCCAACACTGTCGAAGCATGTTCCTTTCTGAAGAAGTTGTTTCCAAGTCCCAAGGTACACTTCGGAGCCCTCCAGAGCGAAGCCTCCAAACCCCTTCGGAGCCCTCTGGAGCGAAGCCCTCAATATCCCTTGAAGATTGCCAGAAGCGAAGTCTCAGGCTAACTTCGAAGTTGGCCTTCGGGCCTTGTTCGGAGTTAGCCTTCGAGCTCTGTTCAGAGTTAACCTTCGAGCTCCCTTCGGAGCTCCTCAGAGCCAGTCTCCGGACCCTTTCCAGCCAATGCGAAGCTAAGTCTCCGAGACCCCAATTCGGAGCTCGGTTCGGAGTATACTTCGAAGCCCACTTCGGAGTGTACTTCGAAGCCTCCCTTGCGGCCTTCACGTGAAGAGCTCCGGCCCCTACTTCGAATCCAGAAGATATTTTACACCTCGCTACAGTGTATAAGTCATACCAGGGGCCCCTCTGCCTCTAGTATGTCATTTAGCTGGTCAAGAAATGACGTTGTCTGACACGTCTGTAAAGCTGTAAAGCACTTTTGTACAGTAGCTAGCTCTTTTCCCCTTTTTGCCCCTATGAGCCTAGGACTTATAGAGGGCATTTTGGTCTTTTCCTTTGGCCTGCGTGCCTATAAAAGCAGAGCCAAGCCCTTATAACAGGGGAGTTTTTTCTCCAGGGCCATGAAACCCTAGAGTTCACTACACCACACCAAGGCATACCATGCCAAATCCACCACAAACTGGACGTAGGGCTATTATCCCCTAGGGGAGGTCCGAACCAGTATAAATCCTTTCTCCCTCTGAGAGAACCCTTCGAGGTTCATTTTACACACCATATACACACATACAAAACCTGTGCTGTACCTAACACAATTGCTACAACAATCGCTCACCGACATTCTCCTCTATGTAATCCTTTGTTTTGCCCTTGTCCACGACTCAACTTTCAATAGCCAGAGCGCTTCGTAATACCTGACTAATATCCATGAATATCTGATCATGCATAGCTTCCTTAATGTGGACAAGCAAACCATCAAATGCAATATCATTTAAGTCTTTATCGCTAATAGTCAAGTTAGAGTATCGACTCATATTATCTAGAAACCTTCGAATGTAAGAGTCAACAGTCTCACTAGTTCATTTCTTAACTGATCTCAAAGTATATAGCTGTCACTCTATTCTACTAGGAGAGAATTGCATATGAAATTTTTGGACTAAATCTTCCCAAATAAAAATAGGATGAGTGGGCAAAGACATAAACTATTCATAAGCAGGTGCACATAAAGATAAAGAGAACAAGCTAACCTTACGCTCATTGCAACTACTCGCTTCACCACATTGGACTAAGAATTGTGCTAGATGGTCACTTGTGGTCTCAATACCATTGCCGTTGAATTTTGTGAATTCCAGCTGTTGGGGGAGATAATCCCTGGAGTCAGCGGGATGGGCCCCCCAGCCGGAGGGCTCAGGCTTGATGACGGAGGTCACCGTCCGGAGGAGCGTGGCCGGAGGTCATCATCTGGAGGAGCGTGGCCGAAGGTCACCTCCCGGGGGAGCATAGCCGGAGGCCACCGTCCGGAGAGGCGAGGCCGGAGGTCACTGTCCGGACGAGCGCGGCCGGAGGTCACCGTCCGAAGGAGCGGAGCCGGAGGTCGCCCTTCGGCGTAGGACGCAGGAGCCCGCCCTTCGAAGGCTGAAGGTCCGGGGCTCTCGGCAGGCCCGGCGAGACGAGCCCAAAGAGAGTCTTGGCGGGAAAAGGACCAGGTGGTCGTGCGAAAGGACAGGATCACGATCTTCTGAGCCGCGCCGGGCGGCGCAGGAAGCATCCGACACGGCCGATACGCTGTCAGAGTCGAATCTTCTTGTCTGTACTATGTACCTCTTTGTCTGTACTACCGGTCAGGGTTGGTCGGGTGGTCGTTGGCAGCCCGGGGGAGCTAGTCCTCTGGGCTGGGCGCCCTATAAATACCCCCCACTACAGTTGTAACGGGGGGCAGTAAAAAAAGCATTGAATACACTACTCTTGTTTTTCACCAAAACCTGCTGGTTCGATCCGTCGTTCCAACAGTTGGCGCCGTCCGTGGGGATCCTAGTCCGAAAAGCTAGTGTCCTCTACACTCATCCACCCAGAGCATGTCGAGCCGGAAGGGAGCGAGCACGGCCCCCCTGCGCAGGTCGACCCGAACCGCCGGGGGCGAGCCCGCCCCAACCGTCGACCCCAATCCTTCAGCTCCCATCACCACCACCGTCGGAGCGGCGCCCCCAGCGGGCTCCACCCAGTTGCAAGAAGAGACGCCCGGAACTCAAGGCACCGACGGCCTGCCCGAGCCGACTTCCGCCACCCTGGCCGGGTCGCCGGGCGGGCCGCCGGAGCAGCGTCTCCCAGGCGGACCCCCGGTAGTAGTGTCCCTTCAGACGGACTACGTCCGCTCACGGGACCCCGACACAACTTCCGGGGGAAGCGGGAGCCAGGCCGATGCCCTGGCTGCCGAGAACGCCAGGCTAAAGGCGGAGCTGGCCCTGTGGCGTCAGGAAGCGTCGCTCCGGCCTTCGGCCCCCCCGGCAGCCTTCCGCACCGCGAGAGCTGCGGTCACGGACCTGAGCGACGACGAGAACCCCCCGGAGGAGGAGAACGCATCATACGACGAGGACTCTCCCCTGCACCCGGACCTCCAGAGGGTGCGCTTCGGCCCGAGCTTCCGCACCGCCAAGCTCCCCAAGTACTCCGGGGACTCCGACCCCGGCGAGTTCTCTCGCTCCTACGCTCTGGCAATAGAAGCGTCCGGGGGGAGCCGGGACGCCATGGCCAAATGCTTCCCTCTGGCGCTCGAAGGGATCGCCCTTCGGTGGTTCTGGTCTCTCCGGCCAGGAACCATCCACTCATGGGAGCAGCTGAAAAAGAAGTTCGTCAACTACTTCCAGGGGACCTTCGTGGCCCCCATGTCCACCGGAAGCCTTTTTCAAGTGAAGCAGCAACCCGGAGAGACACTGCGGCAGTACTCCCAGCGCTTTGCGCACACCAAAGCTCAGATCAAGGGGCTTTCCGCTTCTTCAGTCATTGACGCGGCCCGGGAAGGCGTCACCCACCCAGGTCTCCTCGACAAGCTCCACCGGAAGCCCATCTCTTCGGTGGCACAGCTCATGACATACTTCAAAGAATACGCTCGGTCCGAAGAGGGCCAGATACGCCGACAGGCGATGGTAGTCCCTGTCCGGGCTCCGAGCGATCGAGCGTACGAAGTGCCTCCGGAGCCCAGCCGGGGCCCACGTCGCGCCCCCGACTTCCGGCGCCCGGAGCCCGCTCGCCCGGACCTCGTTCGTCAAGATTCTCGGCGGAACCGGAAGCATTTTCGGGGAGAAGTCCTTAGCATCACCCCTCAAGCGCCCGCCAAGCACCTGCACACGCCCGGCGGAAGTCGCCAGGCCGGGGCCAAGCCTCCACCCCGAGCACCTGCCAGGGGAACCTTTTACTGCAGCGTCCATGGCGAGAACCGGAGCCACGACACCGACTCCTGCCGCACCATCCTCGCTCTTCGCAGCGACTACCTCGAGCGCCAGTCCGGCCGCGGCTCCTCCGACCGGGGGCATTCCGCCCCTCGGCCGGACCAGGTCCAAATAGTCGGGCGTCAGGAAGAGCCGAAGGTCATGACCCCAGCCGAGGGATTCGGCGGGGTCCCAGCCCTCACACTCGAAGCCGGTCCGGACCGTGGCAAGCGCGTGGTCCTTCCCATATCCGGCGGGGGAGCCCTCGGAGCGCTGTCCAAGCGGCAGCGTCGGGACTACGTTCGGGAAGTTGGGCACATCGGCACGTCCAGCCCTTCAATCCTCCCGGAGTGGTCTCACGTCCCCATCAGCTTCACCGCCGAAGATGCCGCCGGCGTCAAGTTTCCTCACGCCGACCCACTCGTCATTTCGGCAGACATCGCCGGAGCCGAGGTGCGTCGCATTTTAGTCGACGGAGGAAGTTCCGCTGACATCATCTTCGTGCAGGCCTTCGACCAACTGTGCTTGTCGCGCAAGCACCTGCTGCCAGCCTCGCGGCCACTCCAAGGCTTCTCAGGCCCTCCGCTCGACGCCTTGGGCCAGGTCTTACTGGAAGTGGCGTTCGGCACCGCTCCCCTCCAGCGTCGGGAGGAAATCCTGTTCGACGTCGTCGACGCTCCATACGCCTACAACGCCATCTTCGGCCGGGGGATGCTCAACCGTTTCGGCGCCATCGCTCACCACAACTACCTCTGCCTCAAGATGCCGACTCCCGGAGGGGTGTTGTCTGTGCTGGGCGACCAAGCTGCAGCCCGCCGGGTCGAGTACGGCCATGCGGCGCCACTAGAGCCACGGCAGGTCCACAGTGTCCGTGAAGGCGCCGAAGACACCAACCTCCCACCAGAGGCCAGCCCTGTGCAGAAAGGGCGCCCCGTCAAACCTCTCCCAGAAGGCGAAGTCGTCACCAAGACCCTGACTTGCGGGGGGAAAGAGTACTTGATCAAGTTCGGAGGGGGCCTGGAGCCAGAATTATCAGCACAGCTCGAGGCCATCGTATGCAACAACCTCGACATCTTCGCATGGTCGGACGACGACATTCCTGGCGTCGATCGAACTATCATTGAGCACTCCCTGGCAGTTGATCCAAAGGCAAGACCAGTCCGCCAGGGGCTTCGGAGGCTGTCCGCTGAGCGGGCCGAGCTCGCCAAGGCCGAGACTGACAAGCTGCTCCGCGCCGGGGTCATCAGAGAAGTGAGTCACACTGACTGGTTGTCCAACCCTGTGTTTGTCCAGAAGAAAACATCTGGCAAATGGCGCATGTGTATCGACTTTACTTCGTTGAATAAAGCTTGCCCCCGTGATCCCTACCCGCTGCCTCGTATTGATCAACTAGTCGATTCCACAGCCGGAGCCGAGCTCCTCAGCTTCCTCGATGCATATTCCGGTTATCATCAGATCTGGCTCAAGCCTGAAGACCAAGTGAAGACCAGCTTCGTCACCCCGGCCGGAGTGTTCTGCTACCTCCGGATGCCCTTCGGCCTCCGTAACGCCGGAGCAACTTTTTCCAGATTAATCTCAAAGGCCCTCGGTCATCAGCTCGGGCGAAACGTGGAAGCTTACATGGACGACATCGTCATCAAGACTGCCTCCGCAGGACAGCACGGGTCCGACATAGCCGAAACCTTCGACAGCCTCCGGCGATGTGGGATCCGGCTTAACCCTGACAAATGCGTCTTCGGCGCACGCGCAGGGAAGCTGCTTGGGTACCTCGTCTCCAGCCGCGGCATCGAAGCAAGTCCAATGCAAGTTCAAGCATTGCAGGACATGGCACCACCTCAGAACCTGCGGCAGGCGCAGAAGCTGGCCGGACGATTGGCCGCCTTGGGGCGTTTTTTTCGCCAAGTCAGCAGAGCGAAGTTTGCCCATCTTCAAGGCGCTTCGAGGTTCCAAGCATTTCGAATGGACCCCCGAGTGCCAGGACTGTTTTCAGCAAATCAAGGATTATCTCTCCGGCCTCGTGGCCCTCGCCACACCACGGGCCGGCAGTCCCTTGCTGGTTTATCTCGCCGCCTCCGGCACCGCCGCAAGTGCGGCCTTGGTTCAGGAGGAAGAATGCGGTGGGAAGCTAGTTCAGCGGCCCGTCTACTTCGTTTCCGAAGTTCTCGCTGGCGCCAAGGCCAGATACTCCGAGCTAGAGAAGGTGGCTTATGCCCTCGTCATGGCCTCCCGAAAGCTCCGGCACTACTTCTTAGCCCACGACATCATCATCCCAACAGCCTATCCGTTGGGCGACATGTTCAGAAACAGAGACGCCACTGGTCGCATCGGGAAGTGGGCGGTAGAGCTGGCCCCATTCGGGATCTCCTTCGTTGCCCGGACGGCCATTAAATCCCAGATTCTCGCCGACTTCGTCGCAGAATGGACGTGGGCCCGGGAGCCCGCGAGCGCCAGCACGGGCGAAGCGATTTGGACCATTTTTACGGATGGCGCCTACCAGGCCTCGGGGGCTGGCGCCGGAGCAGTCATCATCTCCCCTTCGGGTCAGCAGGCCCTGTACTCCGCCCGGCTAAGCTTCAAGGCCACTAACAACGTCGCAGAATACGAAGGTGTCCTCTTGGGACTTCGCAAGGCGCTCGCCTTGGGCGCCGCGCGCGTGATCGTGAAGACCGATTCCCAAGTGGTCGCCGGACACATCGACAAGTCCTTTCGAGCGAAGCACCCGGACCTAGCTTCCTACCTCGACTCCATCCGCAAGTTCGAAGCCTCCTTCAAGGGCATCTCCGTCCAGAACATCCCGCGAAGCGACAACGCCCAAGCGGATGTCCTCGCTAAGGCCGGGGCCGGCGCCCAGCCCTTGCCGCCAGGGGCTTTCTTCGAGGACCTCGCCCAGCCTTCGGTGGCTCATCGAAGCGAGGCGGTCGACTCCGCCGCCCCGGAGGAGGGCGAACCGTTGTCACGCCCGACCCCAGTACTCTGTACAGCCAGCGTCGATTGGCGTGGGCCCATCCTCCGCGCGCTCGCCGGCGGCGACGAAGCCCACCCCAGTCCGGAGCAGGTTCGCCTGCAACTCCGCGCAAGGTCATTCGAGGTCATCAATGGAATCCTGTACAAGTCCGGAGTATGTTCCCCGCTGCTCCGATGCGTCGCGCATTCCGACGGTGTCGCCATGCTCCGGGAGATACATGAAGGGTTGTGCGGCAGTCACTTAGCGCCGCGGGCCCTCGCAGGCAAAGCTCTCCGCCAAGGCGTGTACTGGCCCACCATCATCGCCGACGCCGAAGAACTCGTCCGCGCCTGCCAAGGTTGCCAGTGGATGGGCCGACGCAGTCACCGCCCCCCAGCAAAGTTGCTACCTATCCCTCCTGTGTGGCCCTTGGCCCGATGGGGCATGGACCTCGTCGGCCCGCTCCCCAGAGCGAAGGGAAACCTACGCTTCGTCGTTGTCGCCGTCGAGTACTTCTCCAAGTGGGTCGAAGCGGCGCCTCTCACCACCATCACATCCCGAAGTATCCAGAAGTTTTTCTGGCAGCATATCGTGTGCCGGTTCGGAGTACCCAAGCAGCTCACATTGGATAACGGAACACAGTTTGATGCCGGCAGCTTCCGGGCATTCTGTGAAGAGCTGGGAGTTCAGCTTTGCTTCGCGGCCGTGCGGCACCCCCAGTCTAACGGAGCAGTGGAGCGAGCCAACGGGCACATTCTGTCCGGCCTTCATAAGCGTATCGTCGGGTTGGCCCGAGGCGCGTGGCCCGAGGAACTACCCAAGGTCTTATGGTCCATCCGGACGACCGTTTCCCGGGCAACGGGCTTCACCCCGTTCCGCCTCCTGTTCGGCGACGAAGCAATGACGCCAACGGAGCTCCGCGCCGGTTCGCTGCGCGTCGTAGCACCCGAAGTTGAAGATGAGCGCGCCGTCTCCCTCGACCTAGCGGAAGAAACGCGGCTGCGCGCCGTCGCCAACCTGTCCCACTATCAGAAGGAGACCAAGGGGTGGTACGATACCAAGGTCAAGCGCAACGAGTTCCAGCCAGGGCACCTCGTCCTCCGCGCAGCGGTCGCTCCCTCCAAGTTGGCCAACAAATGGGACGGACCGTACATCGTTACAAAGTCCGGACGGCCGGGGTCCTACCGCCTCGCTACGCTAGAAGGCGAAGAGCTGAAGCACTCGTGGCACGCTGCGGACCTGAAGCGCTACTTTCCGTAACACTACCGATGTACTTTATTCGCGGCCATCGCCGCCTGTTTGTATCCCCCATCTGGGCAATAAAATTTTCAGCCAACTATTCCGACCAACACAACTCGCGTCGCCCCCTCGCACTTGGGTTCCGAGCTATGCCTCGACGCACCCTCGCATTCGGGTTCCGAGCTCCGGCTCGACGCACCCTCATATTCGGGTTCCGAGCTCCGGCTCGACGCACCCTCGCACTTGGGTTCCGAGCTATGCCTCGACGCACCCTCGCATTCGGGTTCCGAGCTCCGGCTCGACGCACCCTCATATTCGGGTTCCGAGCTCCGGCTCGACGCACCCTCGCACTTGGGTTCCGAGCTATGCCTCGACGCACCCTCGCACTTGGGTTCCGAGCTCCGGCTCGACGCACCCTCATATTCGGGTTCCGAGCTCCGGCTCGACGCACCCTCGCACTTGGGTTCCGAGCTATGCCTCGACGCACCCTCGCCCTTGGGTTCCGAGCTATGCCTCGACGCACCCTCGCACTTGGGTTCCGAGCTATGCCTCGACGCACCCTCGCATTCGGGTTCCGAGCTCCGGCTCGACGCACCCTCATATTCGGGTTCCGAGCCCCGGCTCGACGCACCCTCGCACTTGGGTTCCGAGCTATGCCTCGACGCACCCTCGCATTCGGGTTCCGCGCTCCGGCTCGACGCACCCTCACACTTGGGTTCCGAGCCTTACCTCGCCGCGCCCTCGCATTCGGGTTCCGAGCTCCGGCTCGACGCGCCCTCATCTTCGGGTCCCGAGCTATGCTTCGACATGACCTCACGTTCGGGTTCAGAGCTATGCCGGTGTGACGCGCACCGCCCGCTCTCCCTCTCCTAAGCTACTTAGCGCCCAGCTAGTAAACCAGCTACCCGCTAAGAAGGGGGGGGAAGAGAGAGAGAGCGAGGCGCAAGCTGCAGCAAGCATATGAAGCGTACAATAACAGGCGCATAAGCATACAATGTTCATTACAAGCAAAGGAAGAAGTTAAGAAAAGTTCTCGTCCAGGCCAAGAAGGAATCGCGGACCCCTTCGGTTGGGCGGACCGGAAGTCGTGCTCGCCCCTCGACCGGACCTTTCCTTCCTCTTCCTGCGCTCCTCTTCTTTCTTTTGGGCGCGGAAGGCTTTCTGGTCCGCCTGGAGCTGAGCCCAGCTGCGCAGGCCGCCCTCCTCCGGGGACGCTCCTCCTAAGTCAGCCTCCGTATCGGACCAGTCAACCGGTTCGGAGGGTGAGGACGGCGAGCGAGACCCCCTCTCTTCGTCCTTCACATGCTTCAGAACCCCCTGAAGGACGTCGGAATCCACACGTCCGTCACTGCCGCGGGGAAGAACGAAGCGCGCGGGCCGGTTCACCCGCGCAGCTTCGAGGACGGCCCAACGATGTCGGAGGGCGTCGTCCGGTTCAAGTACCTCGACATCAAGATTGCGATCGCAAACACCCTGAGTAAGTCCCGAAAAAGTAGTCTTTATTAATATAACTAAGTTCCCTAAGCTATTACAGGATAAGGCTAAGACCAACCCCTAGAGCTACACCTGCGGGTCCGGCAAACGAGCCGAGGCCGAAGGGTTCGAAGGGGCTTGAGGGTCGCGCGCACGGAGTGCTTCCTCCAGCCAAGCCTGGATCGCCGCAGGGCCTTCGGTCTGCCAGGTCGCCTTGAGCGCCCTCCAAGCTTGGGTCAGGGCGAAGCTTGGCGTCCGAAGGTGGTCCCCCGCGAAGGCGACCGGGTGCGGGCTCGAAGGCGAAGGAAGCGGAAGCCCGGACGCCTCGAGATGCCGGAGGATTCCGTACGCTGCCACCCGAGCGGACACCTCGCCGTACTGGTCCATGGCAAGCTGTATCTGCCGGACGGCAGATCGAACGAACTTCACGCGGCGGACTAGGGGCTCCCGGGCGATGTCGAACGTGCCGCAGCCAGTGCCGTAGCGCGCCAACATCTTCCGCAAGGATTCGGCGGCCTCGGCCGCCGTCTTCCCGGCCTCGGCGAGCTCCTCGGCGGCCTTCCCGTTCCGCGAGTTGAGGCCCGCCTCGACCTCCTCCAAATGAGTCACTCGGGCTCCGAGTGCTTCAACCTTCCGTTCCGCCTCCGAGGCCCGAGCTTGGAGCCGCGAAACCTCCTCTTCGAGCTGATCCGCCTCCGAGGCCCGGGCCCGGAGTACCTCCGCCTCAGCGGCTTTGGTTCGGAGGGCGCCGACCTCCGCTTCCAGCTCGTCGGCACGGGCGGCCCTGGCCCGGAGTCCCTCCAGCTCCGCGACGCGGGCCCTGAGCGAGTCCGCCTCCGCTGCTTGGGCCTCCAGCGCCGCCACCTTCGACGCCTGGGATCGAAGGGCCTCGGCCTCCAACGAACGCTCGCGCGCTGGCCTCTCCGCGGCCGCCACCCGGGACGCGAGCCCTGCGGCATACGCCTCGTGATGATCGCGCTCGAGAAGCAGAGCGGACATCTGCCCCTGCGCCAGCGCCACCACCTGCATGCGGAAAAATGGTCAGAAGAGCCGCGACGAGGGCGTCAAGGATGTCCAAAGAAAGTACCTGGCCCGCGGCCGTCTCGATGGCCCGTCCGAGGTCCAAGCTGTCCGATCGTCCGAGCTCGCCTATCACCGGGGCGTCGCGCAGCCGCAGGTAGTAGTCGTGGATTGGAGCCACTCTCGAGGCGAAGTCCTCTCCGACCGACAGGAAAGGGCGCAGAAGCGGCACGGAGCCGCGCGCGGTTCGTAGGTCGGTGGGGGGCCGATGCCGGACTTCGGCGCCCCCGGCAGGCTCCTGAGGAGCCCCCTCGGCGCTACGGGACTCCGCCTCGTCCTGCGGATTCAAGCCCCCCTTCGCGGCGACAGGGGCCCCGGACCTCGCATCCGGAGCATCTGCCGGGCGATGGTCGACTGGCTCCATGCCTCCGGCCGAAATACCTGCACGAGCAACGGAAGTTAAAAACAGGAAAGCTCTTTGCGCGCGGAGAGGCGTGATGAAGTTACCGTACCGGCGTCCGCAGTATCGTCTACGCGGTCCGGGGGCTGAAAGTGGCCCGACGGGCTCGGGCGGAAGAAAAGGTCGTCGATGGAGTTTGGCGGAGAACCCGCTACCGCCGCGGCCAATTCCGCCTCCTTGTCGGCGCTCCTCTCAACGCCGGCGAGTGGGTCAGCTAGGCCCCCGTGGCCCAAGCTGTCCGTAGCCCCGCTCTCGACGGAGCCCGCGGAGCCGCCCGCCGAAACGGGTATCGGAGAGGAAGCGGTCCCCGGGCGGGGCGTCACTCCGGCGATGCGTGACTCTTGGTTGGCGTCCGGCGTGGGCTCCGTTGAGCCCGGGTGAAGGAGAGCCTCCTTGCGCCCCTCGGTGCTCGGCGGGATCGATGGAGCCGGAGCCGGAACCTCCGGGAGATCTCCCGACTCCGACTGGACTCCTTCGCTGGAGCCCCCCTCCTCCGAACGAGAAGCCGAGGAAGGTCCCGGCGACGCGCGCTTCGGCCCCTTCACGATCTTCTTCTTCTTCGAGCGGCTCGGAGAGGAGCAGGCGTCCGCATCGACCGCCTTCCTCTTCGAGACGTCCCGGAGGATCTCGCCCTCCGGTAGAGGCGGGGGCGTGAGCTCGAGCGCCCCCCACACTCTGTTGGAGCGTTCCCAGGAGCCCACCAGCTCCAACCGGCGGGCCCGCTCGGCCGCAGTGGGAACCCCCAGGATCCTTTCCGCCAGGCGAGCGATTTCTTCGGGTGTCCGAGCGACGAGCGAACCTGCACCTCTTCGTCAGGGTCGGGGCATTCCTCAAGCACGCGAAGCAAGACCGAAGGCGAAAGGAAGCTGAGACTTACCAAGTTGGCGAGAGAGCTCCGTCGGCACCGACGCGTCCCGGCTGCTCCGGAGCAAGGCGGGCCACTCCTCCTTCAGCGGAGGGATCTCGAGGGCCACGAACTCCTCCGCCAAGTCCCGCATGCTCAGCCGGCGGGCGACGATTTGGAGAAGTTGTACCCTCGACGAGATGGCCCCGGAGTTGACTTCGACCCGCGCCTCTCTCCGGAACCAAATGTGGCGCGGTATTCCGGCCAAGCCGGAGGTGAGCCCTACGCGAACGTAGAACCACCGGTTCACCCACTTCGAGTACCACCTTTCGTTGGTGGCCTTCGCCGGGAAGGAGTCCGCGTACCTCCTCCGGAGCTGGAAGTTGATGCTCCCGAAGGCCAGCACCCGGCCGTCCTTTTTCTTCGGTTGGCAGAGGGCTTCGTGCATCTCAGCGAAGACCTCCGCCCTCCCTTCGCAGCCTTCAGCGCGCATGGCCCACTCGAAGATGGCGAGGCGGGCCACGGCGTTGGGGGACAGCTGCGGGAGCTCCAGATGGAACGCCTCCAGGACCCCAGCGAGGAGCTCTGAGGCAGGGAACCCCAGGCCCGCGTCGAAGAAGGCTTCGAAGACGACGACCTCGCCTTCCCGCGGCCGCGGGGCTGTCTCCCGCCCCGGCTTTCTCGCCGGCGTCTCTGGGCCGAGGCGATTCCTGGTCGCCTGCTCGATCGAGGCTTCGGTGCAAGCAGACGCCCCGAGCTCCAGCGTCTGTTCTCGGAATCGCTCGGAAGCGGGGCGGAGCTCGCGCGCGCCGTGCACCTCTGGCGCGTCGGTCGCCGCCGCCGCCGCCGCCGCCGTCATTTGGCGCTGCAAGAAGCGCGGGTCCATCGCCATTGCGGGAACCGGCTTCCTCGACATTCTTGGAGGGAAGGTGGAAGGAGCGTAAGGCTCAGAGGGCGTTTGGGCCGTGGACTAAGTGGTCGCGGTTGGCGCGTGAAGGTGAAGGAAGAAGAAGCCGTGAAGGGCAAGGGTATATATATCTTTCGGAAAGGCTGGCGGTTCGGCTCCCGTTTCGGTTAGCGCGCGAACGTGGCGGTTTACGCGGCGCCGCATTCAAAGCTGGGTGACGCATCGGGGCGCAAGGGCAATCTCCCGGCGATCCGCCTCCTCGGTGCCGCCAACGCGCGTATTAACTGCTCTCGGCCCGCTCGCCCGGCTCCTCGGGGTCGGAACCCCCGTAGTCAAGATGCGCCAGTCTCCGGTCAGCTCGGTCAACCCCCTCCTCGGCGCCTCGGAGGCGGACGGAGGCCCGAGGCAGGGTCTAATTCCCCGATCTCTCGGTCCCCCGTCTCAGTGCGCTCCAGCGCCCCGGCGGATGCTGCGCCCTGAAGTGAGGTACGCACTCTTGTGAATTGGCGGGATTATCTTGTGCGCTTCCACCCCCTCCTATTGCAGGGCTACGAGCAGGAAGAAGCGAGGGGCTACTGTTGGGGGAGATAATCCCTGGAGTCAGCGGGATGGGCCCCCCAGCCGGAGGGCTCAGGCTTGATGACGGAGGTCACCGTCCGGAGGAGCGTGGCCGGAGGTCATCATCTGGAGGAGCGTGGCCGAAGGTCACCTCCCGGGGGAGCATAGCCGGAGGCCACCGTCCGGAGAGGCGAGGCCGGAGGTCACTGTCCGGACGAGCGCGGCCGGAGGTCACCGTCCGAAGGAGCGGAGCCGGAGGTCGCCCTTCGGCGTAGGACGCAGGAGCCCGCCCTTCGAAGGCTGAAGGTCCGGGGCTCTCGGCAGGCCCGGCGAGACGAGCCCAAAGAGAGTCTTGGCGGGAAAAGGACCAGGTGGTCGTGCGAAAGGACAGGATCGCGATCTTCTGAGCCGCACCGGGCGGCGCAGGAAGCATCCGACACGGCCGATACGCTGTCAGAGTCGAATCTTCTTGTCTGTACTATGTACCTCTTTGTCTGTACTACCGGTCAGGGTTGGTCGGGTGGTCGTTGGCAGCCCGGGGGAGCTAGTCCTCTGGGCTGGGCGCCCTATAAATACCCCCCACTACAGTTGTAACGGGGGGCAGTAAAAAAAGCATTGAATACACTACTCTTGTTTTTCACCAAAACCTGCTGGTTCGATCCGTCGTTCCAACACCAGCATTTTGAAACAATTAGGGACCTGCAATAATCAAAATATATAGGATACGACTTTTGATTAATCTGATCCTGTGACTTAACTTCTAAATATTCCCTAAGTGTGGTGTACACTTTATTCCTCAAAACTTTAGGCCTTGTGTTGCTACCTTGTTGTGTTATTGGCCTAAAGGGGGAGGGCACAACGAGAGTGCTAGTAGGACTGTCCCGCTAGCCATGAGGACTAGAACTGGAGTTGTTATTTTGGATTGGCATATAATGTGCGTCAATGCTTGCTAGTGGTGCATGTGAATAGAAGGAATGTGGAGGGATAACATGTGGCACCTAAATAGTATCGGCAGGGCGAGGGTAATAACCCTGGACTGACGTGGCGTAGTAGGTCGTTTGCCAGGCCCATACACATGTGGAGTAGTGAGGGGCACAACAGGCGTGGGCAATAGAAGCATCAGTGCGGGTGGTCGCACAACAATTACAGCAGGGCATGTGCCGGTCAGACCAGCCTGATGTGGCCGGTCGGATAGACCATGCTCGTCTGGTAGGATCAGGCAACTAGGCCCAGTCAGACCAATGTTTTTCGGGGATACGGTGGCACCGGCTTGACAGCTGATTATCGCCATCGAGCATGCACCCGTCGAAATGGCCCAGAAGCTAGTCGGACCGATCGTTGCTGGTGTCACAGTGGTACCAAGGTGATGGTTGGGTGCTGCGGGTTGGCAGGCATTGAACTGGCTAGCTTGGTACAACTGATCAGACCGATTATGGTCATCCGGTTGGACCAACCAACCAGGTCCGGTCTGACCGACAAAGGTCAGAGGGGCTTTGACCACGAAAGCCAAGGCTACGGGCGTGATATCTTTTTCCTTGCTCCTATCCATCCTACTGTGTACGCGATGAGTAGGGGGAGCACTGGCAATTGTAGTAGGGGAAATGGCCTTGGAAAATCCAAGTCTTTTAAACCTAGCTTCTAACCTAGATTCCACCTCAGGCCCCCAATATTTAGCGAACATGCTGCTAAATGCTTCTTCTACCTTGGAAGCTACCATTTTCTTGAGATCCAGGGAAGAGAGGGCAGGAAGGGAGTTTACTTTAGTCGGCGTGGTGATGGTGATGGATCTCACGTTGTGCTTGACGAACGCGTTGCCTATCTTGACGTACCTTCCAAGCATGTGATCGCGAAGTTCCTTCATCTTGGCTTCAATTTCCACACAGTCCTACTCCGAGAGGTCCTCTAGGGCAGGGATAATGGAGTCGTCGTCGTCTTCCGTGCCCCCTGCCATGCTTGTTGGCATAGAAGGTTGTGGGATCGGAATGGCGACTAGAGGGGGTGAATAGGCGCCTCGACAAATTCTCGCGAAAGTGATGGCTTGATCAGATCACCCAACGCACCTCTAAAAATTCAAATTCAGATCTAAACCAAAACAGAATGAATCACATCAGCACACTCTTTTCAAATTTAGATTTCAGACTCGTTCGGAGTTTGGAGTGCCGACTCCCTTTGTCGACAATTGATATGTCGAACTACAATGTGTAGATCGTTGTCTGAATGAACAATAGAGGTATATCGATGACTGAAACTCCGAGATAGCTCAAAAACACTAATCAGTAGATTAGATAGTTCCTAGACAACTTTTATTGAAATCACACACTTCTGAAAAATTCTGGACGATGAATAGTACCAAAAATAGATTCAAAATTTTCAGAGTTTTGATTTTAGTCTTATGTTACTTCAAATTTTCATGATGTTGATTTAAAAAACACTCAACCACTCAGACCAAATATCAAAAGATGTATTGTATTGACACAACTGAAATTTGGCTGAAATCACAAAAAATTTGACAAAGCCTTATCATGAATAGTGAACTCTGTCTCAAAACAGATTATAATTTCATGTTTTCAATTTCCAATCAGATTACTCAAATACAGATCAGTTTCAAAGTAGTGCATGAATCAGTTTCAAGTAAGCTGAGAACTGAGATTGAAAACAAATTTCAGATAATGAAATAGTTCTGAACAATAATGTATAAACCTGCAAATAGAATTCAGAGAATAAGTTCAATTTAATCAGAACATTGGATCAATCAAACCTGACTTTAGTTGAGCTTTGCAGTGGATTCTGAACCTATCTAGACAAGTAACAATACTTGAGAATCACTACAAAACTAATTCAGAATCAAAACAGTCCCTGAAATCAGATATAGACCTTCAAATTAAACTGTTCTGAACTTGAGAAGTATTATCTGAATTCTTTAGCACAACAGAGTGAAAGATTGCTCAGATATCAATTCACTGTTTCAAAGTACTAGACAAACATTTCATTCAGAACAATGCACATTCAAATCAGTTTGATTACACACAGATTTCAGTTTGAAACTAATTACTGAAACTAAATTAGACAACAATGTTGAATGATATTATGAAAATAAACACAGATTTTAGAGATGACAGAACAGTGCCACTCAATTTTTCAGAAAACTATTCATTAGTAATCCTGACAAAATCACCACTGAAATAGTATAAGATGTCAAGTAAACATAATCTAGACTGAGTTGATTTGCAGGACTTCACTTGTGAAAACAGAAAATAGATATAGAGAATGACAAGAGACCAAACTTCTGAAACTACTAAACACTATTTCAGTTCATCAACCTGACAAACAGAAATGTTCAGAGCTAAACACATTTATCAACTTATTTAGCACAAAGTTTTAGGAAGACAAATAAAATCACTAAAACTTGACAGAATTGATTCAGCAACTAAGGAACAGGTTTAGATAAGTAGACAAAGAAACATTAATTGAAAACAGAATTCAAATGCTGTTGAGAACAGACACACTAATTCAGTTCTGTCTTTAATCAGTAAAACACATAATGAACTTACCAACTCTAACCTGAATCATAGAGATACTCAGATCCTTGGATACACAACTACACATCTCTAGAAAAATCAGAAACACTGATTTAGACAAGCACACATGCATCTCAAGATGATCAGAATCATTAGAACAGAATACAAGCCGAGAAAACTTTCTACTCACAAAACTTCTTAACAAAATCAGTAAACAATTCTGAGAAACCTGGATGTAGATTGAAAACTTCTACTTACATTCTATCACAACTGTTTTGTACCTGGAAGCAATCACAGTAAACAAACACAACCGTGTATTTGTTGAAGAATAGAGCTAGAATACTTCAGAATTGATGCAGAACCAAACCGGAACCGAAAACGCAGTAGTTTTACGATGAAAAGTATGTATTCATGGATCAAAAATACACTGCATAAAGACTAAAGTTTCCAAGATGATCACTCAACCATAGATGATCAGAATCTTCAGGAAATCACAGAACAAAACATAGAAAGAACTCATATCATCTACCGCTGAAGAATAGAAGACATTACCCGATACAGTATTGTCGACACGCCTGTAGCCAATCCAGAAAATTCGTTCACTGCCCTGTAGCGCGTAAGAATCTCTAGCCGAACAGTTTGGTTTTGCAATTTTTGTGGATCAAAAATATGTCAAAAAGTCTCAGCCATACTTGGGGGATAAGATCCCTTAAGTAGGCAGCTTCTAGAAGCCAATTTTACAATATACCCCTTGGGCAATTTCAGAATTAAAAATTATGAAAATTACCCTAATAGTCTTAAAGAAAAATTACAAATAGACTCAACTTTTAATATATTTTAAGAGTAGAACCACTCTAAAAATATACCAAAAGAATACACTATAAAAATGAAATATTCAAACTAAAACTAAACTCCAATTTATTGAATTAAAAAACATTTAATGTTTCGACGATTTTCAGCAAAAACCGACAAAGCCTCCCCTGATCATTGACGACCGTCGTCAGTCCACGAACTCGACTGCCAACAAGTCTCTCCCGCTCTCGATCCCTTGAGCCGCCTTGTCACTTGAACTGGCTTCCCTTTCGCTGATTCGATTGACGCTTCGTCTTGATCAATCTTCAACTCACGTCCTATTCGACCTCCATGCGTACATCTGAGTCCACTCTCGACTTCGACTGACACCCTCGACCATCTGGCATTAGACTCCCCATCTAACCCCGATCCTTTGCCATCGACAGTTGATGATGAGGAGCCATGCTGAATAGCGTGGGCCTCATGGCTCCAGAGGTGATGAGTCATTGTCAACGATAGTCAAAGAGGATAGAAGAAGAGAGAGGAGATCTGTTGTTTCATGGGCTGCGTGTGACTCAGCTACACGGGTAGCGAGCGACGGTCGGGCTGAGAGAGTTGCGGAGTCGGGCTGGCCTAATCCGGGTACATGGGCTAGAAGCAGCAGAAGACCCACTGGGCTGTTGACCAGGATTGACTCAGGTACACAGGCGGTGAGTGATTGCCGGGCTGAGAGAGCTGCGGAATCGGGCCGACCCAATCCGAGTACCTGGTGCAAAGTCGGTGGAGGCTTTGTCAGTTTCGGTGCAAAACTGACAACCATTGATCTTGTATCGGACTATCCAGAAGAGAAGCCATAGTCGCTACAAAAGCTTAGCTTTCGGATAAGTCATCTGTATCTCTAGGCCCACAGTCAGTCAGTCGAGTCTGTAAAAATTCCTAAGGGCAGTTGAGTCATTTCTTTTATTTTAGCGTTTAAGGATGAAACTTTTCAGTTTGTTCATGACTTGATCTTGAAGCTGAAGAATGAGAACAATGGTCGAATGCGAGCAATTCGCTCCGACAACGGCTCTGAGTTCAAGAACTCTCAGTTCGTCAGCTTATGTAGTGATCAGGGTCTTGACCATCAGTTTTCTTCTCCTTACACTCCCCCACAGAATGGCGTTGTGGAACGAAAGAACCGCATGCTAGTCGTGATGGCCAGGACGATGCTCGATGAGCACAGGACTCCTAGGCGTTTTTGGGCTGAAGCCATGAACACGGCTTGCTATCTGGCCAACCGCATTTTTCTTCGAGCTTACTTAGGTAAGACTTCGTATGAGTTGCGGTTTGGCAGACAGCCCAAGGTGAGCCACTTGCGAGCATTTGGCTACAAGTGCTTTGTGCTCAAGAAGGGAGGGCATTTGGACAAGTTTGAGTCTCGTTGCTGGGACGGTGTTTTTCTTGGTTACGCTTTGCATTCTCGAGGCTTCCGTGTTTGGAACCTCAACTCCCAGCAGCTTGTCGAGACTTGCGAAGTTTCATTTGACGAGTCCTTGCCTTCTTTAACTCTTTATTTTGAGCTTTCTAGGGATGATGAGCTTGGAGAGTCCATCTTCGAGGAAGATGAGGATACTCTAGCTGCTGATGAGGGTGGGCCTTCTGCACCCCCTGTAGAGCCCACACCTTCTGATACTTCGACTGAGGATGAGGGCGGACCTCTGATCACTTCTTCCACTTCGATCGAGCCCCCTTAGTCGAGTCTAGAGGTGCCTGCTGCTGACTCCGGTGAGGTGACTTCAGATCACCAAGGAACCCGAGTAGTTCAGCGTGATCACCCCTCAGAGCTTATCATCGGTGATTTGACTGAAAGAACTTTGCGTTCATCTGGTAACTCTCTTGTTGTATTTGCTGAATCTGCTTTTGTTGCATCTTTTGAGCCCAGAGATGTTTCTCATGCTCTTTCTGATTCTAATTGGATTAATGCTATGCAAGAAGAGCTTGAGAACGTTGTCCGCAATTGGGTTTGGACACTAGTTGAGCCGCCACCAGGATGCAACCCCATAGGCACCAAGTGGGTGTTCAAGAACAAACAAGGTGAAGATGGGGTTGTGGTGCGCAACAAGGCTCGATTAGTTGCCCAGGGTTTTTGCCAGAAAGAGGGTATTGATTTTGAAGAAACTTTCGCCCCTGTTGCCCGTCTTGAGTCTATTCGCATTCTCTTAGCTTTTGCCGCTTCGAAGGGTTTTAAGCTTTTTCAAATGGACGTTAAGAGTGCTTTTCTGAACGGGTTCATAGAGAAGGAAGTTTATGTTAGGCAGCCCCCCAGTTTTGAGAACCCTAAGTTTCCTCGACGTGTTTTTAAGCTTCAAAAGGCTTTATACAGGTTGAAGCAAGCCCCCAGGGCTTGGTATGACCGGTTGAAGCAATTTTTGTTGGGGAAGGGCTTTGTGATGGGTTCGGTGGATAAGACTCTCTTTTTGCTTAGAGTTGCTTCAGATTTCTTAGTTGTTTAGATTTACGTGGATGGTATTATTTTTAGCGGTACTACTGATTCTTTTGTGTCCAAGTTTTCTGAGCAGATGCACATCGAGTTTGAGATGAGCCTCATGGGTGAGCTCAAGTATTTTCTAGGGCTCCAGATCAATCAGACCAAGGACGGCACCTTCATCCACCAAGGTAAGTACACTCGTGACATGCTTAAGAAATTTGACTTTGGTGGAGAGTTGAAGCCGCAGATGACCCTGATGGGCACATCTGGGGGTCTGGACAAGGACGAGAGCGGCGTCAAGGTCAACGAGAGGGAGTTTCGAGGGATGATTGGTTCGCTATTGTACTTAACGGCGACAAGACCGGACATTCAGTTCACCGTGGGACTTTGCGCGCGTTTTCAGTCTTCACCACGCGCGTCTCATCGGCAGGCTATCAAGCACATCTTCAGGTATCTCACTTATGCGCCTGATCTCGGTCTTTACTATTTTGCATCATCATCTCTTGATTTATCTGGCTTTTCGGATGCCGACTTTGGTGGGTGCCGGTTGGATCACAAGTCGACTTCCGGTACTTGCCAGTTTCTTGGTTCTTCTCTTGTCTCTTGGTCTTCTTGAAAGCAATCTGGAGTTGCTCTTTCGACCACTGAGGCTGAGTATGTAGCTGCTGCTAGCTGCTGCTCACAGTTAGTTTGGATGATTTCCACTCTATGAGATTTTTAGGTTATTCTTTCCTACCAGGGTTCCATTGTTTTGCGACAACACCAGTGCTATTAGTGTAGGGAAAAACCCGTGTCTCCATTCAAAAACCAAACACATTGATGTGCGCTTTCATTTTCTGTGGGATCAATATGAGAAAGGTATCATTGACCTTGTTCATGTTGATACCCATCATCAGTTGGCTGACATTTTCACCAAACCCCTAGATCAGTCTACCTTTGAGCGTTTACGAGGGGATTTGGGTGTAGTGTATCCTTTCTAGGATATTTTGCGTCAGTTTTCTTTCTTCTTTACTCTTTTCTTCAGTCTTTTTGTGTGTGTTCATATTATACATATTCACATATCACACCTTTGAGCTGCTTCTGTTATATGATTGAACTGCTTTACTTATTCTAGTTGGTACATGCTTTTGAATACTTGTCAATGATCATGTTTTGGTTCAGTTCACTTGATATGTCTGATATCTGTCATACGCATGGCTTTTATGCTTTAAACTTGAAAAATGATCACCATTGCTTCTGGTAACTAGCATGTGTAGGCTGAGTGTGTTTGCTATCTGTTACATGCCTTGTAGCTCGTTCCTCACATAGATGCTGATATGCAACTTGGACATCTTTATGCTTTAACATGGAAAATGTGCTATGAAAAATCAAGAACAATGAAAATTCCATGCCTTTTTATGCATAATTTGAAAAGATCCAGGTGGGTTTGCTTTGTCGCATTGCATTGTTCTGGACTGCTTACCATAGCACTTTGGTATGAACTAGGACAGTGTAGTGTATGCCAAGACCAATGTCTTAAGCTTCTGATGGTCCAGTTCTGGCCTAGGCTTGACTTGGTCGGTTAGCATAAGGTTTGACACGCAAATAACCCCTGGCAAAAATGAGAAAGGAAAAAGAAAAAGCCTGAAAACTGAAATGATAACAAGTTTGCTGAAGCATTTTGTTTTGGACAATGCTTATCTTGGTAGATATCAGTTAGCTTCTACATCTCATGTTTTACCTTGCTTGTCAACCGAAAAATGTGGTTATGCTTTTGTCTGCAAAAACTGAAAAATGTGTGCTAATGACTTTCTTTAGATATCATCTGTTGCACTGATCATGCCATGAGTCTCAGACAGTATGTCTTTTGCTATACTTGTTAGATGTTTGTACTTGCAGTCAATCATATCTGAGAAGCATGCTTTCTACACTCCACATGCACCCCAGCTGCATTCATTGCATATTTTGAGGGGGAGTTGCATTTCAGGGGAGTCTGTGTTTCTTTTGAATGCTTGATGAGTCCACTTGTCAACAAGGGGGAGAAATTTTGGGATAAGAGTTCAAGGGGATATCTTGTTGTTGTTTCTGAGATCGCACTCATTTTGAGCTTTTACCTTTAGTTAACCATAATGACCGCTTCTTGCTTTTGTTCGGCTTTTGGTCATTAGGGTTAAACTTTTACCTTATTTTCTTCTTCTTTGTTTTCTTGTGCTTTGTTTTTCGTGTTTCCACAGTTGTTCGTAGGTACTAAAGAGCTGAAGAAATAAATTGTTGACAATGCACTCATCAAGGGGGAGATTGAGGAGCTATGCTGAATAGCGTGGGCCTCATGGCTCTAGAGGTGATGAGTCATTGTCAACGATAGTCAAAGAGGACAGAAGAAGAGAAGAGATATGTTGTTTCATGGGCCGCGTGTGACTCAAGTACACGGGTAGCGAGCGATGGTCGGGCTGAGAGAGCTGCTGAGTCGGGCTGGCCCAATCCAGGTACATGGGCCAGAAGCAGCAGAAGACCCACTGGGCTGTTGACCAGGATTGACTTAGGTACACGGGCGGTGAGTGATTGCTGGGCTGAGAGAGCTGCGGAATCAGGCCGGCCCAATCCGGGTACCTGGTGCAAAGTCGGTGGAGGCTTTGTCAGTTTCGGCGCAAAACTGACAACCATTGATCTTGTATCGGACTGTCCAGAAGAGAAGCCGTAGTCGATACGAAAGCTTAGCTTCCGGATAAGTCATCTGTATCTCTAGGCCCACAGTCAGTCAGTCGAGTCTGTAAAAATTCCTAAGGGCAGTTGAGTCATTTCCTTTATTTTAGCGTCTGTAAAAACCCTAAGGGGCTGATGGAATATTCTAGGTCTTTGGGCAGCCTATAAATAGGACCCCAATCCCTAGGGTTGTACCACCCTTTTGCTGAAATCATTTTCTATTCCATTGGGTCATTTTGTTCCTTGCTTGTTTCTCTCTCCCTGTGTGCGCCGCCAGACAACATTCTGTTCTTCCTGTGATTCAAGTGTTGCTTCTCTGTTTTTGGAAGATTTTATTCCTGTTGGTGTGTGCGCAGCATTTCATTTAAGCCTCTGTTATTTCGGTTTGCACGCAGCTATTTTATACCTCAGCAGAAGCTTCTCTGCTGTTTCGGCTTGTTCTTCACGAGGAGTACTACTTCTTGCTGTTTGCAAGTAGTACTACTTCACTGTAGCAACAGTACACTAGTACTCTAGGCTTGCTTTTTCCTGCGTGGCTTTTTGATCGAGTTGACAGGGCCAAAGTCCCTTTTCTGGCTGTTTCTGGCGAAGCCCCTTCTCTCTGTTCGAAGTCCCTCAGCTCTGTGAGGCAGGCTTCGATCTGACATCCTCGAGGGCTTTGCTTGAACTTAGACTTCACTTTGTGTACTGAGTTTCTAGCTTCGAAGTACGTTTTGTGCTCTGTCAGCTTGACATACTTCGACAGTCTCTGCGAAGGTGTTCTTTGTCTCGAGCTGTTCGAAGTCAATACTTTGACAGGCTTCGAAGTTAGCTTCGAAGCTAGTCTCTCTGATAGACTTCGTTCGACGTGAGTTCCTTCTTGCTGTCATTTTCGAAGGTCACAGTGTGTAAGTTCGGAGCTTGTCTTTCGAAGTTAACCTTCAGAGCGAAGGTCTCAACTTCGGTTGTCATACCTCGACCAATCTAGCTTTGAATGTTGAGTGTAGACTTCGACTTCGTCTTGCTTCTGCGTGTTTGGCTTCGCTTATCTTTCGAAGTTTGTTTTTCTGTGCATTGTGTTCGAAGTTTTCTGATCGAAGGTTAAGCTTCGAAGTACGTTGTCCGAAGCAAGCTTCGACACTGTCATACTTCGCTTCGAAGCATACTTCGCTCTTTGCTATATTCGAACTAGGCTAGACCAAACAAACCTTCGGCACGTCTACTATAGACTTCGCTCTACTTCAACAATCAACTTCGAAGCAGGCTTCGACACAGCAGAGCAGGCTTCGACACTGCGAAGCAGGCTTCGACCAGCGAAGCAGGCTCCGCCAAGTTTCGAACAGGAGACAGATTTTGAACAGTAACTTCTCACTTCATTCCATGTGTACTTAGATTATTTTACTGAGAAGTTTTCTCTGCCATGTCTTGAAGATTTTGTTTATCTGCCTATTAGCACTGCATTGGTGTTTCTCAGTTCTTTACACCTGTTGTTTCTAGGCTAGATACCTTTAGACTTAGGCTTTATGTTCACACTTTGCTGCTTAGTCTTTTGAGGTGCGTTGGGTGTTGGGAGCAGGCATTTGATTCGAAAGAATTTTTTAGGCGCCCATTCACCCCCCTCTGGTCGCTACTTTCGGTCCTACAGATGAGTAACTCAAGCCTGCACACATGAGACAAACACAAACACACAACACATATCCAAAACACCCAGACAAAAACTCATGACATCACCCTGTCAATCACTCATCATTACCTTGAATCATAGTGACAAACCTCACTATGTTCCTCAAAGGTACCGTCGATGTAGTCATAATAGTCGTACCTACCGTCGACGTAGGCTTCCTGTATGCGTTCCCAGCTCAATCTTTATCTCTATCTAGATGGATTAATAGCAGATTAGATTAGGAGTCAAGCCCCTATAATAGAAAGGCAAGGCTGGCGTAGAGGCCCCCCCCCCAACTCAAACCAAACCAAAGCCCATGCTTTGATCGTATTTACTTTACCTTTATTTTCCTGTACCTCTTCGTGGGTTCTCCTGGAAGCCCTCCGCCGGCCACTGCGGAACAGTGGTAACCCTTGTTACTTCGCTTGTGAAGTATCCGTTAATCTACGTAATAGATTGCTATCGCCTTGTTACTTCGCCTGTGAAGTATCCGCTAATCTGTGTAATAGATTGCTACCTTCGCTACTAGTGCAACACTTAGCAAAATTCGGTCCTCAGGCCGAATTGGTACTTCGAATTCTCTCTGTTGCAGGTTCACACGTTCGGAGCTACTTCGCTGGAGGTGTTCGGAGCTGAGAGATCGGTTTCGGAGGTCCCCAGGACACCCTTCGGCGGGATTACAGGCTCCGGCGACAGGCTTCGTCGGCATACTTCATCGCAACAGGCTTCGCCACGAACATACTCCACATCGGACGAAGTTGCACTCGCACGTGGCCCTCGCATCACTATTCTGTAATTTGTTGTATCAAAGATCGCACGCCGAACCCCGTTGTTCGGAGGTGATCATCACGTCCAAATCTGTTCGGAGTCCATCTTCGACCAGATCAGTCCGGACACCGAAGCACCCTTCGGCGGAGCACTTCGCACCAGACGCCGAAGGTACACTTTGGTGACCCCTTCGCACCAGACTTCGAACCAGACGGGCTCCGATTGGTTTGCTGATTTTATTCTGTTAAATCTATCTTTTTCGGCTAATTGGATTATTTTGTGTAATTTGGTTGCCTGGCGACTCCACCCCCTTATCACTATTAAGGGTAGTCGAAACGCGGTGTCGGTGCTACGTCACGCTTAGGGCTGTCCCTAAGTATCCGTGCACTTTTGGATCGCCGAACTGACCCAAGTGCGGGGGCACGTTTCCGTGTCAACACACTTTTTGGCGACTCCACTGGGGAAAAGCTACGGCAACATGATGAGTACGTCTACATCGGCCACTGGTACATCTACATCGACTACTACGTCTACACCGCCGATGGACGCAATAGGAGGCGTGGATATCGACAACTGCAACATATTGTCACCTACACTTGAAGATATCCCCGCAAAATACCGAGCAAAGATCGAGGCAAAGTTAAAAGCTCTCCAAGACATGATGCTTGGGGGCTACGTCAAGACACGCGCAGGCTTCATCAAGCGCGACATCGTCACCCCCGACCTCTCTCAGGTCCAGGTAACACCTGTATCGCCTCGTTTATCTTCTTTAGAAATTGAGCAGAAAATAGCCGCATCAGTAGATCAAGGCATTAGCGCTTCGCTAGCCAACCGTTTAGATTTGGCTGTCAGCTCCCAAGTAGAGGAGACTCTTAGAAGGTTCGACTTTACTGAGGTCGTACCGCCAGTTCCTATTGCTAGCGCACCTCCGACAAACCACGTATACAGTCGGACTAACGACATCACTGGCACAATCATGTCTCCGGCTTCAACACTTATGGCAGAGACCAATCATTACACCTACGGCCAAACTAACACTGCATACCACGCACCACCTGCGCCAATACTCGTGCTGCCAGCACCACACGCGCAGACACCCGGACACGAGCACGTCACACAAATAGTGTGTAGGGAAGACGCCCATGGCCAACATGCCGATATCCCACCGCGTGTCGCGCCCCCGCATGAGAGGCGCGCACAAGCAACATACCAAGATGATATAGAGGAGCGGGTCCGCGCACTATTTAGGGAGTGTGCTGGTTTCATGCCCAAGGGACGAGTTAGGATTTACCGTAAACCATACCCTGACCACCTTGATACAGTACCCTACCCCAGCGGCTATAGAATCCCTGAATTCACTAAATTCGATGGCGAGGGTAGCAAGACTACACTAGAGCACGTTAGTCAATTTTTGGCACAGTGTGGAGAAGTTAGCGGGATAGATGCTCTAAAGGTTAGATTATTTTCTCCCTCGCTATTCGGCACTGCTTTCACTTGGTTTTTGGCGCTCCCGTCAAACTCCATCCACACGTGGGACGATTTAGAGCAGAAATTCCATGACTATTTCTACACGGGTGAGATAGAACTTAGGCTTTTGTATTTGACATCGGTTAAGCAGAAGTCTAGTGAGAGTGCCTCTGAGTACATCAAGCGTTTCATTGATACTAGAAACCGATGTTTTAGCCTTAATATTTCAGAAAGGGACTTGGCAGAATTAGCTTTTAGCGGGTTGCGGTCCTAAATTAAAGAGAGGCTAGATAACCATAACTTTTTAGAAGTTAGCCAAGTTTTACAGCAGGCTCTGGTCCAGGAAGGCCGAGCCAAAGATAAAAAGTTTATTAAGACGTTTAGCAAGCCTAGGGCCGAAATCCACATCATTGAACGCTCTAATGAGGAGTCAGAGGAGGAGGATTCAGCCAACATGTACGCGACCGAATGGGTTTGGAATGCTAAAAATAAACCTATCACCTGCTCCGAGTTACGACCATCCCCCACGAAGAATCGACTTAGTGAGGTCAAGTACTCGTTTGATATAACTAAATGTGATAAAATATTTGATTTTCTCTTAAAAAGTCAGCTTCTCAGGTTACCTAACGGTCAAGTCATCCCACATGCCGATGAGTTAAAGAAGCATCCATACTGTAAGTGGCATGATTCACATTCGCATAATACTAATGATTGCAATGTTTTTCGACGGCAGATACAATCGGTCATAGAAGAAGGAAGATTGAAGATAGACCATGATCCGAAGATGAAACTGGATAAAGATCCTTTTCCAGTCAACGCCGTCGACCTCGGCGAAAAGAAGGTGTTGATTCGGCCAGAACAGGCTGAGTCGGCTAAAGGGAAAGACGTAATTGTTCGAGAACCGCGCACTCGCACACTCGTACCAAAGAATCCCGAGGTAGGAGTGTGGAAACAGAACATTAATACCCCTTCGGCTAAAGATCGCAAGAGGCCGAAGGTAACATATGACATGTTGTTGAACAAGCATCAGAGGAGGGCCAAGGAAGCAGGTCCACACGCTAAGTTAAAAAATCCAAACGGTCCAAGACCCTCGAAGGGTGGCTTCGGACCGAAGCAAGCGAACCCTCCGCACGAAGGCTTCGGGCCACGGTGGCCTGATGCTCCACACGGTGGTTTCGAGCCACAACGGTCTAACCCCCCGACAGCAGCTTCGAGCCATAGTGGTCGGGTCCCTTGTACAATGACTCCGGCCCCCAATGGCTGAACTCCGCACCGTGTTGGACTTCCCCGATGGGAGGCTTCGGCCCGCACTGGCCAAACGTACCTCCGGCCTAGCAAGACCCCTCGCTTGTGTGGTCCGAGGTACCTTCGACTTGGCCGAACCCCCCTCCAGGTAACGGGTTCGGCTCACAGTGGGCGAGGCCACTAGAGCCGCCGATGCCTCCACCGTATGACTGGGCGGGGACCCCATGGGCTCCGTACGTATCCGGGTCAGGGTACCCTCCGCAACCTAACACTATGCCTTGTTTTCCTTTTGAGTATTATGGATGGTAGGGGAAAACAGACGCAGTGGAGGGGGGCATCGTCCACAAACTATCCGTGGTGCCTCCGAATCAGACCATGCAGGACGAAGCCGAAGGGTGCGAGCACGCGGAGGCCGAAGTCAGGGAGTCCGAAGCCATAACTATCAGAGTTGGTCTCAGGAAGTCCCAATCCCAAAGACTTTGTCACAGAGGACTGACGGAGGTAAGTCTCATGCTTCGGCCGAGCTCTGCGCCGAAGCTTGGTTTGATCGGCCGGACGAGGCCGGTCCATCCGACGGGGTTCGCAGCGAAGCCCCCTCCGAACACAGGGTGCCTAAGGCCGAAGGGCATAGTACCACTTCGGCCAGAATTAATGGGAGCCGAACAGTCACACCCGACACCAAGCCGTAGCCATCTTGGGCCCCTCCAGGCATGTCCAAATCATAGAAGAGACGCCTGTAAAGACTACGGGCACAGGAGATGCGCGAGAAGAAAGCTGAGGCCGAGCGCGACGATATCTTCGAAGAAATCCGCCCTCGGCCAACTACAAAGCAGGTATGGAGGGAGAAGCCGGTTGAGATAACCAACCCGGCTCCTAGTCCGAGCGACGACGACGACATGCTGGATGACGATTACTCGCCCATCTCTGAAGGGCCCGCACCCCAGGTGGTTGATATCAACATCGTCACGCTACCTGCTGAGTTCGCCCTACCGCAGGACGAGGCCGAGGTCGCTCAGTTGAACCTCGGCCCACGCAATGCCATCTTCGAGAAGCCCGAGGACTCAGCTCGCCATCTAAAACCCCTCTATGTCAGAGGTCACATCGATGGGAAGTCGATTTCCCGTATGCTCGTCGACGGCGGTGCCACTGTTAACTTAATGCCTTATTCGTTGTTGAAGAAACTTGGCAGGGATGAAGATGACATAAAGAAGACAACCTTGATGCTCAACGGCTTCAACGGCGAGAGCTCCGAGGCCAAGGGAGTACTCTCTATGGAGTTGACGGTGGGCAACAAGACGTTGCCAATAGCGTTTTTCGTCGTCGACGTACAAGGTAACTATAGCATGTTACTCGGGCGTGACTGGATTCACGCGAACTGTTGCATCCCTTCTACTCTACACTAGTGCCTGATACAGTGGGACGGTGATGAGGTCAAAGTCATCCCCACAGATACTTCAGCCCAAGTAGCATTGGCCGATGTATCAGTCGACGCCATCCACAACAAAGTAGAGTGTCTGTCAGGAAGAGATCTTTCGGATTACGATTTTGTTAGCGTATCCGGAGGATGGTTTGTACCAGTGTTTGTAAAGCCGGTTGGAGTAGCACGGCTATTTTTGTATTAATAGTCATGTCTAGCAAGAACAATCTAGATTGTCTAAAGTCTCGTGTGGAGCAATATCGGTCTAGTGAAGACGGTATTGCCGAGGCCATCGGGGACTTTAGCGAAGTAGAGAAATTAGGACAAGGTTTTATGTCGGTCGATCCCTTGGAGGAAGTCGATATATGTGATGGTAGCATCCCAAGGCTGACTTTTGTAAACCAACATTTGCAGCCCGATGAAAAGGCTGAAGTAATAAAGTTACTTTGGTCGTATGTCGATTGTTTCGCATGGGAATATAGCGAGATGCTAGGGCTAAGCCACGAGCTCATGGAGCATCGGCTACCCATCAAGTCCGGATTTAGTCCTTATAAGCAGCCTCCCCACCACTTTAATTCGGCTGTCTATGACCGAGTTAAGGAAGAAGTGGAACGACTACTCAAGGCTGAATTTATTAGGCCGTGCAGGTACGCGGAATGGGTTGCTAACATTGTGCCTGTAGAGAAGAAAGGGACCGGCAAGATACGGGTATGCATTGATTTCAGGGATCTGAACAGAGCCACTCCAAAGGACGAGTATCTAATGCCGATAGCCGACATGCTGATCAATGATGCTTCAGGACACAAGGTACTAAGTTTTCTTGATGGCAATGCGGGTTATAATCAAATCTTTATGGCCGAAGAGGACGTCTACAAGACTGCCTTTTGATGCCCTGGTTTTGTCGGTTTGTTCGAGTGGGTCATCATGACTTTTGGTTTGAAGAATGTCGGTGCCACATATCAGCGCGCTATGAACCTAATCTTTCATGACTTGTTAGGAGTTAAGCTAGAAGTTTACATCGATGATGTCGTAGTCAAATCGGACGCTATGGGAAACCATTTAGCCGATTTGAAGGTTGCTTTCGATAGGATGCGGCAGTATGGGTTGAAAATGAACCCACTCAAGTGTGCTTTTGGTGTGTCGGCGGGTATGTTCTTAGTTTTCATGATTCACGAAAGAGGCATAGAAATTGATCCTAAGAGACTTGAAAAGATTAGAAACGTTGCAGCGCCGACATGCAAAAGGGATGTGCAAAAGTTGCTAGGCAAGTTGAACTATTTGCGTCGCTTTATATCCAACTTGTCCGGCAAGATTGATGCCTTTGTCCCTATACTCCGGCTAAAAAACGAAGCCGAGTTCACTTGGGGGGCAAGCCATCAAAGTGCTTTTGAGAGAATCAAGGAGTGCTTGTCATCACCGCCTGAGGTGAGAGCACCCAAGGTCGGGATTCCATTTTGGCTATACATCGCTGCCGAAGATGGCGTGATTGGGGCCGTGCTAACCCAGGAGGTAGAAGGGAAGGAGTACATCATCACATTCTTGAGCCGCCGCCTGCTGGATGCTGAAACCAGGTACGTGTTTGTGGAACGATTGTGTTTATCACTTTATTACGCGTGCACTAAGTTGTGCCACTATCTTCTCCCCACTACATGTGTTGTCATTTGCCAAAACGATGTTATAAAGCACATGTTATAGAAGCCGATTCTAAGTGGAAGAATCGGGAAATGGGCTTACGCGTTGATTGAGTACGATTTGGCCTATGAACCCCTGAGGGCGATGAAAGGCCAAGTCGTAGCTAACTTTATAGTTGATCATCACGTAGATGTTAGCTGGAGTGATATTATTGATTTAGTTGAGGTAGTACCATGGAAACTTTATTTTGATGGTTCGGCTTGCAAAAGTGGACAAGGCATTGGAGTGATTCTCATATCACCTAAGGGGATGCACTTTGAAACTTCAGCCCGATTAGAATTTTCTTTCACTAACAACCAAGCCGAATACGAGGCTTTATTGCTAGGTCTTGAATTGCTAGAATCTGTAGGTGCTAGACATGTTCACGCATATGGTGATTTGTTATTAGTAGTACAAAAAGTAGCTAAGAGTGCTCAATGTTTTAATGGCTTGCTGAATAGTTACTTGGACAAGTGTCTAGACATAGTTGCTACTTTTGATGATTTCAAAATATCTCACGTGTCAAGAGAAGCCAATTCAGTCGCTAATGATTTGGCTCAGCAAGCATCTGGCAACCAAGTTAGGAGAGGGAAATTTTTTGTATTTGAGAAGCCAGTGTGTAGTCTCATTGACGAAGCTAGTAACGGTGGGCAGGCACACCCTCCGGGTCGAACCCCTCTGACCGCCGAAGGTCACTGCGCACCAAGGATCCTAGACCGGAGCACCCTACTGACCGAAGGTGCTGGCGCGCCGAAGCCCGTAGGCCGAAGCCTCCTGCACAGAGAGGGCTCCCCGGAGTCCGAACCCTCCGAAGGGCTTCGGCCCAGCACACTCCGAACGGCCACCTCGGCCACGCTTCGGTAGGAGCTGGAACGGCTCGGGGGGCACCCCGAAGTCACTAGTGAAGAGGTCTGTTTAGAAGATGGACCAGCAAAAACCTCTAAAGCCTATAAGGGCAATTGGAGAGTCCCAATCGTCCAGTATTTGAGAGACCCTAGCCAAAGGGTTGATTAGAAGGTTCAGCGACAGGCATTCAAATTCGTATTGGTAGACGACACATTGTATCATCAAACCATCAACGGAGTGTTGTTGAAGTGTTTAAGCCATGAGCAATCTCAGGTGGCCACAGGAGAAGTCCATGAAGGGCTTTGCGGCACTCATCAGTCGGCCCAAAAAATGAGTTGGATGCTCAAAAGAGCGGGTTTTTATTGGCCGACTATGATCAAGGATTGTTTCAAGTACTATAGAGGGTGTGAGGCATGTCAAAGGTTTGGCAACATCCAGTTGGCTCCCGCCTCATTGCTCAATCCTATTGTCAAGCCATGGCCATTTCGAGGTTAGGGTTTAGACTTCATCGGCCAGATTCACCCTCCCTCATCAAAAGGGCATCGGTTCATGTTGATGGCAATGGATTACTTCACTAAGTGGACCGAGGCCGTACCTCTCAAGAACGTGACTCACAATGATGTACGTGATTTTATTTTGAAGCACATCATATATAGATTCAGTATTCCTTAAACCCTTACTACAGATCAAGGTAGTTCATTTGTTTCTGGAGAAGTGAGGGACTTCGCTGAATATTATGGTATTAAGTTGATAAACTCTTCACCTTACTACACTCAGGCCAATGGTCAGGCCGAGTCTAGTAATAAAACCGTGATTAAACTCATTAAGAAGAAAATTGAGGAGTTTCCTAAAAGGTGGCATGAGGTGCTTTCCGAGGCGCTATGGGCTTGTAGGATTGCAAAGCACGGTGCTACCAAGGTCAGTCCATATGAGTTGGTATATGGACAAGAGGCCGTTCTGCCTGTAGAGGTAGATCTTGGCTCCTTAAGAGTGTTAAAGCAAAATGGCTTATCGGTCAATGAGTATGAAGCTCTTCTGAAGGATAATCTAGAGGAAGTGACCGATAAGAGACTAAGGGCTTTAGAAGCCATAGAAGTAGACAAGAAGAGAGTAGTTAGAGCCTACAATAAGAAGGTTAAACCAAAATCGTTTCAAATAGGAGATTTAGTGTGGAAAACGATTTTACCCTTAGGCACGAAGAGTCCCAAGTTTGGTAAATGGTCACCTAGTTGGGAAGGTCCTTTTAAGATAGCCAAAATTGCTCCCGTCAATGCATACGTGTTGGAATCCCTACAGGGAGAGCGGTTTCGAAGAGCTTTGAATTGTAGGTACTTGAAAAGGTATTTCCCAAGTGTGTGGAAAACATCATAAGGGTGTCGAAAAGCCAATATGGATGGTATCATCTTCAGCTCGTTGTGCTTTTAGTTCACTAGTTCACTAAAAGGTAGGGGGCATGTGTAGATAGCGAAAAATGGCATTAATGGCTAGATTGTCAAAATATCAATTTTTGGTGATTTGGGCCAAAAATACACATGTCCAGGGTCCGGCCGAGGCCCTATAGGGCCGAAGTCCGTTGAGATATGGACTCCGAAAGCCTCTAGCCAGCCCATGGGCTTCAGCTAGGAAGCCTTCGGAGGCCCACGCTGCCGAAGCTTCGGCCCAAGGAGCAGGCCTCGATGGGCCTGGCCGAAGCCCACCTCGGTAGAGATAGAGTTGTATGCGTTCCCAGCTCAATCTTTATCTCTATCTAGCCGGATTAATAGCAGATTAGATTAGGAGTCAAGCCCCTATAAATAGAGAGGCAAGGCCGGCGTAGAGGCCCCCCCAACTCAAACCAAACCAAAGCCCATGCTTTGATCGTATTTACTTTACCTTTATTTTCCCGTACCTCTTCGTGGGTTTGCCTAGAAGCCCTCCACTGGCCACTGTGGAACAGTGGTAACCCTTGTTACTTTGCTTGTGAAGTATCGTTAATCTACGTAATAGATTGTTATCACCTTGTTACTTTGCCTGTGAAGTATCCGCTAATCTGCGTAATAGATTGCTACCTTCGCTACTAGTGCAACACTTAGCAAAATTCGGTCCTCAGGCCGAATTGGTACTTCGAATTATCTCTGTTGCAGGTTCGCACGTTTGGAACTACTTCGCTGGAGGTGTTCAGAGCTGAGAGATCGGTTTCGGAGGTCCCCAAGACACCCTTCGACGGGATTACAGGCTCCGGCGACAGGCTTCGCCGGCAAACTTTGTCGCAACAGGCTTCGCCACGAACATACTCTGCATCGGACGAAGTTGCACTCGCGTGTGGCCCTCGCGTCACTATTCTGTAATTTGCTGTATCAAAGATCGCACGCCGAACCCCGCTGTTCGGAGGTGATCATCGCGTCCAGATCCGTTCGGAGTCCATCTTCGACCAGATCAGTCCGAACACCGAAGCACCCTTCGGCGGAGCACTTCGCACCAGACGCCGAAGGTACACTTCGGTGACCCCTTCGCACCAAACTTCGAACCAGACGGGCTCCGACTGGTTTGCTGATTTTATTCTGTATAATCTATCTTTTTCGGCTAGTTGGATTTTTTTGTGTAATCTGGTTGCCTAGCGACTCCACCCCCCTTATCACTATTAAGGGTAGTCGGAACGCGGCGTCGGTGCTACGTCACGCTTAGGCTTGTTCCTAAGTATTCGTGCACTTTTGGATCGCCAAACTGACCCAAGTGCGGGGGCACGTTTCCTTGTCAATAGGTCTGACCTTTTCTACATGGCCGGTCCGACCTTAGTGGTGTCACCGGTCTGACCAGCAATACATGGCCGGCTCAACCTCCCATGTACGACCGGTCCGACTGGCCATGTATGGTCAGACCGACTTTCAGGATTCCAGCACTACGAGTCTGAGTTAGTTGCGACTAAATCTTGTGTTTTTTCGTGTAAACCCGGGATATTTCATATCTAATTCAACCTCTAACCACCCTAGGACGTGGATAGCATCCAACTCTTGCAATACCAACCCCTATATAAAGGTCCAAGGCCGATTCAAGCCAACCCCCCGGCGGCACTACATTGAATCGTTTTTTTCGCTTTCAATCTAATATCTCTCTTTATCTCTTGCCCTAGCATTATTTTCCTTTCTCTAGAACTAGCCCTAGCAGTAGATCTTTGTCAATTTGATCCGTAAATTGTCAGTATCTCACCACGTTATCGCGAGTTCTTTGTGGGTTTGATCAAAAAACCTCCCGTTTTGCCCTCGTTACGGGTTTTTATCAATCTAATCTAGTAATTCGGTCCCCAGACTGAGTTGCTACTATTTATATGTGTTATGCAGGGGCCAAGACGCCCATCTTAATCACCAAGAATCCCTTGCACCGAGCCTTCATCGACAAGGCAATCACCGACAAGCCAGGGTGTTTCCTGCTCTAGCCACCGGTCTGACCGTCGGCAATAGGTGGTCCGACCAAGCTGTTCCACCGGTCTGACCGCCTCTACACAGCTGGTCAGACCAGCCTTATCTCACTGGTTCGATCAGCCCTCTCCTAGTCAGTCTGATTTAGAGGCTTCCTTCGGCTATCCTTCGCACCGAGCGCCGGGGACCCCTTCGGCCATCCTCCGCCATACATGCTGAAGCCCCTTCGGTGACCTCTCCGCACCGCCGGTCTGACCAGTGGTCTGTTGTTGGTTTGATTGGCCCACCTTGGCCGGTCCGACTATTGGGCCTACTTCGGTCCAACTGGCCCTATTTGGCTGGTTTGATCTATTCCCCTTACACTTCGTTTAATCGAGCTGTATTCTGATAATTCGGTTTGGTTGCCTAGTGACTCCATCCATACCCCCTTGTCACGGTCAAGGATCATCGGAACGCGATGTTAGCGTTGTGTTACACTTAGGGTTATTCCTAGGTATCCGCATGCTTTTGGATCATCGAATCATCGTCAGTGTGTTGGCTCTTTGATCAGTAAAATCTAGTGTCAACAGAAACAATACTGCCCATCACTAAAGATTATTTTGTGAAAGTACTACTTTGATCTCATTACTGCTGGCAGTTAGTGAAGGTAAGTAGCTGACACATTAATTGCTATTGCCATCCTTTAAATACACTAGTTGCTTGCATTTGGACTTCAAAACATCAGATTTTTCTCTTACTCTTCTTGCCTTCTTTCTTTGCCATGGGGGTTTGTGGTGGGTGTTGCCTGGCTCGATGAATCCTCAAGCATGTGTAAGCATCGAACTAGGCTTCATTCCTCGCAAACTATGCCATGGCTTTGTTTACCAGAAGCAGAATACTTGTGTGGTGGCATTAGTAATACCAGTATCACAAACACCTGCGTGATTTATAAGTGACTACACAAGTGTTGTGCTCTCTTTGATCATCAGTGATGGGTGATAACTACGACCCATCACTAATGACTCACCGCAGTGACAGGTGATAGTTACCACTCGTCACTGATGACTCACCACAGTGACGGGTGATAGTTACCACCCATCACTGATGACTCACCGCAGTGACAGGTGCTAGTTACCAACCATCACTGATGACATCCCATAGTGATGGGTGGTAGTTACCACCCATCACTGATGACTCCTGCTTATAACTAGGAGGTTCCCGAAGTGAATTGGTATGCTTTCAATCTTGCAACCCTAACCCTAGCACCTCTATTATCGTCGTCGTCACTTTCATGCTCCTCACCACCACCACCATTCTCCGTTCTGTCCCGACGGTCCGTTCCATCATGCATGGCCATCCTCTACATCCCACGTGGCTTTCGTCTCTTCGTCTGTTCCATCGCACGTGGCCTCTGCTCCACTGTCCATTCCGTCGCACGTGGACGACCCTACTCGTCGCGTGCCACCTCGGTTTCATCCTTCTCCTCCTAAGGTTCTCCTCATTTTCATGCTAAATATTTTCTCAATGTAGATAATGCTATTAATTTATGCAATATGAGGATGTGTGTGACAATTTAGTTTAATTTTGTTGTTTTCAAAAATTTATTCATGCAATACAATGCTCTCTCTCATTAATTTGTGCTCTATGATGCTTTGTTCATTTTTGTGCTCAATATTTTCTCTATGATGGTTAATTAATTTGCTCAATAAAGATAATGCTATTAATTTGTACAATTTGAGGATGTGTGTGACAATTTAGTTTAATTTTGTTGTTTTCACAAATTTATTTGTGCAATGCAATGCTCTCTCATTAATTGGTGCTCTATGATGATTTGTTCATTTTTGTGCTCAATATTATTAGTTGCCACACAAACCAATGATTTAAATTGTAGCCTAGTGGCGAGGAGGGCGTTAAGTTGGTAGCCCGACATCTGAGAGCAATCATGTTCAACTAAATTTTTATGATATTTGTTATATTTGTTTTTATTCCAATTATAACATTGTGCTCATTACATTATTTGCATTTCACTTTATAATCTAATGATATTTGTTATATTATTATTTCAGTTGGTTTTTCAGGAATCTCTTGTTTCTTACCATGTTCTAACAAATTTTGAAAAATAAGTTAGAGTCGTGTAACCGATTACGTCGTCTCCTATTCGAGAGTGTTGGATTATAAATATGACCAGTTGGGGATGTGCGGCCGATGTAGCTGGACCACCTGGTCCCGTACGGTTCTAGAGAGAGTTTCGGTTGTGTCTTCCTATTGTTCTCCGGATACACAACCCTCTCGACCCTGACTCAAGACGTGTATTTGGATAATAGTGGGAAGATGCTTCCGAAATTCTTTCTGGAACCATACAGGACCACGTGGTCTAGCTAAGCGGGCCGCACATCCCCGGATGGGATTTAGGACCTATCCTTACCTATTAGTGCCCAGTAGGTATAGTGTCATATGTTCATTTAATTTTTTTAATGAAACAATAAGGTCTGCACTGATTTCTACTCATTTCTCTGCCAGGTATTCTAGCTCCACCGATGAGGTCGAGTTAGCAATAAAGAAGCTAAGGACGCAAGAAAAGTGGCCAATGAACAAGATAACTGTCAAGGAGATTGACAGTAATGGCCTGCCAAAAGAGAAAGAGGCCTTGTAGCATCTGAGAAAGCTTGCAGGACTCATTGCACGGGAGAGGGTCCCATTGACCATGAGAAAGTTCAATGATCTCATTCGATAGCAGAAGAATGCACTCTATAATGATGAGATCAACAACTACCTTGAGTTTCTCGAGACCTCAAAGGTAGCAGCACTAACGATTGCCATAAAGATGATATCCAAGCTATGAAGGACTTACAAAAGCCACCTTGTTAGGAAATTTGTTGACAAAAATGTCGAGCCCATCACAAAGTACCCATTTTGAAAAGGAGGGACTAGGACCAATTTGTCACAATGAAGACCACAGATGATTTCAAGGCAGAAAGCTCTATCAAGAAAGAGCTCTGAGCTAGGAATAAGCTACCCCACAACCTTGGTTAAACTGGTTACGTGGGGATGAAAGATAGGTGGTTGGCCAAAGATGCCAAGATGGCTAGTGAGGGCAAAAAAATCCATGGCAACAGTTTCTTGGTAGAGCACAATCATTTATAAGGGGCTGGGGGAGACTAACAGAGAGTGGTGAAGTGACGTGGACCTTGAGCAAGACAACGATAGTGGATGAGAAGGTCAAAGATCTAGCAGCGCAGTCATCGGAAGGATCATTCAATGTCGTGCGGGAGCACGATGAGCTAAAAACCGCTCTTGACAACCTAGAGCACCCTCGTCACGTGCTGGGCGTCTCTAGCTCACAAGGCTGGAAGCATGGTTTTCCGGACAATGTTGACATATATAAGAAGCGAAGAAGGTCCACAGGAATCGATGTGGAGGTGCTCTCTGCGAAGATCAAGAGGGATATATACGTAGATATCACGAGTAGCTTAGCTCAACAGAGTATTATCCTTCTAGACCAAGCTATAGTTGATAGCCCTCGTGCCAGAAAGAGCAGATGTGCATCAAGAGAGGTTGAGCAGCGATTGATGTGAAGTGATTTGGATGACACCATCGACTGGCTAACTGAACCAACCACGTGCAAACTTATCATAAAGCCTGCGGGTGTTCAGATTGAGGTGGAAAGGGGTATTAGCTATTCATATCAACAAGAGATACACAACTTGCCAATAAATGAGGGATTTTTAGTGGTGTTTATTGATTTTGTGCACCCTAATGCAGAAGACATCCCATTTCTTATTCCTCCGAATGACGAAATCAACACCCTTCATGTTGCCCAGCTCACAAGGGTATAGTGGAAAAGGGTGGATATTTTGGTCGATGCCAAGAACCTCCAGCTGCTCAGCCACCTATTGTTGTTGCGTCTATTGCAACTACACCTATTTAGCCACCTACTATTGCACCTATCAAGCAAGGTGAAAATGTCATCACTGTGCCGCTGTCAAATAAGTCAACAAATCAACATAAAAAACAAAGAAGATCAAAAAGACTAAAAAAGAGGAAAATCCTAAGGTCATGTCAGTCTGGACTCTCCCACATGCTAAGTACGAACAAGGCAAGAACATGCTACCTCAAGATTAGCTAAGAAGAGGAGGGCAAGCCTTAATTGACCTCCATCAATTATACCTCAACGGCTGCAAAGAAAAAAGAAGTTTGGTCATTGTAATATACAAGAAACAACATTTCTAGACCACTAATGATGGCTATTTCTTGGTATGCTTCAACGATCTATACAATCTTTTTAACTTGGACGCTCTCGACATCAGCTTGATGTGGTGCTGGACATTGTAAGTTACTTAACCTATATTTTATATTAAAGTCAACATGTCATTATGTGGTATTAACTACTCTTTCATATATGCAGGATAATGTGGCAACAATCCAAGAATCTATATTTCAAATTTGTGGATCGATAGATATTTGCAATGTTGACAATTGAGGTCGATAGGAAGTCGTGTGTCGACTACCTATATGGTTTACTCACCTCATGCATCGCAAGAGACCGACATGTAATGCGCATACACCACTTTAATGGACATTATGTCCTAGTACTCATCGCCCCCATGTGGAAGACCATATGGTACATTGACTCGACAAGACCAAAGGGACTGAATGGCAAGCGCGCTAAGAGGGACTTCTTGATACTCAAAAGTTTAATAGACGAGTAAGGTTTTCTTCACTTCATTATAACTTCAACCTTCAACCTATTCTTGTTTAAGTCAATCTTGTTCTACCTCGTTACAGAGCTTTTGAAGGCGCTGCCGATATGAACAAACTAAAAGAACTGCAACGCCTACCATTGGTTCCTAAAACCGTAGTGCCTATAAGTCTCTAAATGTTCACCTTTTCAAATTTAATGTGTCGTCCAAACTAATCATGTATTTCTATAATAGTGCTACAGTCAACCTCCTTGAAACCAATGTGAGTTTTATGTTGCACACCATATGAGACTGGCCATGAAGATAGCTGATCTTAAATCACCCGACGTAAAATATTATCGTGACCTTTGTTCTTCTATTTCATTTACTTTTCACTTATGCAAACATTGACTAGTGTCAGAAACTCAATTTATAGGAATTCAAACTACCTGAAGGCAGTCTTAGCGAGACTGATTTGTTGGACATCCGTTCACGAATAGCGCTATTCCTCATGGAACAAGTCTTCGCAAATAATGGTGCTTTCCATTATAAGGGTTAGTATTAATGTTTCAATTTGTCATGTAACGGTTGCAAACATTTGGTGAAACATATGGAATACATTTTTTATCGATGCTTTATTTGTGCAATGCAATATGTGATAGTGGTATTCTGTGATGAATTATGTGTTGTATTTTATGTGATGAATTATGTGTTGTTTGCAATTTAAAAAGGTGGCTACCAAATCCTGACTTTGATTCAGGATGCAGCCTAATTTTTTTTAATATGACCATAACATTTGTGATGGGTGACATTGGCCACATGTCCCTAAAGGTCACAATAGTGACAGGTGTAAAGTACTTCCCGTCACTTAATATGACCTATTCAGGATGCAACCTAAAAATAATTATTTTTTTAATATGACCATAACATTAGTGATGGGTGACATTAGCGACTCGTCCCTAATGGTCACAATAGTGACGGGTGTAAAGTACACCTTGTCACTGAAGATGACATTTAGTGACGGGTAACCAATGTTACCCGTCACTGAAAGGGGACATGCCGGACGTGGAGGGGACCTAGAGAGACCCTTTAGTGACGGGTATTTACATGTCATTAATGATAAGGCTTTACTGATGTGGTAAGGGTGATAGGGGACATACCCGTCATTAATGTACGTTATGACCCATCACTAATGTATGTTTCTGTGGTAGTGTAGCTCGGCTTGACTCGTTAATATAACGACAAAAAAATCAACTCAACTCAATTTGGTCTAGCTCACGAGTCAACACTTGTTGCTGCATGCCAAAATCAGAAGAGGAGTGGTATGATGGTGGAGGTAGGGCGAATGGGGCTATAGCCGAGGCAGGGGCACCCCGTTGAGCCACAATGGAGGATGGTGCTGCTAGCTGCGTAGGGTCACGCTAGCCACCAATAGGGGCAAGGCACGTTGAAGGGGTGTAGTGCAAATTAACCATGAAACCAAGATGGAGACAAGAGAGGGTGGTTGGGCTATAGTGGCTTGGGAGGCGGCATGACATAGGACCATTGGACCATGCTGGATGAAGCTGCAGTCATGTGGGCCACGCTGGTCGCTAGCTAAGGTGGCAGCGTGGTGGAGATCGGATGGGATGGCACGACAACGACATAGGTGTGGGGGTGGTGGAGCGGCAACTGTTGTGTAGGAGAGGGTGGATAGCGATGCAGTCGTGCTGAAGTAGGGAAATCCACAAAGGGGGAAGGGGTGGCGCAAGGGATCCTTAGACTAAGGGCATGTTTGTTTCAGCTTTGAATTATAACAATCTAGCTTATAAAAAAGCTGGGTTTCACTAGCTTACTGGATTGTTATAATCTATACTCTAGATTATAATAAACTGGTAGAATAAGTTATCCTATTTGTTTTAGCTTATGAAAAAAGGTAGATTATTAAATTCAAAGCTGAAACAAATAGGGCCTAAAATTGTGTTAGAGCTAACTAGATGAGTTGGTTGTGAGTCTTGATGTATGATATATGATGTATGAGCTTATTTACTTTGGGTTGTTTGGACCAACTCGCGAAACATCAACTCACCTCACTAAAAAAACAAGGGAATTTTACAACCATAGCCTTAGTGTTGCCCGCCTCCTCAGTTTTGCCCGTAGTCTTAATTGATACTCAGTTCTACCCCTCTCCACGATAGCAGACATCAAAAATGCACCTCCCCACCATCACCGGCAAATGATTCTTGTCACTTACATGCGGGCCCCACAACTCCCCTCCAAAATTCCCCATCGAGGCACTCTGCCTCAATGCCTCATCCCGTTCCCCAGATCGAACCAGGGCCAGCTACTGCCCGCCGCCACCTGCTGCCCGCATCGACGCCCGTCACCACCTGCTGCCCGCGTTGGCGCCCGCCGCCACATGAGGATATCGGTGCCCGCCGCCACCACCTACAGGAGGCGAGCAACTGAGGAGGTGGGAAACACTGAGGAGGCCAGTGCCCGCTGCCACTTGCTGCCCCGTCGGCGCCCTCTGTTGCCCGCCGCCACCTGCTGCCTCGTCGGCGCCCGCCCGACGCCCTCTACTCCCCGTGCTTCTCGTCTCGGTAGCTAGGACTACGGCGAGGTTGCCAGCGTCGATGCTTCCCCGTGCCCCTTGCTGTCCCTCACCACCTCCAGTGGTCGCCGGCGACCGGTGCCCCGCGCCCCTCCAAGATCCGAGGCCAGGGCATGCAGATCTGCAGTGTGGGCATAATCTTTGGTGGCCAAGCACTCTTCCTCCCCGTCGGCCACGCGTGCACCCGCCCTATCGATGGCGGCCAGAACCTCGTCCTCCCCATCAACCCGCATGTGCTTGCCGACCTCCCAATGTCGCGTGCAAGCACCTCTTCCAACGCAGGTTATGGGTGGCCGAGCTATGGGCAGGTGCCCCTCACCCGCTTCCCCAAATGCCCACGTCCGGAGCCACTCATGAGGCTTAGATCGAAAACCTGGGAGAACGGTAACTATGGCCGAGAGTTCGTGAAGTGCGAAAGCATTCCCCAACCAGGAAAGGTCCGTCCTTCTTGTGCTATGTTACCACTGCTTATTTGCATAATCCATAGCTGAAAAAATGTTGCACAAAGCAATCAATTGTTACTTGGGACATGTGTTTTTGTGTCAACATAGCAGTGACAATTGAGTTTGTTTTTGTTTTAGATTCTTAAAAAATGCAATTTTTTCATGTGGATCGATGAGTACATCGAGAATCTACACTTGGATGGCATCATGAAAGGGAGAGGGTTAATGGGCGCTATGGAGGAAATGGTGGTGTCTAATTTCAGGAGCGAACAAGCTGCAACTGCTACTTGGGACGTGTGTGCCACTGAATTGAAGAAACTGAATGACAAATTGAGTCTAATTATCGGTTTGCTAGTCATTATGATCTTTATCGGTTTCCTTGTCCTTGTAATGAGCTATGGTAGTAAGTAGTAAACTGATGTATGATGTGGTATTGATGTATGATGTGGTATTGATGTATGATGTGCTGAGCTATGGTATAAACTGATCTATGATGTGCTTATGTATGTGTTAAATTTGTGGACTAATGTGTACTGGAATGAATTGTGAATTGATGGACTAATGTGTACTGGAATGAATTGCTAGTGGTTGTATGGAACTAATATGAATTGTGAACTGATGTATGTGTGTAATACGACTGAAAAAATTGGTGTGTTCTAAGTACTAGAGGTCGAACCCACCACCTCTTAGCTCCAGTTAGTTTCAAACAACCACATTGCCACATCACGCTTGGTGACATAGTATAACAAAGGAAACTATATAGCCTCTGTTCTTTCCTATTTTCTATTATTTAATTGAATTAATGTAAACTTTTTATACAATTCTAATTTGAACTATATGTATGTAAATTAAGGTTGAAAAAATTATGGAAAATTAATATTTATTATCATTTTCACGATTATGCATCTATACCACAATATTGTTCATTGATTCAACTATTTGTTTACAATAATTCAAATTTATATTTCAAGTCATTCGAAAATAAATTAAAATAAATTGCTAATTTGGTAAAAAAAATATGAAACTTGACATAGAGTTAATTTATGGTCTAGGGAGGTTGGCATAAAAAGGACAAGATATTATACGAAAGTTGTGATATACATTGTTCACAAACTGAAACAACTCCAACTAAGTTTCATAAGATTCAATTAAGTTTCCTTGTTTGAACATCATGTTTATAAAATATTCAATATTATTCTCTCAAATTTGGACCACATGTTATCCTATGTTTCAAGAACCTAATTCATTTTTAAAAATATTTTTTGGGGGGTTTCACTAATTTCTATGATTTAAACAAATTATTGTAGTTTTTTAAATAAAATAAATTGCTAATTTGATTAAAAAAATCTGAAACTTGGCATAGAGTTATTTTATGGTCTAGGGAGGTTGGCATAAAAAGGACAAGATATTATACGAAAGTTGTGATATACGTTGTTCACAAACTAAAACAACTCCAAATAAGTTTCATATGATTCAACTAAGTTTTATTGTTTGAACAACATGCTTATAAAATATTCAATATTATTCTCTCAAATTTGGACCACATGTTATCCTATGTTTCAAGAACCTAATTCATGTTTAAAAATATTTTTTGGGGGGTTTCACAAATTTCTATGATTTAAACGAATTATCGTAGTTTTTTAAATAAAACAAATTGCTAATTTGGTAAAAAAAATCTGAAAATTGGCATAGAGTTACTTTATAGTCTAGGGAGGTTGGCATAAAAATTTCGACATCAAGTATTGGAATCACAAATTAATTTCGTCAAAATTTCGACATCAAGTATTGGAATCACAAATTTCCCTCAGAACATCAAGTATCATGATGATTCTCCAAAAGATACAACAACATTGAAATAGGAATGCATCAACATGTCTCACAGTCAACATAGTTTGCACAAATCTGGAATCACAAATTAATTCTACAAGTCAACAACTAGTTTTTTCTTGGTTTTTGCCTTGTTAGCTCGCTTGCTCCTTGTATTCTTGGCAGGACTGTCTTGAGTTGAAATTGGCACATCTGTTCCTCCTCTCTTCCTTTTCTTCTCCTTCACCAAAGTGTTATCCCTGAATTTGGGTACAATTACAAAAAAATCAGCAACTACTAGCTAGCAGTACCTAGATGAATTTGGGTATAGTTACAAAAAAAATAAGCAACTATCAACTAATAGCTAGATGAATTTGGGTACAATACCTAGATGAACCCTCAAGATATTGTGCATTTTTTGCACCCCCAAGATCTTGATCTTCTCCAAAAGCTGCATCTACTGCATGTTTACAGTTTCTAGCAATATGTCCTGATCTTCCACATCTCTTGCATTTTCGCTTCCTAGCACCAAGGCCACTACCCTCCACCCTTGATCTTATTCTTGTCTTCCTAGGTCTTCCGGGTGCTCTATTTTGAACTGGAGCGTTGAGCACAAAACCAGGATCGACGATATCCCATTGATGCTTTCCCTCTAAAGAAGGGACATTCTCAGCATATGCTGCATTAAACCTAGAAACAGAGTAGTAGTCATGAACATACTAATCAATTTCACTAGCTGCACCACGAAGAGAAGTAATGAAGAACAGAGCATGGATGCAAGGTAGGCCACTAATTTGCCATTGCCGACAACTACATGTCCTCTTTTTTAAGTCTACTGTATACCTCCATTCTTTCTTTTCTTTGTCTATTGTTGTCACCTCTGCCACATAAGCCTTGCGCTTGATCAAACTCATCCTCAAATTTCTAGTTTTGGCATGCAATGTCTTCATCACACTAGGGAGAATTTTGTGCCCAACAAACTTTGCATCTGAAATTCTTTGGCGCAACTCAAACTTTCCCATAATCATCTGTCTAATCTTGTCTAACATATCTACCAAATGAAGCCCCTTGATTGCCCTGATCCATGAATTGAAGGGCTCTACAAGGTTATTGTTCACATAGTCAACCTTACATACTTCATTAAACTTGCTTCTACTCCATATCTTTTTGTGATGGCTGCTCATATATTCCTCCACCTTTGGCTTTGTGTACATTAGACTCAAATGGTTGTTATGTTTCTTCAAACTACATGTCAATGAGGCTGGCCACAAGTTGTCAGTAAATATCTTCCCTCTAAAGTGCTTAGCGAAATTTGCAGCAAGATGTCACATGCATTCTCTATGCTCCACTCCTGGGAAGACCTCATCCACTGCAACTTCTAGGCCCTTACAAGCACCTGTGTGAATAACCAAACCATCTGGACTCCCTATAACTTGATGTAGATTCTCTAGAAACCATGTCCAACTCTCTACACATTCTGTCTCCAACACACCATATGCGACTGGAAATAGCCAATTATGTCCATCAATTGCACAGGCAACAACTAGTTGTCCTCTAAACCTTCCATTTAAAGTTGTCGCATCCACAACCAAGGATGGCCTACAACCCACTAAGAAGCCCTTCCAACATGCTTTGAATGAAACAAAAACTCTTCTGAAGCATTCTTTTTCCATGGTTTTACCTCTCACTTTATATTGCACCGTGTGCTTATCAATCTCAACAACACTTCCCGGACATGCTTTCTCCACTTCAGCTTTGAATGTGTACAATAGCTTAAAGCTATTTTTCCATGGACCATAAATCTTATCAAGAGCCATCTCCTTGCCATAGTATACCCTCATGTAAGGCACTTTTATGTTATACTTTTCATAAATCTTCTTTATAAGTGTAGTGGGACCAATACATGGGTTCTCTGTCACCCACTCCATCATTGCATCAGCACACCATCTGCTTTTAGCTACCTTTTGTGTCTCTTTTCTTTCAGCACTTGGACATGTGTGAGGAAAAGGATTCACTTTCACCTGAATAAGCTCGCTATTCCTCATTTTGGAGGCATGCATCCTCCACTTACACCTTGAGTATGTGTAGTGGACAGTCAACCTAGTTTGATCACTCTTGTCAATATCAAAGTCAAATTCTCCTCTAATGCAGAAAGTTGCAAGTGCATTCCTACAATCAACTATTGATGGAAATATGCTACCCTCTGTTAAGGAAGGATTCTCTCTGTCATAGCTTATGATCGGCCTATCTTCAACCTCTTCATGCTCATACACTCCCATGACATTGTTCTCCCCTTTCTCTTCTTCATCGGTATCCTCAAATTGTGCAACTATATCATCCTCCGCATCCCTACCAAATGTACCCCAATTTTCAACTAACTCTGGATATAACCTCTCATCATCATCTGCTTGGACAGCTTCATTAGCGACTACCAAATCTTGACATGGGTCCAGCTCGCTTTTACTCCCAAGGTGCTGCTCAAAAGAATCCATCCTAATTATCAAAACAAAAAGAGTCAGTAGTTAACAAATACATTGTTTATGACAAACCTATTAACTTCCACTAGCAAGTGCAAACAAATCTTGTGAACTGTGTTTGTGCAGGCATATAGTATTGAGATCCCTATAGTATATTAACTTGACAAAGTGTAGTATGTTCAGGCAAATAAATTGATTAAACATCTGCAACTTGAAATTTCAACACCAATCCAACCAAATTTCTAGCAATTTCTAACATGTGGGGCAGAAGCCAACACAGGGAGCCTAGTGTAGATGGCAGTGCGGGGAGGCTCTGCTACAGAGGCCAGCACGGGGAGCGGCGTGGGGCGTAGGGCAGCACGCGCAAGTGACCTGAGCGCCGGTGATCTGGATAGCGGTGTGGGGTGTGGGGCGCAGGGCAGCAGGCGTCGGCTCTGCTGTAGAGGCCAGCACAGGGAGCGGTGTGGGGCGCAGGGCAGCACGCGCCGGTGACCTGGGCGCCGGTGATCTGGACAGCGGTGTGGGGTGTGGGGCGCAGGGCAGCAGGCATCGTGACTTGGACAGCAGGCGCCAGCGACCTGGAGAGCGCCGTGGGGTGTGGGGCGCATGCAGCAGGCGCCAGCGACCTTGAGAGCGCCGTGGGGCGAGGGGCGTGGGGCGTAGGCGCCGGTGACCTAGATAGCGCCATGGGGCGCGGGGCAGTAGGCGCCAGCGACCTGGAGGTGGCGGCTGCCCTGGTTCAGTAGGCCTCGATGGGGATTTTTGGAGGGGAGTCATGGGGCCCACGTGTAAGTCACGGGAGTGGACTGACGGTAACAGCGGCTAAGGGTTTTTCCAAGGTTGTTTACGGTGGAAAGGGGTAGAACTAAGTAGTGTTCCAGTTTATGGGTAAAACTGAGTACATCGTTCCAACTAAGGGCATGGTTGTAAATTCCCAAACAAGTTGATGACGAGCTAAACAAATTGACCAGCTATGAGTTTTTTGAGCTTCCCTAGCCATACCGTAAATGCCCTAAGAGTTAAGAGTACACAACTTAATGCATCGCCGGTAGACCATACATGCCGACTCGTAAGTATTCATCTCATCCCAACAGGGCCGTCCTGGCTAGTTGACCTCCGACTTTTGGCAGCCTATACATATGCGGGGCTTCCCCGTTTTGGGCTTTTGTCTATTAACAACACCATCCATCATACATGATTGGCTAAAGTCCAGATCGGACATACACGGCGTCAGGGTCACAGAGATCTATGACACAAACAGTACCATAACTCTCATTACATCCGTCCAAAAAAGATTTTATGCTTCAAAAAAACTTTATTTCTATTTGCTCGTCTAACATGGTTCATAAATCAAAATTTTAATACTCTTCACTTACCCCTTATCTATCCCTCCACAACACATCAATTTCTTATTAATAAGAAATAATTTTGTCTTAGTATGTGTTTGACAAATAGTTTCTTAAAAAACTGTTTCTTGTTATGAGTTATAAAAAACAGAGAAATTATTTGATTAGAGTAGATAGGGTAGCTAGGGTAACCATTAATCAATTTAATGAATTGGACCAACCGGTTAATGTGCAAACTCTTGTCGGATTACTTTTATACCGTAACAAGATGAACAAACAAAAAATTCAACTACAACATTTGAAAGATATCTAGTTAAACACCTTCAAATTTAAGAATTCCCTTCTGCAAAATAAGATGAAGCTAAACGATTTTATATATCCAAAGGACCGTATCAGCCAAAAGATCATTGTTATCATTGACATCGTGAGTTGGTCCCTCGTGTTCAAATCCTGACTCCGCCCCTGAAAGTAGCTATTTATTTACACTATACTGATTCTATTAAGCTTAACAATAAAAATAATAATCTATATTTTAATTAATAATAAATATTAATTAACTCATATAACGAATGAACTGAACAAAGTGAACTGTACCGACAACAGATTATTAATATTAAAAAACTAATTTTCAATCTAGTTAATCTTTCAAATTTCTGAACTAGAAATTGAAAAAAGGTATGGCAAAGACACTTAAATGTCTTATCTCACAAGCACCGGTTTTTCTGAGAGCAAGTATAATACACTTATGTAAACAGGCTAAAAGACTTGCCACATCAGATTAGTAGTGAGGTGGAGGAGAGAAGGAAGGAGAGAGAATAAAAGCGGGCTACTAGTTAACAGCCCACTCATGCACAGGTTCCAATGAACATTGTGAGATGGTATAATATGTTACACATTAAATGCATGATACATATAGCCAACTAACTATTATATGAGATGACTATTAGATTAGCTACATGTGACATGGCACAAATATAAAGCCAACAACTAGCTATATTATTAAATTTTCTCTCATTGAGGTAGGTCCGTAGGTGCAGACGTGCAGTCTGCAGACTCTGAAATCTCTCAGTACCTACGTGCTCCTAGTTACATGTAGCTACAGTCCTACACTGCGAAATAAAATGTACGGAGAAATTACAGCCAGCCCTGATCTCTGGCGCGTTGACCATGTAAGCTACCACAGTAACCCTAGCCTCTACACATAGACTCAAGCTGCGCTTTTGCGACGACGACTTCATGAGACTGAATTATAAAAGTTACTGACTCTGTTCTTAATATAAGTTATTTTTTTAGATTTATTTATGGATTAATAAATTTATTTAGTTTTCAGATTTATTTATGAATTAATAAATCTAGACATATAAATTATACGTTTCTAGATTCAATGATTTATATATGAATTTAAAAAGACATAATAACTTACATTAAAAAATAATGGGAGTACTTGCTATCTCATTAAGAACTTAAAGAATTTTCTAAGCGCAGTTTTCTGGACTAGAATGGATTGTTATGCAAATCAATCAATCTATTTTTCTAATTTAGAACTAGGTCCAATTTTTTATACGTTCATTTCGACTCTACAACAACTATGTAACTCATCTTCACATCCTAAGGCAAAACAGTCTATTCTCGTACTCTGAAACGGTTAACAAAATCGTGGTTTTTTAGTATTTGATAGTACCGACGATCAATTTGATTAATCCCATCATAACAGTGGAACAACCTATTCCCGCACTCTGAAACGGTTAACAAAATCGGTATTTGATAGTGCCGACGATCAATTTGATTAACCCCGAGAGAGGCTAATAAAGAGCTGAAACACCAACGGATGTGCCGTCGAACCGCAGTCCGCAGGGTCAGGTCAGGGGATCAACCATCGACACGATAGCACTGACCATAATTTGCAGTAAAAAAAATTGACACCTCTGATCACCACTAAAATTAAAGAAACCAAGCGTAAATGCTGCTGCAGTTCTGAACCTACCACGCGTAAAGCTGAACAAACAAGTTGCAGAGGAAAAAGTAATAAACAAACAAGGATAACTTTTTTTAATACTTAGACCATTTGGAAAATATTCAGATTCCAAGAAACAAATGACGATATCTAGCCTGTAAAAAATTGAAAAAAATGATGTTTCCTAATTTGGAGCAGTTTATTTTGAATTTCTGTAAATATTAAGTTTCACATTATTAAGTTACAAATCTGAATTATTTAGGAGGCCTTAAAATTTTTGAAAATAGCTATAGCTATCAAACATGTCCTTGGTTGCATAGCATTATCTCTGTCACCTAGGGATGAATGGCAAGTGGCAACTGCATCAGGGGCTAGATGTTATCTACGGAGTATATGATCGTGGTAAAAGAATAGAACTCTATTAACTTTCAGTTGAAAAACATAAATTACTACGAAAAAAATATCCACATAACTTAGGGTTGAATATAAGTGGATTAGCAGAAAGAGAAATTTTACTAAAAGCTGGGAGAAATGATTTTCAAATCATGGGCCATAGCAACGGTACAAATCTAAAAGGCATGTGGCCAGCTTTGACAAGAACATCCGATTCCCTCAGAATTTACACTTTTTCCTTCGCGGAAGGCAGCCGTTGCAATGTTGAATCATGAGAGGTATGCAGCTTAATTAAATATTTCAGTGTCAGGTCTTGAGGATAGTTTTGGACTTTTTTGTCTTTTGGCATCCACTACACTAGTTTGTCCGCTATCTTCTGTTCAGTTCGTCCGACAAAAATTTTAGTTTTCAAATAAAATTGATAATTAGTAGTATGAATAAATATTAAAGTGGTTTTATTAATAAGAAAATAGTGTTGTAAAGAGGCAGATAAGGACAATCCTAATGTTTCAAATATAATATTTTCTTTAGCATTAAATAATATTATTGCTGTTTGTATGTCATGGTTTAGGATTCAATGGAAAAATACCGCATAGAGGATCACCGATGGCTGCTAGGGATGAGAGGTGGGTTTAGGTTAAAAAGAATAATATTAGGATAAGATATTAGACTAATTCTTTTTTCACTCATTAATTTATTCTTACTCATTACCATTCTATTTATAGAGCTTACATACCCGACTTTATCTCTTAAACTAACTTTAATCTAATCCGCTATTTTAAAGAAATAAATAATCTAATCTTTAATTTCTAATAGCTATAGTACCCATGGGTACTATTTATGCTACAATTCCCGCATGGTACTATTCATGTGAATTAGGCTAGCGACCGTGGCCCACTATCTATGACACTACATCACTCCTTTTGAGTGTCACAACCTAAAATTTTCAAAATATAAAAGCAATAAAAGTTGTAAATAAAATAAAAGGAAAAATTCAAGTAAAATAAATTTTAAATAGAATTTTGTTTAAAGAAAACAAAATAATTTTGAGTATTAAAATTTGAGGAAGAAAGTTTTGCAAATAAAATGTTGCTCCTTTTTTTTGCAAAAGTTTCTAAAAGTGTAAACAATTTTATAAGACTTTTCTGGAATTTTTATGAGTCAAAAATATATTTTCTGAATTTTTGGAGCTCTTTTAAAAGAAAAAGAAATGAAAAATCATTTTTAAAAATTAAAATTTGAATCCCCGCTATCTGGGCGTGCCTTGTCCCGCAAGCCCGGCTCCCTGTGTGCCCACATTCAGCCACTAATAGGAGGGCCTCACATGTCGGGTCCATCCCCAACCTCTTGCCCGCGCTTCCCGCGCACCCTAGCTTCGCCTGCCGCCGTACCAATACGCCTCCGCAACCGCCATGAGCCGAATCCGAGCCCTGATCCATGATCCCCGCACCTCACCGTCCTTTTTCTCCCAACGATTGAAGCCTAGCCCATGCCCACAACCATCCCTGTTGCGTCGTCCACCCGGCCACGACTGCCCCCACCTTCTCCGCGTCGCCATATAAAAATCACTATTTGTATCTCCAACTCTCAATTAGACCCCTCTGCCGCCACCCTAGCACTACTGATCGCCCCCACATCATGCGCCATCTATCTTACCCCATTTCCCACCTCCATACACCGCTCGTCGTCACTTTGGTGGCATGTAGTCGTCGTTGTCGCCATCGTCGTGCTCGCTGTCATCCACCATCCCTCGGTTGCCACTCCACCATCATTACTGACCCTTAGAAGGTCGTCGCCACCATCAATCTGAGCCTCACCACCACTCTTCTCCTCCATCGACCAGATCCTATCATCGCTACTCATTGTCAACCACTCCCATGAGTTCATCGTCCCTTGCCGGTTCTATTTCTGCCATCGTCGGCGGTCGCCACACCATCGTCGCTAGTGATCATTAGTCATTGAGCCACCATAACCCGTCACTGTCACCCCGGTGTGGCGCTAACGTTGTGCCTGCATGGCTGCCGTGTGGCCCACCCATGAGCGTACGCAATCCTGCCTACTCACACCATAAATCTGATTTTCCTTTAAAAAACAATTCAGTATTGCGTCATAATTCAATTTATTTTCTGAATTCAACCAGAATCTTGTTTAAATTTCAAAAATCCATATGTAATTCATCTGAACTCCAATTTTAATCATTCAAATGGTAGAATTTCTATAAAAACGAGATCTAGATATTAAAAATATGTTCACACATATAATATATGCACTTGTGTGTTGTTTTAATTTATTATTGTTTTCTTATACCGTTGTTTAGTTTCCGAAGCACCGAAAGATCCTGTTTACATTGAGGAGTCGCCTATTTTTTCACTACCGAGAAAGGACAATTATTCAAGTTTCCCTATTGATCATATTGAACACATGTTTCAAAGCTATTATTTTTTTCAAAAATGCATTATATTTCTTAATGTTATTGGGATTGGGATATAACTCTACTTGTATTTGTAGGACTGGGAGTAGTGACCACAGTGGGGGTGAATGAGCACAATTAAAAATCTCACAAAACACAAATAAAAACTAGTGCTATCACTCTCCTGTCTAATATGATGTGAAGTAACAGTGTGAGAGATCACAAGCACTAAAAAAAATCTAGCCTTTAAAAACAATCGGTGTCCTAATAGAAAAGACACTCACAAAGTGCTCAAAGGAATTTGAATGAAAAACAAGATGTGCAAACAAAATTTAGTCACTAATCAGACAAGCACATCATCAAACATTTTGACTAAAATATAAAGCACATCCAAAAATCACAGATCGTTTGACATTCATCTCAAAAAAATAAGATGAAATTAACCATATGAAAAACACATTATTTAATGTATTTAATTAAATCAAAAATAAACGCAAGATGTGGGATCGGAATAGGCGACTAGAGGGGGTGAATATGTGCCTCGACTAATTCTAGCGAATTGATGGCCTGTTCAGATCACCCAACGCACCTCTAAAAGATTACAAAAGCAAAATTGATGATCACAGTACAAATCCAAACTAAGAATTAATGTAATTTGAATTTTTTTCTCTAGATCGGAGTTTGAATTGCTGATATACTAGTTCGGAGTTTGAAATACCGATTGTCTTCTGTAGATCAGTAGATGAAACTCCGATAGAAGGCTATCAGAATCTGAATTACCGACAGGGTTTAGAAATTCAGAAAACTGATAAAACTTGATTCTGAGTAAAACTTTTCAGACTGATCTACTCTCAATTTCAGTATGCACTTTCTTGTAAACACACAAATGCTATTGAATATGAACCATTCAACAAAACTAACTCAAAAAAACAAATAAACAGACAACAACAGTATTTTCGGATTCTGAACATTTGTCTATGTAAACCTAAACTAACAAGAATTCAGCCCAAAATAGCAATTGCAAGAAACTAAATCAGTATGCACTGTACTTAATTAATCCAGTGCACAGAACTGAAACTTCATTGACAATGAACAGTAAAGAACTAGAGAATTTTCTAGATATTTGGAAAAGTACTTTAGTCAGCAATACATCAGTGAAACAAATACCACATATTTTGTAGGAATCAAAATCAGCATACAAATTTTTGGCAGCAAACCTGTAGCAATTTTAGCAAAGCAGATCATGACAGAGAAGAGAGATATATGAATTTTTTAGAATGATAATACTCTCTCTCTGAATTTTCATCCAAAATATTCAGCCCAAAATATTCAGCCAACAATTCGGATTACACCCAAAACACTTTCTGAATAGCATCAGTAAAGTACTCAGAGTAGACAAATCCTCAACACAAACAAACACATAAACTTGTCCAGTCCGATGACTTCTTGAATTATTGGTGCCTAGTGTTCAGGAGATGATGATGAACTGGAGTCCCAACATCAACACCAGAAGATCAACCAGGCAAATTCAGAGAGTACAATCAGATCAACAACAAAAGTCAGAGAAGTGTAAAATACTAAAACTGAATACACAGTAGTTCCTCAAAAAGTTGAAATACAAAACTTCAGATCAAACCTTCTTGTACTTGGATAATGAACAAAACTATTCAGAACTGTAGTATGAACTTGAATTAATGAATGAAAACTAGGAGTTCAACCTTGAGTCAACCAAATCATTTCAAATTAGTATAAAAACTAAAATAGGTAATTTGCTGATCTGAAGTATGTCTATTTAATTGATTCTTGGAATAACCTTGGCAAAACCTAGGCAAACTCAGAGCAAAAACATGAGAACCAGGCAATCAAATGGCTAGAAACTGTAATCAGATTAAGACTGTTGTAGATGATAAACAACCCGTGCTTGGCAAATTGCTGAAACCTTATGGTGCTGATAAATGCAAGTAATTCAGCACATTCACTTTGTACTTCAGTCAAGACAGATTAAAACTCAGTAAATAATCTCAAAAGAACACAGATCTAAACAATATTTTTAGAAGATTGGACTCCTTTCTAAAGCTTCAGCTCTTAAACACTCTAAGTATTCAGCCACAAGTCACTAAAGTCTTCGGTCATAATGTTCTTGTGCTGAACAGTAAATCATAGACAACTAAAAGAATAAAGAGGCACCATCTAAATCACTTTGATCAATCTCAGCAAACAAATTTCAACTCTGTTGCAAATCTAGCAAAGTGATATTGTTCTCAACAAAAAGCAATCAAGCACTAAATGTATCCAAACCAAAACAGCAGCACAGGGAATGTTCTGTGAACAGAGTACATAGGGAAAGGAACAAAAAATCTCTATGAAGAGATGGCCAAAAACTCTTGCAGATTTCAAAAATGGAATCCTGGAATCATGAACACCAAGAGCTATAAAGAAATCAGATGTGAAAAGTGTACCAAAATTGATCTAGAACTCAATCAAACTGACTGTTGCGCACTCACTTGGAAGACTGGCGCTGGAGAAGGTCATGTAACCGATCCGGCAAAGAACACAGTGCACAGATCCTTTCCAGCAGATGAATCGTGCATGCATAAGTAAAGAGCAACAAAAATGGAAGAGCAAAGATGAATAAAATTTCTGGTTGATAGCCCCCAAAAGTTCAACACAAAATGTTCACCTAATCCTCTAGGCATGGGGTCCTTTATATAGGCAAGCCCATCAAGATATTCCCCAAAATGTCATTAGTGTTTAATGACCAAGTATTTACTTAAATACCCTTAATTATTTTCAGAATTAATAATTCTAAAAACTACACAAAAGTATACTCCTAATTTATTACATCATTGACCCTATTCTTTTGATATTTTTTCAGAATTGAAAATTCCAAAAATTACTAAAATATTACACTTAAACTAGACTACTAAACAGAAAAATAAACTCCTATTTATTGGAATTTAAAAACACTTTCTGATACGACGGTTTTCAGTTGAAACCGGCAAAGCCTTTCCGATCGCCAACATGTGACACCAATCCGCGAACTCGATCGCCAACAAGTCTCTCCCACTTTCGATCCCCTCGAGCCGCCTGATCACTTGCACTGGCTTCCCTTTCGCTGACTTGGTCGATACGCTGCCTTGATCATCCGTCCGTCCATGTCTTGCTCTATCTCCCCGTGCACTCCTAAGATCATCCCCAACTTTACTCGACCTCCTTGATCCTATGACATCAAGCTCCCTGCTTGACCCTTGATCACTTGTCATTGACAGTTGGCTAGCATCTCCACCCTGCACATATGAGATAAGCCAAAACAAGAAACGCGGCGCATAACGATTCCCTCGGCACACAATCTCCATTCACACATCGATTCTATTGATGCAAGCAAACCACCACTCACTCATCACTCCAGACCGAGCAACCTTATCAATCACTCATCACCAAGATAAAAACCACAGTGCGACCCCACTTGGTTTCACAATCTCCCCCTTGATGAGTGCATTGACAACTCCAAAAAGAAACATGATGAAAGTTTCAAGTTCAACGCACAAATGACCATAAAAACTCAAAAAAGAGCAAAAACATGTCACTTGATAAAAGATCTCCCAAGTGACCATAAAAATTCAGAAAAGAGTAAAAACATGTCACTTGGTAAAAGATCTCCCCCTTTAGCAAAAACTCATGCAAAACATTCTCCCCATATTTGGCAAAATCATCAATGCATCATGTAAGCCATTTTCCCCCTTAACCAAGTAAAAACATTATGTAAACCATTTCTCCCCTTTTGGCAATGCAAGCATCAAGGTGATAAAAATGATGCAAAGAGGGGTGTGAGGGTAGAGTGTAAATGAAAGCTTCTGAAACATGAGCAACTCCAATTACAGTACAAACAAGCATTTGACTTGAATATTGTCTAAAAATAATATATGACAAGCTCAGGTGAATATCATCTAAACAAAAGCATGAGCAAGCATTTTCAAATTTTAGCAAATAAAAGCATCACCACTTAGACTAGCATACTAGACATGGCAAGGCATGAGATGCAAAAGCTAACAAGTACTAACCAGATAAGCATATCTCACTATAAGGAGCTTCAACAAACTTGATATGCAATTAATTTAAGCTTTATGATTTTTTTATTTTTTATTTTAGTGCTAGGTGTTATTTGCATGTCAACCTTATGCTAACCGACCAAGCTAAGCCTAGGTTAACACCATCAGAATCTTAAAGCATTGGTCTTGGTATACACTTCAATGTCCCAGTTCATACCAAAGTGTTATAGTAAGCAATCTAGAACAAAGTAGTGCGACAATGCAAACCCACCTGGATATTTTCAATTTTATCACAACACAGCGTGAATATCAATCATTTTCATCCATTTTTCATTTTAATTTTTTAATTTTTTAATTTTCAGCACAATATTTTTGATAAGATCAAGTTGCGTATTAGCATCCAAGAGAAAAGGATCTAGCTACCAGGTATGTAAAAGATAGCAAATGCACTCAACCTATTCATGCTAGTTTCTAGACTAAGTAGTGATCATTTTCAAATTTTCACAAATAAAAGCCATGCTCATAACATATATCAGTTGTATTCAAGCAAAGTATAATCAATAGTATTAAATACAATCCTACAAAGGCATAATAAAGCATATACTTGTAAAAGCAATTAATCATATTACAGAAGCTCATGAAGTGCTACACAACTCCCCCTTAAAATATGCTAGAAGATCTCGAGTTCTCAGTGTTAGGGTGAGTGAAAAACTGTTTAGGAATCCAGCATTGTAAAACTCGAGAACTAGGCAAAGCAGTAGACTTGTTATGCATAGGATATGAATCATGAAAAAAGTGTGTGGTCGACCTACAAAACGTGAACCTAGAGAATGACGAGGTATCCTAATCTGTCGAGATTCAAAACCTCTTACACGCGGTCTAGCACCATATGACGCATGGTGTACACCACGACAGGCAAAATCTTTAATGGGACCATGGGGAGCCTCAAAATCAGAATAAGAGTGAAAAACAAACTCATGCATACTTAAAGATGGGTAATGCATGTCTTAAAAACTCATCGCATAAGAACGTCATTCATTCTTGATACGAAGAAAGCAAAACCCAACTAAATGACCCACCCGATAACAATAGGAGCAATGATACACTTTCTTGGGTGTGTAAGCATAGGTCTCAGCCGCAAATCTCACAGTCTTCTTGGGTTTTTGCTGAGGAGTTTCCTTTGGTGGAGATAGGGCTTCTTAGTAGGCTGACTAGGATTCTCGGATTTTTGTGTGGTGTCTAACTGGGCTCTTTCTTTCTCAAGGGTAGTGGGTGGAGTGAATACAGTTTTGCTCAAAGTGTTTGGAGTGGTTCTCTCATAGCCCAACCCTAGAGCTAACCCTGCCCTGTCAGCACACATTTTTTTAGCCAAAAGCAAATCCATCCTATCCTTTCCTTCAGTGCATTTTTTCACCACGGAGAGAATATAATCATTTTTACATTTTAATTTTTTGACTTTCTCTCTAGCAAAGTTGAGTTGGTCCTTAAGGGTGATGCAGGTGGGACACGCTGACTGCACATCCTTAGAACACTCAGCACTCTCCAATCTAGCCTTAAGTTCATCAACATGACTATCTCTCAAATTAATGCTTTCAACAGGTAAAGGACAGTTCATGCATTCATTGATGACATGACTAGACTCCACCTCCAAAAGCTGCTTCTAAGCAATTTCAAGTTTTTCAACAATTTGAGCATGTGTAGAACGTAGCTAAGCAAGTTCACTCATAACAACAAGACATGACTCACATTCAGCATCATCAGACTTAGATTTTAAAATTGTAAGTTCAGTGGAAATAGATTCAAGTCTGGATTTTAATTCTTTTCGTTCTTTAGCAGCAAGTTTAAGTAATCTATCTTGAGAATAGACAACATCATGTAATTCATCATTTTTAACAAGAAGCTGGTCACGGGATAGATATACCTCAGATGTGTCGAGCTCGTCGCTGCTATGGATGCTGTCGGCCATGAAGCAAAGGCCGATGAAGTCCATTTTATTCTTCTCCTTCTTCTCCTCTTGCTTGGGAGGCTCCTCCTCCTCCGAGCTTGGCTCCTCGCTTGATACCTTCTTAGGCACTTTGTCGTGCTTCCCTTTAAAGAAAGGCTTTTTGTTCCACTTTTGGTGCTTGTGCTCATTTTCATTTTTCAGTTTTAGTTTAGGGCAATCAACATTTATGTGAGAAGGATCTCCACACTCAAAACATCCTTGAGACTCTCCTTTCCTCTGATCTCGTCTATCATTTTATAAGCAGGTGAACTTATTGACAATGAGAGCTAGCTCCTCATCATCTAAAGTGTCCACCTGTTCTTTTGTGATAGAGACCAGGGAGGACAAGTCAAAACCACCAGAATAAGTACAAACTCTAGAACCACCAGAAAAATTACCTCCAAATGAGGTACCACTGCCAAGACCGGAAACTAAAGCAATAGATGGCAACCATGTGTTTTCGAATCCTGGACAAGATGCCTTGGCTATCTCAGTGGACTTGAGCTTACTAAAGAGCTCGTCGCAAGTCAACATTTTATAACTTGCTGACTCCTCAATACTAGAGATCTTCACCTCCCATATGCTACGATGGAGAGCATAGAGAAGTTTGATTGTTCTATCATGATCAGAGTAAGCTAAAGTCTCAGTGGAGCGCAAGTTGCTCACAATTCCATCAAAACAAGCAAACATATCATCTACCGATTCACCAGGACCTTGCACAAATATTTGGTATTCTTGATTATATGTGCTTTGACACCTAGCCTTAATCTGAGTAGTGCCCGCATGAAAAGTTTTCAGAGTCGTCCAAATTTCATGTGCAGTTCATAGGTGCTAGACCCTGTAAAACTCATTGTGACTGAGATTGATGAACAATATGTTTCTTAGCTTGGTATTACAATCGTACTGTTCCTTCTCAGCTTGAGGGTTGCGAGTTTCAGGAATCACATATCGGGAATCAACGATGTCTCATATAGCACTTCCTTGGCTTAGTAAATAAGCCTCTATGCGCACCTTCCAATAGGCAAAATCTCGACCATCAAACATCAGAATCTTAGTTTTCTTGTCCATGTCGCCAAAAGGATCACAAACCGGTTAAGGTCAACTGGTGATCTAACCTGCTCTGATACCAATTGTGGGATCAGAATAGGTGACTAGAGGGGGGTGAATAGACGCCTCGACTAATTCTCGCAAATTGATGGCCTGTTCAGATCACCCAACACACCTCTAAAATATTACAGAAGCAAAATTGATGATCACGGTACAAATCCAAACCAAGAATTAATGCAATTTGAATTTTCCCTCTAGATCGGAGTTTGAATTGCCGATATCCTAGTTTACAGTTTGAAATACTGATTGCCTTCTGTAGATCGGCAGATGAAACTCCGACAGGGTTAAGAAATTCAGAAAACAGATAAAACTTGATTCTGAGTAAAACTTTTCAGACTGATCTACTTTCAATTTCAGTATGCACTTTCTTGTAAACACACAAATGCTATTGAATATGAACCATTCAGCAAAACTAACTCAAAACAACCAATAAACAAACAACAACAGTATTTTCAGATACTGAACATTTGTCTATGTAAACCTGAACTAACAAGAATTCAGACCAAAATAGCAATTGCAAGAAAGTAAATCAGTATGCACTGTACTTAATTAATCCAGTGCAGAGCTGAAACTTCATTGACAATGAACAGCAAAGAACTAGAGAATTTTCTAGATATTTGGTAAAGTACTTTAGTCAGCAATACATCAGTGAAACAAATACCACATATTTTATAGGGATCAAAATCAGCATACAAATTTTTGGCAGCAAACCTGTAGCAATTTTAGCAAAGCAGATCATGACAGAGAAGAGAGATACATGAATTTTTTAGAATGATATTGCTCTCTCTCTCTCTCTCTCTGAATTTTCATCCTAAATATTCAGCCAACAATTTAGATTACACCCAAAACACTTTCTGAATAGAATCAGTAAAGTACTCAGAGTAGACAAATCCTCAACACAAACAAACACAGAAACTTGCCCAGTCTGATGGCTTCTTGAATTACTGGTGCCTAGTGTTCAGGAGATGATGATGAACTGCAGTCCCAAAATCCACACCAGAAGATCAACCAGGCAAATTCAGAGAGTATAATCAGATCAACAACAAAAGTCAGAGAAGTGTAAAATACTGAAACTAAATACATAGTAGTTCCTCAAAAAGTTGAAATACAAAACTTCAGATCAAATCTTCTTGTACTTGGATAATGAAAAGAACTATTCAGAATTGTAGTATGAACTTGAATTAGTGAATGAAAACAAGGAGTTCAACCTTGAGTCAACCTGTCATGTGGGGCATCCGAAACCAGCGTCGGCCGGGTATTCGGGAGAAACCACCAGCTGCACCGATCGGTTCCGCAGTGGCAGGGACAAACCGAGCAGCCGCAAAGGGCGGATGGTTCCGCGCGGCCAGGGACGCCGGATGATGGTTCCGCACAAACAGCCGCACAGGCCAGGGCGCCGGTTGACCAGGAACCGCAGAAGCCAGGCTCGGCACAGCCGTGCGCTCCGAAACAGCCAGGGGCCGGGGGCTCAGGGAGTTAGGCGCGTGCGGCCATGCAGATCGAGATTCAGCCATGCAGATCATCCGCACGATTAGGAGATTTGTTTCCTTTTGTTAGCTGGCCTCCGGGCTATAAATAAGCCATGTATTCGGCAGTTTGAGATTAAGCAATAAACTCCTACTTTCCTACCTCCTTCTCTACTCTAAATCTCATCCCCTTCGCAATTGAGCAGCTAGGTAAAATCCCTAGCGCTCCTACCCGCCGAGACTACGAATTACGTAGTCGAGGCCCCGCTGTCTTGGGCGCCGAGGCCCTTGACAACTTGGTATCAGGTTTCAGGCGTTCCTCGTCCACCACGACACCACCCCGTCCATCCATCGACCCCATGGCCGAACCTAGCTTGTCGGAGCTGGCAGCCATGATCAAGCAGCTCGCCACGAACATGGAGTCGCTGCAGTCCAAGGTTGAAGGGCTCCAACAGGAGCGCACCGACGCATCGTCGACATGTCCACACGCTCTGGTCACCGGTGAGCACCACAACGATCGGCCACCCAGGTTCCAGAAGATGGATTTTTCCCAAATTCGATGGCAAGTCCGACCCCCTCGCATTCATCAACATATGCGAGTCCTTCTTCCACCAACAACGGATCACTGCGGAAGAACAGGTATGGATGGCGTCGTACAACTTAGAAGGCGGCGCATAGCTATGGTACATGCAGGTCCAACGCGAGGAAGGCACACCACCATGGCGCCGGTTCACCGAGTTGCTCAATCTTCGCTTCGGGCCGCCCCTGCGAGCTAACCCGCTAGGAGAATTGATCGCGTGCAAGCGCACGACATCCGTCGTCGACTTCCAGGAGCGATTCGAGGCGCTTCTTCCCTGGGTAGGCTACCTGTCGGAAGCACAGAAGGTGCAGATCTTCACCGCAGGACTCCAACCACCCCTCAGCCTCGACGTGGAAATACATAATCCACAGTCGCTGGCTGTCGCCATGAGCCTTGCTCGCAAGTTGGAGATGCGCGACCAATACGCCGCCACTGTCGCACCACCGACTCAACATCAGCACAAGGGCATCTTGCCGACACCCGCACCGCGACCGGCGCTTCCTACGCCCGCAACACCGGCTACACACCAGCATGCGCCGGTCCAGATGGAACGCCGCCAAGTCAAGAGACTGTCGCAAACAGAAATGGAGGAACGTCGCCGCCTTGGCCTCTGCTTCAACTGCAACGAAAAGTTCAGCCGGGGTCACAACCGGGTGTGCCAGCGCATCTTCCTCCTCGACCTCACGCCGGACGACAACGACGACGACAACGATGACACAACTGCCGACATCGGGGACATTACGCCGGCCGAGCCCCAGATATCGCTACATGCGATCGCTGGCGTACGCACAAGCGAGACGATGCAGATGAAGATCACGCTTGGCGGCGTCTCCCTCCTCGCTCTGATCGACTCCGGCTCCACACATAACTTCATCGCCGAGGAGGCGACCACCCGCGTCAAGCTGCCATCACCCACCATCGACAAGATGCACGTCACGGTAGCCAATGGAGAGCGCGTACCGTGCCATGGCGTATACCGCATGGTGGTCTTCCACGTCGATCAAGAAGCATTCTCAGCGGATCTCTTCGCCTTGCCACTCGCGGGCTACGACGTCATTTTGGGCACACAATGGCTGGCGACACTTGGGCCGCTCTTGTGGGACTTCCGCACCCTCTCCATGACATTCTGGCGTGGTGACCGCCGGGTGTGCTGACATGGCATAGCAGTCCCACCTGGGTCGGCACTGAAGTCCTGCGGAGGTCACGACTTCCTTGATGCCATCGTCGATGAGTTCGCCAGCATCTTCGCCGAGCCCACCGGCATGCCTCCGCCCCGCGCACGTGACCACAACATCAACCTGCTACTCGGCTCCGCCCCGGTGGCCGTGCGGCCATACTGATATCCGGACGCACACAAGGACGAGTTAGAACGACAATGTACCGCCATGCTCACCCAGGGCATCATTCGTCGGAGCTGTTCCACCTACTCTTCGCCAGTCCTATTGGTTCGCAAACCGAACGGGTCTTGGTGATTTTGCGTAGACTACCGTGAACTGAACGCCATCACCATCAAGGATGCGTTCCTGATCCCGGAGGTGGACGAACTCCTCGACGAACTGCGTCGCGCCCATTTCTTCACCAAGCTCGATCTGCGGTCAGGCTACCACCAGGTGCGGATGCATCCGGAGGACGTCGCCAAGACCGCCTTCCGCACCCACGATGGCCTCTACGAGTTCCTGGTGATGTCGTTCGGCCTCTGCAATGCGCCAGCAACATTCCAGGCGCTCATGAACGACGTCATACGACCATACCTAAGACGCTTCGTCCTCGTCTTCTTCGACGACATCCTCATCTATAGCGAGACGTGGGTAGATCATCTCCGACAAGTGCTAACTGTCTTCACCATCCTGCATCAACACCACCTCTTCATCAAGCGATCCAAGTGCGCATTCGGCGTCGAGTCGATCTCCTACCTCAGCCACATCATCTCAGCGGTAGGAGTAGCCATGGACCCCACCAAGGCACAGGCGGTAGCAGAGTGGCTGCAACCACGCTCGGCGCGAGCGGTTCGAGGGTTTCTCAGTCTTGCGGGTTACTACCGCAAGTTCGTCAAGGAGTTTGGCGTGGTTGCCGCGCCCCTAACAGCCCTCCTCCGCAAAGACGGGTTTTCTTGGTCATAGGAGGCGGCAGCAGCTTTTTCGGCCCTCAAGATGGCGGTCACCACGGCACCTATCCTCGCTTTGCCGGATTTTACATAGCCGTTTGTCGTCGAGTGCGACGCCTCCACGTATGGTTTTGGGGCCGTCCTCCTCCAAGACAAGCATCCGGTGGCTTTCTTCAGTAGGCCGGCTGCACCCCGGCACCGCTCCCTAGCAGCATACGAAAGGGAACTCATCGGCCTGGTGCTGGCCATTCGCCATTGGAGGCCATACCTCTGGGGGCGCCAATTTGTGGTGAGAACCGATCATTTTAGCCTCAAGTTCCTGCTCGACCAACGCTTGGCAACAATTCCGCAGCATCACTGGGTCGGCAAATTACTGGGATTCGACTTCACTGTGGAGTACAAGGCTAGCAATACGAACACAGTGGCGGATGCCCTCTCCCGCCGGGACACGGAGGAGCTGGCAGCTATGGCCATCTCGGGTCCTTGCTTCGACTTCATTGATCGGCTGTGTCACGCAACATCATCAGATCCGGCGCTCATCGCGATACACGAGGAGATCACGACAGGTGCCAAGGGGCCACCCTGGTCGCTCACCGACGGCCTGGTCACCTTCAACGGCCGCCTCTACATCTCGCCGACATCGCCGTTGCTTCAGGAGATCCTCATCGCCACACACGATGACGGCCATGAAGGAGTTCAACGCACCCTACATCATCTACGTCGCGACTTCCACGCACCTGGCCTACGCAAAACGGTGCAGGAATATATCCGCGGCTGCACCACATGCCAGAGGTACAAGTCAGATCACTTGCATCCAGCCGGCCTACTTCTGCCCCTACCGGTACCCACGACTGTGTGGACGGACATCGGCCTCGACTTCGTGGAGGCACTCCCTCGGGTGTGGGGCAAATCCGTCATCCTCACCGTGGTAGACCGCTTCAGCAAATACTGTCATTTCATGGCATTGGCGCACCCGTACACGGCGGAATCGGTGGCTCGAGTGTTCTTCGCCGAGATTGTGCGCCTACATGGCGTACCACAGTCCATGGTCTCGGACCGTGACCCCGTATTCACCTCGGCTTTTTGGAAGGAACTCATGCGCCTCACCGGGACAAAACTGCACATGACATCAGCATTCCATCCCCAGTCGGATGGCCAGACGGATGCTGCTAACAAAATCATTATTATGTATCTTCATTGTTTCACAGGAGATAGACCACGACAATGGCTCCGGTGGCTTCCATGGGCGGAGTACATCTACAACACCGCCTACCAGACGGCAATCCAGGAGACTCCATTCAAGGTCGTGTACGACCGCGACCCTCCTTCGATCAGATCCTACGAGTCGGGCGACATGAGGGTGGAGGCTGTGGCGAAAAGTATGGCGGAATGGGACGAGATGTTGGCCGACGTCCGCTACCGGTTGCAACAAGCACAAGAAGTCTACAAGTCCTACTACGACAAAAACCACCGCGAAGTCCAGCATGAAGTCGACGAATGGGTGTGGCTTCGCCTTCGACAACGGGCCGCGTCATCCATCAATCTACCGACCAAGGGCAAGCTCAAGCCACGTTACTACGGGCTGTATCGCATCTCAAAGGTAATCAACGAGGTCGCGTACCACCTTGAGCTACCGGCACGGTCGCGGCTACACGATGTGTTCCATGTGGGCCTCCTAAAGAAGTTCGTCGGCACACCTCCAACCGCCCCGCCGGAACTTCCCCCAATCCACTACGGCGCGGCAACTCCTGAACCGGAACACGTGACTCGCTCACGTATCGCACGAGGTGTCCGCCAGCTACTCGTCCAGTGGAAAGGCGAACCTCCATCGTCAGCCACTTGGGAGGACCTCGACGGCTTCATCGAACGCTACCCGTCATTTCAGCTCGAGGACGAGCTCCTCGTCGAGGGAGGGAGAGATGTCATGTGGGGCATCCGATACCAGCGTCGGCCGGGTATTCGGGAGCAACCACCAGCTGCACCGATCGGTTCCGCAGTGGCAGGGACAACCGAGCAGCCGCAAAGGGCAGATGGTTCCGCGCGGCCAGGGATGCCGGATGATGGTTCCGCACAAACAGCCGCACAGGCCAGGGCGCCGGTTGACCAGGAACCGTAGCAGCCAGGCTCGGCGCAGCCATGCGCTCCGGAACAGCCAGGGGCCAGGGGCTCAGGGAGTTAGGCGCGCGCGGCCATGCAGATCGAGATGCAGCCATGCAGATCAGCCGCACGATTAGGAGATTGGTTTCCTTTTGTTAGCTGGCCTCCGGGCTATAAATAAGCCATGTATTCGGCAGTTTGAGATTAAGCAATAAACTCCTACTTTCCTACCTCCTTCTCTACTCTAAATCTCATCCCCTTCGCAATTGAGCAGCTAGGCAAAATCCCTAGCGCTCCTACCCGCCGAGACTACGAATTACGTAGTCGAGGCCCCGCTGTCTTGGGCACCGAGGCCCTTGACACAACCAAACCATTTCAAATTAGTATAAAAACTAAACCAGGTAATTTCATGATCTGAAGTATGTCTGCTTAATTGATTCTTGGAATAACCTTGGCAAAACCTAGGCAAACTCAGAGCAAAAATAAGAACCAGATAATCAAATGGCTAGAAACTGAAATCAGATTAAGACTGTTGTAGCTGATAAACAAGCTGTGCTTGGCAGATTGCTGAAACCTTATGGTGCTGATAACTGCAAGTAATTCAGCACATTCACTTTGTACTTCAGTCAAGACAGATTAAAACTCAGTAAATAATCTCAAAAGAACACATATCTGAACAGTATTTTCAGAAGATTGGACTCCTTTCTAAAGATTCAGCTCTTAAACACTCTAAGTATTCAGCCACAAGACACTAAAGACTTCAGTCCCAATGTTCTTGTGCTGAACAACAAATCATAGACAACTGAAAGAATAAAGAGACACCATCTAAATCACTTTGATCAATCTCAGCAAACAAATTTCAACTCTGTTGCAAATCTAGCAAAGTGATACTATTCTCAACAAAATGAAATCAAGCACTAAATCTATCCAAACCAAAACAGTAGCACAGGGAATGCTCTGTGAACAGTGCATATAGGGAAAGGAACAAAACAACACTAAGATGAACAAAAAATCTCTATGAAGAGATGGCCAAAAACTCTTGCAGATTTCAAAATTGAAATCCTAGAATCATGAACACCAAGAGCTATAAAGAAATCAGATGTGAAAAGTGTACCAATATTGATCTAGCACTCAATCAAACTGACTGCTGCGCACTCACTTGGAAGCCTGGCGCTGGAGAAGGTCCTGTAGCCGATCCAGCAAAGAACAGTGCACAGATCCTTTCTAGCAGATGAACAGTGCATGCATAAGTAAAGAGCAGCAAAAATGGATAAAATTTCTAGTTGATAGCCCCCAAAAGTTCACCACAAAATTTTCACCTAATCCCCTAGGCATGGGGTCCTTTATATAGGCAAGCCCATCAAGGTATTCCCCAAAAGGCCATTACGGTTTAATGACCAAGTATTTACCTAAATACCCTTACGTATTTTCAGAATTAATAATTTTGAAAAATACACAAAAGTATACTCCTAATTTATTATATCATTGACCCTATTCTTTTAATATTTTTCAGAATTGAAAATTCTGAAAAATACTAAAAGATTACACCTAAACTAGACTACTAAACAAAAAAATAAACTCCTATTTATTGGAATTTAAAAACACTTTCTGATACGATGATTTTTAGCTGAAACTGACAAAGCCTTCTCGATTACCGACACGTGACACCAATCCGTGAACTCGACCGCCAGCAAGTCTCTCCCGCTCTCGATCCCCTCGAGCCACGTGATCACTTGTACTGGCCTCCCTTTCGCTGACTTGGTCGACACGCTACCTTGATCATCCGTCCATCCATGTCTTGCTCTATCTCCCCGTGCACTCCTGAGATCATCCCCAACTTCACCCGGCCTCCATGATTCTCTGGCATCAAGCTCCTCGCTTGACCCTTGATCACTTGTCATTGACAGTTGGCTAGCATATCCACCCCGCACATATGAGACAAACCAAAATAAGAAACGCGATGCACACCGATCCCCTCGGCACACAATCTCCATTCACACACCGATCCCATCGATACAAGCAAACCACCACTCACTCATCACTCCAAATTGAGCAATCTTGTCAATCACTCATCACCAAGATAAAAACCATAGTGCGACCCCACTTAGTTCCACACATGAGGTCAGAAGGCTCACCTGAACTTACCTCGGGTCTCGTGTAGTCAGGGTGTGTCATGGGTAGAAAATGAACACCACGCGGTGGCTTTCGCTTCTCAGGTGGTGGGAACAAGATGTGCAAATAAAATTTAGTCACTAATCAGACAAGCACTTCATCAAGCATTTTGACTAAAATATAAAGCACACCCAAAAATCATAGCTCGTTTGACATGCATCTAAAAAATAATAATATGAAATTAACCGTATGAAAAACACATTATTTAATGTATTTAATGTATTTATTGTGTAGTCAGGGCGCGTCGTTGGTAGAAAATGAACACTAGGCAGTGGCTTTCTGTAACACCCCAAAATTTCAGAATAAATAAAAATGAGAAAAATAAAATTTCTGAATTTAATAGACATATTTTAATTAGAGAAAAGGATAAAAGAACCCAAATAAAACAAAACAGGGAGAAATACTTCAAATTTAAAGTCAATAAAATTATGGTAGGATCTACAAGCCAAGAAGTATTTTGAGAATTTTTACAAAATTTTAGCAACTATTCTTCAAGCTCTAGACAAATAAATAAATATCTGGAATTATTTTAATTGGAAAAGTCATTTTAAAGGTTATTGGGCCGCAACTCGCTAACCCCCCTCGGCCCAGCCCAGTCCAATGCCCGATCCACTGCTAGGTCGGACCCCCAAGTCTGCACAGTTGCCCTCCTCTCTCACCCGCCCACGCCCACTTGGTCCCATCTGTCAGCCACACGTGTCTCGCCTCTATCGCTGTCGTGTGGGGCCCGCTTGTCGGCGCCTTTCTCCGTCACGCTCGCCCGCCGATAGGTGGTGGCCACCTGTCGGATCCATCATCCCGATGGCAAGGTTTCGCTCGCATGGAATCTTGTCGTCTCCATTTTGGAATCCACTCGGGATTTCCTCCGTTTTCCCCTTCCATATCCACTGTCGGTGACCCTATAAGAACCCTCGCCCCCACCGTAGCACCGGCTACCCCTAATTTGCCCACGCTTCGCGTTCCAGAGTGCCACCGCTCGTTTTTAGCCCCACCGCTCTGTTTTCCCTCCGTTCGCCGCTAGCCATCGCCGGCAGCCCCCTCCGACGCCGCCGACCACCGCATCGGGTCCGTCGTTGCCCATGCAACGTCGGCCACACCTCCGTTCAGATACCCGGCCGCCAGATCGCCGATGCCACCACCAACCAGTGGAGTCCCACCGCCCCTCATCATCACCAATCCCCGCCAGCCCGTCGCCATCGCTATCGCTGGTACCCCCGCGTCCCCCATGTTCCCCTGGTTCTATTTTTGCAAGTAGCCATGCCGGTAGACCCTCACTGTCGCCGGGATTGCTCACCGTCGTGCCGCCGGAGTCGGGGACGAAGGCTTCTGCCTCCCACATGCCACGTGCGTGCCAGACGGTGTCCTGACCACATGATCGCGATTGAGTGGCACAGATTAAATCCCCGTACCGAAAGGGTATGGTGTGATATGGGCCGTCCAGATCCAATTAACCCCCTTGCCTCGCATCTAGCCGTTGGATGCCGATCGGGCGGTCCAGAGGGCCTCGGTCCTCGCGCATAGTGCACGGGTTCATGGTGGGCCTGGCTCACCGTGGACCCGAACCCTTTTTTCTATTTAAATAAAAATTCAGAAAATTGTTTAAACTTTGGAAATTCATAACTTGCTCAATTTAACTCCAAATTTAACCATTCCATTTCTGAAAAATTTGTCTTTTTATTCTCTACACATTTATGCAATAAAAATAGTAGGTTTATTTTGGACATTTTATTTTATTTAATAAGGGATTTAAAAAAACTTTAGGGTAAATTCATAATTCTTTTTAGAAAAATTCAGAACTCCACAAAATTGTTCTAATAATTTCAGAGGATTTAATAGCTTTATTTCCCTTGTTTTAATCCAACCAAAACCTATATGTTTATATTGTGATTTTGGATTGTTTATATTGAATGTTGCATTTATTTTTTTCGTATCAGGAAGACTACGACGCAATCGAGGAATCGGAGTTCTATCCCGAGGTTCCACCATCACTATTTGCTGATCAAGGCAAGTCACAAACCCTAAGTTGATCATAATTGAGCCAATTTTCATAATTACTGCTATAACTCATAGGGTTATTATTGCATTAGTTTAATTACAAGCCCTATAATATATTTATTAGATCTCCGTCCTTGTTGTGCAAACCCAAGCCATACTTATTGAGCCTAAACTCCTTGTCACTTTTAAATATTATATTAGATAGTGTCCAATGTATCAACACAACTGCTATAGGATAAAAGAACGAGTCGTAGATAGTTGGTTTCTATTATATGATTTCGCCATTATTTCTCGTCTCTAGAATTCTGTTGGAGTTTTGGTTATAAGAATGGTGGGTTCCGGGTGCAAGCTAGGGCATTGGTTGGTCGCACCCGGGGCACTATAAGGACCGATTTGTGGGATCTGTTGCAAAACAAACTCATACTAACCACAAGTCTAGTGGGTAAGTCCTAACTGGAGGTACGGAGCGTTCCAACTTGAAACACCATAGTGGAGGGGGCAAGTGACACCTGCTGGTGGCTTGTACTGACGAGGCTCAAGGGGGGTATGGTGTTGGCCCGATGCGTCGGTGCACCGTATGAAACCTATAAGAGGGTGTTATTGAATTGGGGCGTTCCATGCTAAAGGTTTTGGCATGAGTTCCTTCGGGGTGATGTGGTGTCATCATGACACACTTTGGTGTGCGGGAATTAGTGCCTTGTGGGTACAGTAGTACACCTCTGATCAGAGTATAATCTTTTCAAAAAGTCGTGCCCACGGTCAAGGGCGGGTTGGGCAATGTTCACCATAGTTAGTTTACTTTTGTATGAATGATTGTATGATTCATGGCATATAAGGACTGTTGAGCGAGGGTGGGCTGACTGTACTCCTCGAGTTAAAGATGATACATTATACATGTTTACATTCTGTACTAATAACCTGACTTCATTAAATGCTTTACAAATGAGCTTTTCCGCAAACGTGAGCCACTACCATCCTTGTTATTTCCTTGCATTATAATTGCATTTCGGTAGCTTGCTGAGTATGATTGTACTCACCCCCGTTGACTCACACCACCAGAGGTAGCATACTACGAGGAGGATGATGGTCTAGAGTAGCGACCCAGTCAAGGCGCGAGACTGGAAGAAGGTGTTCATCTAGAGGATTTATTTTCCTAGTTTCTCTTTATTTAACTCTTTTGTAATAATATGGTCTACGAACCATCTTCGATTGGCGTATTGTACGCGGTCGTGTGATGAACGTCTTGTATTTATTGATTTTCTATGGAAATTCAATAGAGTCCCGATTTTATTAAGTCTAGGAGTTACAAGATGGTATCAGAGCCGACTTGATTGTAGGAAGCCAAACGGACCGAACCTTAGGACTTATATTACCAATATTTTTACAAACTACTTAATATCTCGCCTTTCAAAATTTTTACAAACTCTCTTTTCTTGTAGATGGCGATTCACACCATGGGCGGATTCCTCCATGATCATGACAGCTTTGTCCGCGAGCTTCGCATGCTCGTGGATTTCCTCGGATTCGCGCACGAGCCCGCATTCCACAGGATCTTTCCCGATGTGAACAAGGGATATTGTGAGGTCAATGTCGTCATCCTCTCCTCTGGCACACACCCACCCTTCTTCACCGCCGGAGTTGGAGGACATACCTTTGAGGTGGCTAGCCAACACGCTGCATTCCAGGCCCTCGCCGAGCTCCAAATGGTCTACGACGGGCAGCTCCATGACACCGCCTACTGCTTCATGCCCATGCGCACCCCGAGGAGCCATCGCAGCGTCTATGTCAGCACGTACTCCTAGCACAATTCCATCATCGCCCGGATCACGCGTCTACTCTAGGCGATGGACAATCTCCACACCGAGGCTATACTCGACGCCGACAGTCAGCACGATACGATCAACTACTACCGCCATACGATGGAGAGCCTGAACCGTGAGAATGGAGATCTCCGACGATAGGTCCAGCAGGGGCGCCACTTGGCCGCTGAGGTAGCTAAGCTGCGGCGTCAGAATGAGATTCTTTAGCAGAGCGTCACCGAGAATGCTCAGCTCTGGCGCCAGGTCGAGGAGCTGTAGAAAGATCTTGAGGAGGTCGCTCCGCTTCCCCCGCGCAAGCGGAAGGCCCTTAGGACCCCCTCGGCTAGGCCCAAGAGGAGCTCACACACCGCATCGTCCGCCGGACCCTCCAGCACCACGACTCCTTCACCGACCATCCCCACAGAGCCGACGATCGAGCCCTCTCCCGAGCTGTGATCAGATCCAGTAGCACAGGGATTAGACGCTAGTCTATGGTTGATTGGTTTTGTTCTTATTATGATTGTAGTGTCACTCATGTTAAGTATAAGGCATGAGTGAAATTAAATAAAGATGTATCATCTAGACTATTAAGTCTAAACATTCTTTGAGAAATAAAGCTAGAATTTTCCCCTTAAAATTTATTCTCCTTTGATACCCCTTACCTTCAGGATGGCCAAAGAACAAGGTTCTAATGCCCCTTGCAACAGAAATGCCTCTGGCAATCTGCCTCAGTGGGGAGTTACCAGCCAACGGCAAGCCCCCATCGCCAATCATCCCACATTGGCTGAGATGATGGCGAATCAAAACCAGTTGATCGCCACCTTACTGACTCAGATGCAGCAGCAGCAAACTAGATGCAAGAACAGCAGGCGTAGTTACTCCGCCTTCAGCAGCAGGAACCAGAGCCTCCCCTCAGATAGGTCGTCCAGGCATCGGTACCAGTCTCTCAACTCT